>JAVIWB010003297.1:0-447024 GCA_031893035.1 Dermolepida albohirtum
CCTCCAATTAAGTCAATTAAGGCGACTCCACTTTCAGAGAGAGCTTTGTGGAATAAACCTGCATTTTAAACAATATTAATTAAATTATTTTAAAATACTATTTGCGAGTAATAAAGAAGGAAGGCCCTAAAAGATTTATAGATAATGGATTACGTCAGCCGGAGAAATAGATAGTAAACATGTTGCCTAAATAGAATAACGAAAAAATAAGAAAAAGAATTGGACTAAAAGTAGGCGTATAGACGAATATAGTAGTAGATATCGACTAAAAGCAACTTACTATATGTCATACATATAACTGAAGAGAGGCTGCCAAGGACGATTATGTAGTCAGTATTGCAAGAATGAAGGAAGGAAGACCGAAAGTCATTATAAGTTATTATAAGACCGAAGTATATGAATGACGGAAAAAATAGAGAAGTTTGGGAATAGGGAATTTGTCCACATCGTAAGACGTTTTAACCCGAACATATATGTATATACTTCTTGTGTACCTGTAGCCATAGGTGATAAAACTTGTAAATGCACGCTGGCTGCTCCTGCACTTTCTCCAAAGAGTAATACGTTATTTGGATCACCACCAAAGTGTTCTATGTTGTCTTGAACCCATTGGAGTGCCAAAACTTGATCTTTCATTCCAGCGTTACCGGGCACTCCTAGTTCAGGATCGTCAATATTGAAAAATCCAAATATTCCGACTCTGTATGCTATAACAACAAGTACGATATCTTTGGTAAGTAAATACTTTGGACCTTGTCTGGGGTAACTGACTATAAACCGTCCACCATGTATAAATACCATTACAGGCTTGGCGGTGTAATTTGTACTGGGCAACTGTAACGTATATTATTAAAAGTTTATATTAAATACTCGTGTAATTTATTACCTCTGGTGTATAGACACTAAGGTACAAACAGTCCTCTGAGCCAGAATCTCCATCACTGGAATATTGAAAACATTTTGGTTTTTCGTAAGTGTTTTCACGAATGCCTTCCCATCCTTCATCTGCTTGTGGAGCCTATAAAATATCCAGTATTAATTTTTACAATTTAAACATCCACATGTTCGTACTTTGAATCTTAAATCACCAATGGGTGGTTTGGCATACGGAATATTTGTAAATTGATAAAAATTTCTTCCATCTCTAGCTACCTCTATTGAACCCTGCAAAAGTCCTTGAGAGATTTCAACTATGGGTTCTTGAGCACTGACCAAGGCCAGAGATGTTAATAATAAAACAAAATATCCACCGTTCATTTTGCTAATGACTTGTTTTGCAAATATAATCTTATATATAGAAATATAATCTAATATCATAGCATCAAGCTCTAAATTTACAAATCTAATCAGAAAATACTTTAAATTCATTATGTTATCTTCATTCTAAATAATAATTTTTACTTAAAGTTTTTAATTGATTTGGTATCTAAGATATTGGATATATTGAATTGATGTATTTTGTCTGGTTTTCAAAGACCATTTATTAATATAAAAAAGGCTAATCAAGATGTGATATTTAATTTATTTCTTTATTTATAGTATATACATTTCTTTTCTACTTAACACCATTAAACATCACCATTTCATATTTCATCTTCCTGCTGGAAAAACTCGCTATAAAGCTGCAACCAGAAACCCATTCTCTCTGAATTTAAATCAGTTTTCAAGGTGGACTCATAAGTGTCTATATGAAAATAATTTAACGCCTCTTCAGCTATAGGACTCCAAACTGGCCCATCATCCGTTGGTGTTGGCTGGTCATATTTTGCAAAATTCGTCCACAGCGTTACTACCCTTTCGAGAGCTTGTTCCTCCACGCTACCTTCTGTTGCATATGCAGTCTGATCTCCGCTCATCAGATATGCAATCTCATCCGTGTGCGACGCACCTGAAATTTTATTCTATCTTTATCTTAAAACTAAATAATTTTTATCATTTTATACCTGGAAAATTCGCAGCGGTTTCTTCTTGCCTTTTAAATACGTTTAACAATGTATCAGCCGAGAAATAGTAAAAATATAATGGCGCTCTTGATGTTTTTAAATGTTCGAGTGCCGATCTATAAGATGGGAAACCTATCATGGAATCAGTATAAAGGAATACTGCTTGCGTAATATCATCTGGACTAGGTTCGGTATCATTATAATAGAAATCCCTAATTCTATTGGCCAAAATCGTCTCCTGTTCGGATCCTGCTTCTATTTGGAATTCTTCTGGTATGAATTGCGTAAAATCAGTTATGAACAAGTTTTCTCCCGTAATTTGTTTTATAGCGATTTGAATCATAAGACCTTCTGCATTGTTATATCCAATCATAAAAGGTACGTGATTGTAGTTTCCAGTTTGTATCATCGTCAGAATTTCTTCTGGCAAAAACGCGGGTTCATTGGATGGCATTTCAACCAATGGTGTGGCGATTCGTGAATACGTCACTGAAAGTATCTAGAACAGGAGGCATGATTTACAGCAATTAAGTATGTTATATATCAGAATACCTGTTCTGCAATGGATATTTGGAAGCTAGAAACTTCCTGTAGCATACTTAACATTTCCTCTAAATTATCAGTCTGTATACCGAGCTGCCTTGCAACTAGAATGCCGTTGTCGCGCACTCCGTTCATCAAACTAAAAAGAGCAGAACCACTTTGCGCGATTGCCTTGTGAAATAGACCTAAATTTTCCTTGCATTTAGTTCGATGATGTTAATCAGGTTTTCGTACATTACCTGCGTTTAAAGGTGACAAAACTTGTAAATGTACACTAGCCCCACCAGCACTATCACCATATATTAGTACATTGTTGGGGTCTCCACCAAAGTAAGCTATGTTATCGTGAATCCACTTGATGGCTAAGGCCTGGTCCTTCATTCCAGGATTACCAGGTACGCCTAGTTCTGGGTCGTCGATACTGAATGACCCTAGTAAAGTATTAAGTTGTAAATTTCAAATGAAGTTTTTTTACTGTCTAGTTACTAACTGATAAATCTAGAAGCTTGAGTAAATTTGATATGTCGAAATTGAAACAGTAAAAGTCGATTGTATGACATATTTTCAAATTACTGATGCATGAGTAGATGCTCCGAATAGGAACCAAGTATTACCAATTGTAGTGAAGATATATAGTGCATACGAATCTATAAACTTAAACATGGAGACTTTTAAAGCAACCGAAGGAAAAATACATTACTGATGTAATGAAGTTATTACGAGAAATTCTGTTGTTTCTAGATGAAGTAAGAAAGGATCATTTAGCGCTCTAATTGGTAAAACAAATGCACTGTAATTTAGGTTGCCTATTTATATGTTTACATTCCGATATTTAGATAAATCGGTTGATTAGTTTATTTTTGACAGCAGACTGAAAAAGAAGCAACACGTCGTTTTGATAAAATGGAAAAAGCAGAGTATCGTGCGGTGATTAAATACTTCGTAATTAAGGGTATGAAAGCTACCGAAATAAAAGATGAGTTACGGGAAACATTAGATGAATCTGCTCCATCATCCGCCACAATAAGTAGATGGGTAAATTAATTTAAACGTGGTAGAACAAGCTGTGTTGATGAAGCGAGCTCTGGAGCACCCAAACTCGTGACTCCTAAGGAAATGATTACAAAAATCCATAATATTATTACGCAAGATCGACGACTCAAAGTGAGAGATATAGCAGAAATGGTAAACATTTCAACAGAACGCGTACACCACATTTTAATGAAAGAATTGGGCCTTTCCAAGCTTTCGGCAAGATGGGTGCTACGATTGCTTACGAGTAATCAAAAATTCACTCGTTCGCGCATTTCCAATAAGTGTTTGGACCTTTATAAGCGGAATCCGGTTGATTTTTGTAGGTGATTTGTTACTTGCGATGAAACTTGGATACACTACAGTACACCCAAAACTAAACAACAATCGAAACAATGGTTTGAACGTGGTTCTGCACCTCCAAAGAAAGCGAAAACCTCTTTATCGGCAAACAAGGTGATGGCATCAATTTTTTGGGATTCAAAGGGCATTTTGCTCATTCATTACTTTCAGAAAGGTGCCACAATAAACGGACAATATTATGCTGAACTTCTACAAAAATTAAATGTTGAGGAATGGCAAAGAAAAAGATTCTGTTTCACCAAGACAACGCTCCCTCGCATACCAGCACAGTTGCGATGTCCAAAATCCACAAGTTGCATTTCCAATTAGTACCGCATGCGCCTTATTCGCCGGATCTAGCCCCTTCCATTCTCACTACTTGTCAAACTACCCTCGTATGTCTTCAGAATGTTAAATACCAACCTAAAGTATTGAATTCGTCTCGTTTAAAATATACAAATCATCGTTTTTCTAATATACAGGTTGTCTCAGGGTGAGCATTTATTAAAATATTTCAGAGACTACTTTGATTTGAATTTTGAAATAAATTTAATTGTATACGGTGTAGTGAAAGTCTAATGTCAAGTTTAGTTAACTCCAAATTATAAATTGGTTTTCCAATTAGAACACTCTGTACATTTTTTCATATTCTTATACACAATTTTATTTTCTTTCGAATGGTATTATAGTTTCCTATACCTACCTCTTTCAGTGCAATCGATTAAAATCGTGAAATTGTTAGCAGAACTTCCAAACAAACTTACCTATCACCAGTTAAGACCTTAAAAACAATTAGTAACTTAAAAACTGAAAAAGATAGGTACACGATATTGTAACACCGTTTGAAAGAAAATAAAATTGTTTGTCAGAATATGGAAAAATGTATAGGGTGTTCTATTTGGAATAGACGACTTATGATGGTTTGAAGTTAAGTAAACTTGGCATTAAATTTTCACTACCATGTATAGATGGAAAGCTTGGAGATCTAGCGATCCGATCTGTTAATATTGTCGTTCTGTCTTTCTTACTGTGGAATACACATGGTTCTAAGATGGTTACTGTTTTTTTATTTTAATTAAATACTACGAAAACAGCTAGTTTATTATAACTATATAAAAGTCTTAACTTTGCATAGAATTCTGATTATAATATACAAGGTGTTCTATTTAAACTGATAAAGATGACGTCAACTTCCCTCAAGTACATGAGTATTATTACCTTATTTGAAGAGTGCATGCCCGAAAACTACTACCTAAATTTTCAAAATTCAAATCGAAGTAGTCTCTGGAGTATTCTAATAGGTGGTCACCGTAAGACACCTGTATATACAGTATTTTTGATGGCATTAGTACTGATGTACTTAAATTGATGTTATCTTTCGCACTTCCCTATCACACCTATCTAGTCAACTTCTGTTTATATTAGAATTATTTTCCATAATGGAAATTAGCTGTTGTGTTATTATTGCCTAACATTGCATCACCACCTATAATCAGACATTTTCGCCCCATAAGTATGTTTGCTGCGTGTAGTAAGAGGAGAGGATCGATGTCAGTTAGGTTTTAGGCCTGGGTGCAGTTGTTCGACTACTCGTCTCGATACGTAGAATAGTATAATTGTTATTATAGAATCTGGTTATTAAATTGACCCATGTCTCAGTTATAATGAATAATAAAGTACATATTATTGTGGTCTCTTGGAAAGATAAATGTTTGCATTTCTTAAATACACAGACTGTTAGTTTACAATACAAATATATTTACTTATTTAATTCATAGTATTAAGTTTCGGGGGCGCCTCTTACCGAACTCATCTTTACCTACGCTTGCTAAATTCTAGGACGGTTAAGGAGTGATATAATACGTTTATAGAAGTAAAATTTATTCAGAATTGTTAGAAGTCTTGAAAAAAGTGACGTGAGAACGCATTTACCGTTTTTACTTTAGTGCTTTATAATTAGATTAGTGATGCGCTAATTTTATACTTTATATTTCATAACGAACTTATACGCCGTGGCCAAGGGTGGGCTTATTTAATTTACAAGTACTATATTAGTTATTTTGGGGTATTTTCTTTATTATTTATTATTTTTATGTATTTTAAAGGTTTAATGTTAGAGCAGGGAGTGAATTTTAGTCATTCGTCTGATCCACATCTTAAGATTTTCAACTTAGAAATTTAGTATTTTTTTTTCATTTGCATTTTGTATCATATTATGCAATTTCTTTTTGTAAATTAAAGTTTTATTATTATTATTTGTTTGAGACTGGAAATTAAGTTAAAGAAACCCTGCTGGAAGTTTTCTAATTAGGAGATCTCCTTCTATTAGTATACATCCATATACACCTTTAAAACTAGTAAGTTAACTTACCAAATATTCCTAATCTATAAGCTGTCGTAACCAATACGACATCCTTTGTTAATAAATGTTTCGCTCCAGTATCAGGGGAACCTTGAGTGAAAGCACCACCGTGTATATGCAACATGACCGCCTTGGGGGTGTAATTACCATTCGGCAACTAATATTTTCAGTCAGTGAATTTTAAAGATTCGATTAAGTTAACAAGTAATTACCTCTGGAGTAAATACATTAAGATATAAGCAGTCTTCCGAACCCGTTCCTCCTAAGAAGGAGAATTGGTAACACGCTGGTGTAGTTCCGTCTCCGGCTTCTCGTATACCATCCCATCCAGCGGCTGGAACGGGCGCCTTGAAAATAATTCGTCATTAAGTTTGTTTAAATTGATAATTTTGTCACCCACCCTAAATCTCAAGTTACCGATAGGTGGCTGGGCGAAGGGTACATTCGTGAAATAAGAATATTCCCTGCCAATTCTATCCACGTCTGTAGCACCTCGCAGCAAGCCTTGCGGTATTTGAACGACGGGGTTTTGAGAATTGCTTAATTTTAGGACAAGAAAAAATATGAAACAGCGCGAAAACTTCATGGTGAACTTTTTACGGTTTATTGGAGTTGTGAGCTCGTCCTCAACGCTAATAATTTATGTAATGTATTCAAAAGATAGTAAATTACGATTATTAACGATTACTTTTCGTTGTAATTATCTATAATATATAAAAGCACTACTAAAGTAATTCAATTTATAGGTCAATGTCTAATATAAAAGATTCCTATCTTAAAAAGTAAACATAATGCATAAGTTTACGTGATGGTCAGCACATGGCACGCTACACATCTTGCTTTTAATGGGGTTTAAAAAATTTAGATAAGAAAAATGTAGTGGCCAATTACATTCTTTCATCCATCAAATACATACTTATTTATTACATATTCGATACTTAACTGTGTGGGCTTGACTTGAAGAAAATCTATAATAAAACTAAACACAAAAACTCAGTTGTGTAATTTTCACAAAATGTCTTTATATTAAAAAAGTACAAGTAATCGTTTTTGGGACCTTCGAGAGTACCAGCAAACGAACTTTTATTAATATATAATAACTTACGAAAAAGACCAATTTTAGCGGGTATACCCCTTTGAAAAAATTGAGATTTTCCTCAAAATAAAAAGTTTCAAATTTAGCCTTTGCAGTACGTAAAACAGTAGTTCTGAATTATCAGAATACAAACTCATTACTTTTTATAGTCAAACCATTCATATTTTGGAGATGCTTGATTTACACATTCAGAAGTTCACATTTTGACATGATTTCTCAAGATTTCTGTTCTCTGCGGATTAATCTAAAAAAGTTAGATAAATTTAGACATCAGAATCGTTTTTGGGACCTTCGAAAGTACCAGCAAACGAACATTTGTTAATATATAATGATTTTCGAAAAATACCAATTTTTGCGAGTAGACCCCTTTGAAAAAATTCGTGATTTTCTTTAAAATAAAAAGTTTCGAATTTAGCCTTCTGGACTAGTAAAACACAAACTCGCTACTTTTTATAATAAAACAATTCGAATTTTGGAGATAATCCATATAAACGTTCAGAAGTTCACATTTTGACATGATTTTTCAAGATTTCTGTTCGCTGAAGATTAAGCCAAAAAAGTTAGGTAAATTCAGGCATCAAAATCGTTTTTGGGACCTTTGAGAGTACCAGCAAACGAACATTTGTTAATATATAATAACTTACGAAAAAGACCAATTTTAGCGAGTATACCCCTTTGAAAAAATTGAGATTTTCCTCAAAATAAAAAGTTTCAAATTTAGCCTTTGCAGTACGTAAAACAGTAGTTCTGAATTATCAGAATACAAACTCATTACTTTTTATAGTCAAACCATTCATATTTTGGAGATGCTTGATTTACACATTCAGAAGTTCACATTTTGACATGATTTCTCAAGATTTCTGTTCTCTGCGGATTAATCTAAAAAAGTTAGATAAATTTAGACATCAGAATCGTTTTTGGGACCTTCGAAAGTACCAGCAAACGAACATTTGTCAATATATAATAACTTTCGAAAAATACCAATTTTTGCGAGTAGACCCCTTTGAAAAAATTCGAGATTTTCTTTAAAATAAAAAGTTTCGAATTTAGCCTTCTGGACTAGTAAAACACAAACTCGCTACTTTTTATAATAAAACAATTCGAATTTTGGAGATAATCCATATAAACATTCAGACATGATTTTTCAAGATTTCTATTCGCAGAAGATTAAGCCAAAAAAGTTAGGTAAATTCAGGCATCAGAATCATTTTGGGACCTTTGAGAGTACCAGCAAACGAACATTTGTTAATATATAATAACTTTGGAAAAATAATTTGAAAAAATCGATATTTTCCTCAAAATAAAAAGTTTCGAATTTAGCTTTTATAGTACGTATAACAGTAATTAATTCTGAACTGGCAGATTACAAACACATTACTTTTTATAGTTAAACCATAGCCAGTCAACTATTGACATGATTTCTCAAGTTTTCTTTCTCGACGGATTAAACCTAAAAAAGTGTATAAATTTAGACATCTGAATTGCTTTAGGAACTTTCGAAAATCCCAGCACACAAACATTTGTTAATGTCTAATGATTTTTGAAAAATATTAATTTTTGCGTATAAGATCTCTTGGGAAAAATCTAGTTTTTCGTCAAATTAGAAAGAATAGATAAAAGAAATAGCAGTCCCGAACTAATAGAATATAAATTTATATTTATTATTCATAAAATATGTTATTCCAGCTTGAGAAATAATTCATTTACTCATTATTCCAGCTTCAGAAATAATTCATTTTAATTCATTTACTCATAAAATATGTTATTCCAGCTTCAGAAATAAATCATTTACTCATTGAAAAAATCGCATTTCAACATAATTTTTCAACGTTTGCATTCTCTTCTGATTAAACGGAAAGATAAATGTTAACATCAAAACCGGCAGTAAACAAAAATTTGTTAAAGTCTATCTTTTAAAAAATATCAATTTTTGTCCCTTCGGAAAGAAAATACGATTTCCATCAAAATAAAAAATTTTAAATTTAGATTTTGTGGTATGTGAAACAATACTTCCGAACGACTGAATGAAATTTGTACTAGAATGTATTTCATGTGAATAATATAGACCACAACTGTACGTTCAAACATCTCCGGATTTCTCTGCAGTTAAAATAAAAAAAAATTCTCTACTGGTCGCTCTGAAAAATATAATTAAAATTCGCGTTTTTATTCGCACAAAGAATACTGAAATTCAAGTGGTTAAAGATCGCTCAGTACTTTTTTTTTAATGTAGCATTCTTTCGCGTTTGTATGTATGATTTTCTTTTAATATTTTGTAGATATTTTTTTGTACATGTGAAATATTTATATATTCCTTTGTATTCTCTATGACCAATATGTAGTCATTATTAAGATAAATTTTATCATAATATCAAAACAGGCAGTAAACAATTTGTTATTAATATTTGTTATAGTCTAACTTTTGAAAAAGATCAATTTTTATCACTTTGGAAAGAAAATAAACTAAATTATAAGTAAAATAATGAAGTAAATTATTATTTTAAAGAATAACCAAACGAAAATATTTAATCCAAATTAAAACAACGATCGCACTTAAACTACAGATAGAAAGCAAACAAAGTACTTAGAAATGATACAAATTAATTAAAATAAAATAAAATTTTAAAAATAGTAAAAGTTAAGACAACAATTGACCATTTTATTTGTATTAGAAATTATTTATTTTAAAAATTTAAGTAGCGAGATAGGTAGATGTGCCCAAATTTTGCAATTCATGTTAAGAAAATACTTTGACCATAGCATGTTATTGTAATATTGACAAATTCCTATTTAGATTATTTGCATATTTTGTACTTTTGGTTTGTTGCTTTTAGCAATAGTAATATTAACGTTATACACAGTCTGTCTCAGAAAAAACGGAGTTATTTTAAAATATCAGGTTGTTACATATGAAATGTCCGATTTTATAAGGAATAAAAAAAGTCTAAATTTAAAAAAATATAAATATTTATTCTGCAAAATAGTCTCCATTTACATCAATAGTTTGTTGCCAACGGCCTGGAAGCTGAAAAATTACCTTTGAAAAGAAATCTAGGTTTTGGCGGCTCACATATTGCTCAAACACTGCTATTATAGGCTCCCGGTCAGGGAAGTCCCTATTTTTTAAGTGATTGTCTAAACTTCGGGAAATATGAAAATCAGTTGGCGAAAGGTCGGGTGAATAAGGTGGGCGAGGGAGAATTTCGTAACCAAATTCCGAAAGTTTTTGGATTGTCTGTCGTACAACATGAGGTCTTGCATTATCATGACGAAGTATGGGTCCATGTCTATTGACTAGTGAGGGCTGCAAGCGGCTCAATTTTCCATGCATAGTTTCCAGTTCGGCACAATAGGACGCTGCCGTGATGGTTTCACCAGGTTGCAAAAATGAATAGTGAATAATACCCTTACTGGTCCACCATACAGTCACCATAATCTTTCGCGGGTGAAGTGATGCTCGTGCATGCTGTCTTGGTGCTTCACCTCGATCTAACCATTGTCCTGACTGTCACCGATTATCATAAAGTATCCACTTTTCGTCACACGTTACCACTCGATGAAGAAACGGTTCAACTTTCTGTCGATTAGCCAAAGAGGTAGCCACCTCTAATCGACGGAGCTTATTGGCTTCCGTTAATTGGTGCGGCACCCATCGATCGGGTTTCTTCACTTTGTCAATCGAAGAAAGGTGACGACTAATGGTGGCAATGGACACTTGAAATGTTTCTGCAAGGCTACGCACTGTTGTCGACGGATTACTTTCAACTTCTACACGCAGCTCGTCGTCATTAACAGTGCTACGCGCATATCCGCAGGCTCATTTTCCAAATCAAAATTTCCCTCGCTGAATTTTTTAAACCATCGCCGTAATGTGCGTTCATTACACGTGGTTTCACCGAACGTCTGATTAATTTCTCGCGTTGCTGCAGCTGCATTTAATCCCTTTTTAAATTGAAAGAGGTAAATTACCCGAATATCTCTTGCCGACAGCATTTCCATAGGCGAGACAAGGGCAGGTGTATTAATCTTTCCAAGAAATGGAACAGGTACACACTTCAAAATAAGTACCCTTTTCTACAAATACAATAATAATTTAATAAAACTAAATTACACGATCTTCAAAAATATTAATGAACTAATGAAAATGAATATTTTCTGCTATTCCATCGTTAATTAAATTCACAGAAATTAATTAAAAATTTCGGCGCTGGAGAAGGACTCGAACCTCTATCTGCCGTTTGCTAGACGGCTGCCTTACCAATTTGGCCACCAGGTCACCGGCGTGTTAAAGGACTCGAAGTTATACAGCTTGGTGGCATAATTGGTAAGGCAGTGTTACATGCATAAATTGGCATCAATAGTTGCGGACCCTGGAAAAAGGCTACCCTTACTTCAGATTATGGGAGGGGAACGACATTTTTGATGAGATAAGACAGAGAAGAGCAACAGGTGAAGCGAAGAGCTCACACGCTTGCCCACAATATTCGCTAATCTTCGAATCGGATCCAATCTATGGTTGTCTCTCCTCTCTCAGATTCTGAAGTAAGGGTAGCCTCTTTCCAGGGTCCGCAACTATTGATGCCAATTTATCCATGTAACAGCAGCCGTTTAGAAAACGACAGATAGAAGTTCAAGTCCTTCTCCAACACAGAAATTTTTAATTTATTTCTGCGAATTTAATGGACTAGTAAAAAATAACAATTTTCATTAATTTCCCATTGTAAAGAACTTGATTACATATTTATATATAATTATTAGCATCTATTCATGAATTACTTTAAGAGATTCTCTTGGCGTGTGACTGAATGAAAAGTTTTTGATTCGGCAGAAGTTTTTAATCTCAGAAGTGGGGTTTTTTAAATCTCAAAAGTGGTGTTAATAAAGTCTGTACTCTGTACCACACAGCTGATTCACAATAACAGCATTTCTGTTTTCGTCTCAAAAAGAATAAGGAGCCAGATTGATTAAAGATACATAAATCGATATAGCAAAGTATGATCGACGATGGCCATTATATGTGTTTATCCTTGGTTTATATTTACGTTAAAATAAAATTCTAATTAAAATTTTTATTTAAACATCGAGTTATGGAAGTCTCCATATGGAGATGATATTATCTTACAACAGCTGCATGATGCCCTACAAGTTACTTTAAATGAGCTTGTACAGGAGCCCATCTCATTAAAAAAGCCGGTCGAATTGCAGAATGTATTCGTTTCTGTGAAGTGTCAAAATAACAACACATTAACATTTGTATAGAATTTTGTTAAAGTATATGTATTTTCTTTGTCGCGTAGTATATAACTCGATTAATTTAGCTAGAAATTACTTGTAGTAACTACGTATTTCGATAATTTTAACTAACTATTTTTCAAGACTGAAAATAGCTTGAATCCAGTCCACAATTACAAAGTTTACCAAAGCTTTTTCAAACAAAATCTTTGGCAAAACAAACATTAGGCAAACCACACTATCTAGTTTGCGTAAGTTGTCGTCTTACCATCTACACGAACCTGCTTCTCGTCACAAATTGGATTGTACAAGTAAGCGCGCAATATGTAGATGGTTCTTGAAGATGATAATAAGCCAAGATAACGCAATGGTAAGTGCGTTAGACTTCAAGATCGTTTTCTAGAGAAATCGACGGTTCGAACACTTTCAGAGCGGTGCGACCTTTAAACCGTTTCTAGTCTTGGAGGTGGTCGGCACCTCGATTGACGCCCTTCAATATTTAAAAGGAATGATCAACACTGTTCTCTCTCTTGCAGCGGTAAGGTCTCAGCTGCGGAAAACTTGACATACTAAACTCCTATGATTGTGATAAGTAGAAAATACTTTTAACGCATTTGGGCATTCGCCACAAAAAGAAAGCTATTATAAATTGGCATCTAAATATTTTAAGATTATTTTATTATATGTTCAGATATTGTCGTATTTTCTTTTAATTTAGTTGGAATATACAGACATCTCCTTAGTAATAACATAAATTGTCGAACTTATAAAGTTGGAAACATATTGAATGCATTTTCAATAGGGTTACAAAAGTTTTAAGACTTTAATAGTTATAAAGTTTTATTGCTACAATATTAATATAAAATGTCTTGTAAGTAATATTTAAAAGTAATTTTGTTATTTCCTATTTCCTGGGAAGAATTCATCATATATTTGTTGCCAGAAAGCCATATTTTCAGGTTTCGGCGGATTACCATCGCTGTACGCAGTCGAGATGTTTGTATCAAAATGATAATAAGCAAATCTATCTGAAGTAACTGGCAACCAAGGATTTTCTTCTTCGAATGGTGTAGGATCAGAGAATTTTGCGAAATCTGTCCATAGAGTGATAAGTCTTTCGAGTGCCAATTCTTCGATACTACCTTCTTCGATGACAGGGGTGTTTATATAGTCGAATAAGTATCCCTTTTCATCAGAATGAGAAGCACCTGTAATTTTTAAACGATAATTATTTCTGAAGTAAGCTAAGATAATGGAAAATACCAGGAAAATTAGCAGCTGTCTCTTCAGCTCTCTTAAATATATTTAGCAACGTATCTGCTGAAAAATAGTAGAAGTATACGGGATATATCGCTGTCTTTGCATGTTCCACCGCTGCCCTGTAGGATGGATAGGCGAAAGTATAATCGGTGTTGAGTTGAACAGCTTGTGTGATATCGTCTCTGCTCGGTTCTGTATCACCATAATAGAAGGTCTTAATTCTTTCCGCCAATATAGATTCCTCTTCAGATCCTTTTTCGATTTCTAAGTCTGGGGGAATGAAGCCCGTAAAATCTGTTATTAGAAGATTCTCCCCCGTCATTTGTTTAACCGATATTTGTATAAATAATCCTTCGACATTATTATGTCCAATCATGAAAGGTACATGGTTGTAATTGCCTGTTTGAATTAAAGTTAAAATCTCTTCAGGTAGAAAAGCGGGTTCGTTAGATTCCATTTCAACTAGAGGCGTGCTAATTCTCGAATAATTACTGGTGAGTATCTGAAAGGTTTAATAAAATTAAAACTGTTTTGGGGAGGAAAATGAAAATAGGAAAGACACTAGAGGTTGTAATGGAATTACATAAAAAACGATTAAATATCTGGCATCCAAGCACATAAATCTCTATTTGAAATAACAAATTTAGAATGAAAACAAAAGGAAATTCCTCAAGAGTGATGAAATGCAATAACAATACCACTAATACTTAGAAAAGGAAGTGCTAGAGACTGTAAAAATTATAAAAATATATCTTTGCTATGTCGTATGTCTTTGCTGTTATGTATGCAAAAATATATGAAACTATACTAGAAAAAAAAACTAAGAGAACGAACAGAATAGAATTTGTAAGACGAACAAAGCGGATTTAGGGAAAAAACGCAGTACACCGGATTATGCATTCACATTACAATAAACAAATATACTTAATTCAAATGTTAATGAGATTCTGATTGCGATGTGTTTTGGATAATTCAACTCTCATCCGGTAACCTGGGATTACGATAACGAATTATTCTCTGTAGTTGATCGTATCTTTTGCTAAGAAACAATTTATACAAAACGGGAAGACTATTCCATACATTAAAGAAAGTATTTTTAAATAGTATACGGGTAATTATTAAAAGCAAAATGGCTATATAGAGAACCACATATACCGTAACAATAATATATGGATGTGAAAACTTTATATTAGAAAACTACTCCAAACTTTCATCAGGCAATCTGAGATTTTATTAACGAAGTATTCTCCGTAGTTCATCGTATCTCTTGCGATACAGCAAAAGATGAGGAAAAACGATTCTTCCCTCTATCATACAAACAAACAGTTATCCGAAAGAAGGAAATGTATAGAAGTTAGTGTTCATCACGGCAGATGTACAACTAACTTATCACGACACGTATATCGACAGAACACTTTAAACTTGGCATGAGACATATGGTTAACACGTAAAAGAATAATTCAACTATTAATGAGATTTTGATTGCGGCGGGTCTCGAATAATGAATTATTCGAAACGCGTCGCAACCAGGGGATTAAAAGTAAGCATGCATAAGAAAACAATCAACCAAATACAAACATAAAACTAACTATCGCACACATTCATAACAATGAAAGGAGTACGTGGAAGCTTTATTTCTACTTCGTTTATTATAGCAATTGAAATAATTAGCTAATGAAAAATCAAATTTAACAAATGTAACACATTAAAATGGATTAAAATGAAACAAATGAACGTATATACATATATATATATATATAAAAGAGTAAGATGACAGAGACCATCGCTTGAAGATGATAAATAATATTTTACCAAAATATTGCACAGGTCTTTTACAGGACAGAAGCATACCTCCGCGAGAAGAAACCCGAAACCCCGCAAAGACATATTACACCCGTGTAAACCTGCGAAACCATATATATACTCAGATGACAGAGTTAATAGCAGATACAGATGCTAAATTACTAATATAACTCCCTATTTCAACCCAATTTGGAAACTTTGAGACGGGTTAAACAGAAGAATTAGAAAAAGTCGTTTCACGTCGCAACAATTATTAGAGTGTGTGAAGAAGAATAATCGGGAGAAACACAGAGGCTAGACCATGCAAAACATTGAGCAGTGACTTTAAAGATGTCATACAAAGAAGAGGAAAGACATGGCAGGAGGCAGTTCCACTGGTCAGTGACGGAAAGGAATCAAGAAAATTTAAAAATAGTTAATCGCATCCACCTCAACATCTAACGCAGAAGAAGAATAAGTTGTTGGAAAATAGCAGCAAATTACTTACCTGTTCTGCAATCCATATCTCCCAAGGTGAAGCTTGCTGCAAAGCTGTCAACATTTCATTTAAGTCCTCTGTTTGTATCCCTAGCTGTTGAGCGATCAGTTTACCATTGTCTCGTACTCCATTCATTAGGTCAAAGAGAGCAACACCACTTTCGCAAATCGCCTTGTGTATATTTCCTAAATATTTCAATTTTTAATAAACAATTTTTAAAATCGGATATATCGGCAGACCCACGCCACGGATACAACCTAATTTCTCTATTTATGAATGAATTTAAATTGTATTTAATGATTGAATAATATCGAAAAATCGCCAAAGTGACGTCAATTCTGAAAATTCAAATAGAATGTCCTAATTATTTTTTTTTACATAATTTGAATCTACGTTTGGCATTGTGCGTCTAACAACATATGATTTTTCAATTTTCGTTACTATAGTTACGAAAAAATTAATTTTTTTATATTTTGAATCTAGAATGCTGTGAACCATTTATAATTGTCTAAATATGATCAAATAATACTTAAAGAAATGACTACCAGGACTGATCAATAAATTGTTTTACGAAAACTCATTTTTTTTTAATAGCATGTTATGAATAATGTTAATTGATATTTATTCAAAATTATTTTTTGAATCTATTCGCATCTAATACTTCTTTTATTTAAAGTGAATGAAGAAATTCCGTTTTTCTCAAAAATTTGATTTCATTTGTATAAAAATAATGTGGTTTGTGAGTGCATACATTTATAAATAATACATTTGTCAAATTTGACACCTCAGTAATACCATAGTTGCTATACTCGTCCTAATTTATTCTTAATTAGGAAAATTTTTTGTTTCTTATAAAATTAAATTAATTATTTAAATCAATAGCATGGGCGACCCGGTATAATTATGGGGATCGCAACAAAAACATGGATCTAGGAGTTGAAAAGCGAAACAATTTTTTAATATCTTTTTCCATTCCAAATCAAATTCGATTGATTATCAGATGGACGGCAAGTTTAAAAAAAAAAGTAAGCTGAACGCGGTAATAATAAACACATGAAAATGATGAATTTATAATGTTAAGGTATATGAGTATGCGGAATTAGTTTCGTGCGGGTTTTTGTCGTAGTTTCCAGGTGCGACTTAAACAGTGTCGCATCTGGAAACTACTATCTGCTGATGATGACAATTTAGTTGTCAAAATACGTATACAGAATGCGAAAATTAATATGGAAAGGGATTATATATCAACCTTAAGTGATTGCAATATTAAAACTAATCTTCAACAAATGCACCTTATTTAAAAAAAAATACTATTATTACAAGAACAATGATCACTTGTAAATAAGCAAGTATCTGTATTGTTTATTTGCCTATTTGCCAAATTTACTGTCCTTCTGATGAACTACGAGGGAGCGTTTTTATATTCGCGGAATGGGGGACAAGGGGTGGAAATAAAAAAACCAAATTATTTTTCTTTTTCAATATGTTCACCTGCAAGACGGATACATTTTTCACATCTTTCAATTAATTTATTTATACCCTCATAAAAAAACGATTTCTCTTCATCTGCAAAATACGCCGAAACTGCCTCCTTGACTTCATCATCGGCAGTAAATTTTTTACCCCGCAGCTCTTTTTTCATTTTCGGAAGCAGGTAATAATCACTCGGGGCCAGGTCTGGGCTATAGGGTGGGTGATTCACAATTTCGAAGCCCACCTTATGCAGGGCAGCTAACGCAACGCGGCTCTTGTGGACGGGCGCGTTGTCGTGCAAAAGCAGAACACCTTTTGTCAATTTTCCCCGTCTTTTCTCTTTAATGGCTTCTTTTAGTCGCTCTAATATTGAAGCGTAATATTCTCCGGTTATAGAAACACCTTTATCTTTATAATCAATCAACAATATTCCTTCCGAGTCCCAAAATACCGTTGCCATGAGTTTCCCAGCTGATTGTGACACTTTAAATTTCTTGGGAGGTGTTGTGCCCTTTTTATGCCACTGCATGGAGTCTTGTTTGGACTCAGGTTCATAATGATGAACCTAAGTTTCGTCTCCAGTAACAATTCCACTCAATACACCATCCTTGTCTTCATTACAGAGGTCCAAAAATGCACGCGAACACTCTACGCGCTGTTGTTTTTGCGGCGGCGTGAGCATTCTCGGCACCCATCTTGCGCTGACCTTAGACATGCCGAGATGATCGTGTAGGATTTTAAAAATTGTTGTATCGGATACTCCAACCATTTCTGCGAGTTGTTTCTTCTTTAGTCGAGCATCTTCGAGTACAATTTGTTCAACTTTTTGGATAAGTGCTGGCGTGGTCACCTCAATGCTCCTGCCCGGCCTCGGGTCGTCTTCAAGGGATTCCCTTCCTTGTTTAAATAAACTATGCCACTTGTACACCATGGTTTTTCATGGACAAGAGTCGCCGTAAACCAATGACATCTCATTCATTATGGTCGCGACTGATTTTCCTTGCCTGGCAAGGAACTTTATAACGGCACGATATTCGATTTTTTCCATATTTCACTTTACACTCCTGATTATGTTACTTGGTTAACGATAGCTCAAAGACTAACTGTCTAATAACAATGAAACTTCGTATTTATACTAATCATGAGTCGCTGCATAGGCCACGCCCCCAATGCGCCTACTCGCCCCTCTACAACCCGCTCATTCCGCGAATATAAAAACGCTCCCTCGTAAATTTGATTCGTTCAAACTCAAGCTCAAGCAAACAATAAAAGAAGATATTTTGCAACGTCTTCACCCTTGTAAATTAATAGTTTCTGCTATGCGTTCGTTGATTACAATCACAGAAATTATTTACAAATTTTTGCCCTGGAGCAGGACTCGAACCTGTATTTGTCGATTTGCTAAACGGCCACTTCACCAATTAGGTCACCAGACAGTACAGTTTCGAGTCTGTTAATACGCCATAAATAACACTATAGAAACAGATCTAATAGTTATAACCCATAGTCGGGTTTTGATGTTAAAAATCATATATAAATATTTCATTAAGCTCTTTACGTTGGGAAATTAATGAAAATTATTTTCTGTTATACCATCGCTGATTACAATCACATAAATTAATTAAGAATTTCTGCGCTGGGGCAGGACTCGAACCTGTATCTGCCGTTTGCTAGACGGTTGCCTTAACAATTAGGCTTCATTTTCTAGATTGCGATCTCCATAATTATATGTGCGGTTGTAACGTTGTACAACCGAATACCTCTTGGAAAACACTTCTCACATTTCTACCATACCTGCATTCATAGGTGATAAGACTTGCAAGTGAACACTAGCTGCGCCAGCACTGTCTCCAAAAATGAGAATATTATCAGGATCTCCTCCAAAGTAAATGATGTTATCGCGCACCCATTTTATCGCCAAGGACTGGTCTTTCATTCCTGCATTACCAGGCACTCCAAGTTCCGGATCATCCACGCTGAATGAGCCTAAGAGATTTAAATTGACTTTGTACCGATAAAATTTCTTTGGACGAAATATTTACCAAATATTCCTAATCTGTAATTCAAAGTTACGAGAATAATATCTTTGGTTAATAAGTGTTTCGGTCCTTCTGTTGGTCCGTCCGCAGTGAAGCCACCTCCATGTATAAATACCATCACCGGTTTTGGTTCAGAACTTTCTGTTGGAAACTAAAAATATACCGACATCAAAAAAGTCATTTCAAAAACCTTTAATTAATATTTTTACTCGCGTGTATACATGAACGTATAAACAATCTTCTGAACCCGGACACCCAGCATAAGAACATTGGAAACATAATGGTATATCTTCAATGACTGGTCGTATTCCTTCCCAACCCTCATCAGGCACTGGCGCCTATAAAGTTCATAAAAGATTAATTCTATTAAAAGGTGCTCGATGAACTTCTACTAACTCTAAAACGCAGATCATCGACTGGAGGTTTGGCGTATGGTATGTTCAAGAATTTATAGTACTCATTTCCCTGCCTGTCAGTATCTGTGATGCCAGTCAAGGAACCTTGCGGTATTGTTATTACAATTTCGTCGGCGTTACTAAGTTTGCATATTATTGCCAACAGTGCAAATATAATGATCTTCATGGTGCAGGATGATCAATAAACTGAATAAATACTTCGATATCGAAGTATATATCTGAGAAGGAAAGTTAAAACGAATGCAAATCTATTATCGTAAATCTTATCAGTCGTTTTCTGTAGGGGACAAAAAGAAATTTTGATTAAACACATTAAAGTACTTAATGATTTTATTTTTACATGCGGAATCATACACTACGAGTATTTATCTACTTATTGTGTTAGTGGCATCGTATATACGGAAAATATTGCTATTTTTGTATGAACACCAGAATAAAAAAATTAAAATAAAATCGAAGTTGGACTGTTTGAATGATCACCCCGATTTATATTTGTATTAATCATAATAGAAGTATTCTGCATTACCATAATAGAAGTTTTTCTACCAATATACGTGGGTGTATCAAATGAAAACTTTAAAATTGCTATAAATTTTATATTATAACAAATAAGAAAAATCATACATGTTTTTCGAAGTAGTCTTCTCGACGTTGAATGCAAATATTCCACTGTTTCGGAAGTGCATAGATAGCATGCTTGAAGAATTCTTTTGGTCGTGACTGTAGATATTCTTGCACTGCTTTTTTATTTCTCCATCACTTCTGAAGTGTTTGCCTCCCATTGCTTCATTGAGTGATGTCAACACATGCAAGTCACTAAGAGCAAGCAAGTGCAGGTGAATAAAGGGGTGTATGAAGCATTCAAATTTCACATCCTGGTCAAACATTGTCATGCTGCAATAGTACACTTGAAGTTAAAAGTCCTCGTTGTTTAATTCTGAATACAAAGCGAAGTTAATTTTTAAGCATTTCTGGATAAAAAGGACTAGTTAGTGTCAGTACCCTATCCATCTAATGTTCCAAAATATTACATCTCAGAAGAGAGTGAGCATTATTTTTCCAGATGGAGTAAAGTGCAGAATATTTCTGGTTTCAGCTATGACTTATAGTGCCATTGCATTTCTGGTTGGTGATGGTGAAGCAAGGTCTCATCGCATACAAGAATTTTTTCCGGAAAGGCTTCCACAAGGACACGATGCAAAATTAGTACACAGTCATCAACGCGACGGTCTTTCAATTCGGCCATCAACTGACGTGTCACACGTCTTGCAAACACTTTATCGAATTTTAGTACAACTCGAACAATATTCTTCACTGAACCATAACTAATCTTCGAAGTTACGAGGCCGTGGCTCTAGGATATTAGATGCGTAGGAACAAGTTTCGGATATTGTAAATGAAAACCCATGAATAAACAAACAAGTAATGTCTTATTTCTTGACGTGAATTTAATATTATAAATATTATTTTCCACTACAAGCGATATAATTATAATTTTACAATGAAAATTCGTAAATTACATCAGTTATAGTGGAAAATAATATTTACAATATTAAATTTTAAATTCCATATCACCACAAAACTGTTACACCGTTACACCGCTTAGAATTTTTAAAAAATTTACGAACTTGTATTTATGTCGTGATATTGCAAAGGTCAATGACTTGGTACTTATAAAAATAACAAAACAGCTGATACATAAAAAAGAACTTACATTACACTTTTTAAATGTGAAGGGGATTTTTTGTTAACACGAACAAATAAATGAATCGACAACATTTAATTTTTATCTATTTACTTATTTATTTAGATTTAATCTGAATACAGGACCGTATTTGAACGGTTTGTGTTTCTAAATTTCTGCAAAAATTAAAATTTGGATAGAATCAAATTTTTGTAGATTTGAATTGCTGTCTTACGTATTTATTACATATTAATGTATATCGGAGTATATCGTTTACACCCTGTGTTCTATGTGGAAATAAAAATTTTTATTATTTTAATTGATTATTGTTGTTTTGTATCTGCAAATCATAATGACAAATCAATTTTTAATTCCTATTTTGAAGAGATTGTGACAGATAAGGTAAATTGTAGTACTTAAGTGGGCTCAATGTTACAGTTTATTTCAAGTAAAAATTAGCATGATTTCAATCAAAGATTGTGTATATTTTACTTTTTCATTTATTTAAATTTTGTCAATATTAATTGTGTTATCTCTAATGCTTAAGTGTTTGTATATTGTTCTAGATTATTTCAAGCAAAAAATTTGCATGATTTCAATCAAAGATTGTATACAATTTATTTTTTCGTTTATTTAAACTTCGAGAAGATTAATTGTGTTTTATACACCTTCATTACGCGTGTTCATAATTCACTTCAGTTACATAGGGAATATTTTTTTATGAAAAGTGAATATTTACATTAAAATACTTGCAATTAATACTGTCATGGGAAGCGTACATATATGAAATATTGTAGATGAAACAGCAGCAGTGTCAAGCCCCCCTCTTCTTGCTCATAATATTGTATTTTACAGCAACAATTTCCAGTATGCAAGAAGACGCACAGTTAAGCAAAGATCTATGAACTTAATTTTATCAAATTTGTGGCGCATATAGGGCGGAAAGCGTGAATTAATATCACATGCATCATGGAAAGGGGCCCCCTCGGTATGCCATTATGGTTTTCTCAATTTTCTAGATCCTCGTCTCTTCGTTGTCGCTTTGCTTAGGACACATTTTATCTCCGTGTTTTTTTTCCCGTTTACCCTCCACTTCTCTCGTTCGCGGTTTTATTTGTACCTACCTTCTCTTTGATCGATCGTGTTTTAAATCTTCCTGCTCTTTCTCTGGAAATTAGTGCCTCTTTCTCACCCGCTGCGTGTTTGGGTCTGCGTGTATACGTGGAAAGGTATACCTCGTTTAGGTAACAATTACGTAGCCGTTGAGTAATTTACATACACTACCGTTCTCGGAAATATGATCAGAAGAAAAGAGTTTCAAAAGTTTAAATTATTAAGGTCGAGTTAAGCTAAAGAAATATTTTATTACAAGGGCGGCTCAGTAATTAGTGAGGTTAGACGAAAAAACAATTTTTTTGGTAAATAATTATTTTATTTTTGTACACATTTTCACTGCAACTCTACGGTTAGTCCATTGATATTCAAATTTTTTCATTCCTTCAGAAAAATAACTTATCAATATGTTAGAAATACTCGTTAGTTTTGGCGATCATTCACTAAAATTTTCATTTTGGGAAAAAGTTTGAGGAGGCCAAATCTGGCGAATAAGCTGCATGTAAAAGCAGTTCGAAATGTTAAATTTTTCAATAGCCACAATCGAATTGTAAACACGTGTTTTATCCTAAAGGAAAAGCATCCTTCTTCAAGTGGGGCACTTGACTTAAAATTGTTGTATAATATTTGCCTGTTACCTTTTTGCCTTTTTAAAATAATCTTTCGATTATTCCAATTCAACCGCAATTGACAGTAGCCATGACCTTTTCCTCCAACTATCCTCCAACTTCGTTCTATGACCCACCATTTGCCTAAGGTTGGATATGTAATGCTCTTAAGCCTTTCTGTCCTTTGGATATGATGAGATCTTTAAAAAACATGTGACACCAAACAGACGTCGTATTCAACAAAAGAAGAGCGCAAAATGAATAAACTTGTACACCGGACTAAATATAAAAATAAATAAAATTGTATATTAGACAAAAACGCCTTGCGGGTTGATCATCGGAGGTGTCCGGGAAGTAAAATCAATCAGCACCCTGGTATGATGTACCAGATGTTCAGGTCCTATCACGAGGTGACCTCAGGACGACCACGGGGCGGCGAACGATCCTGAGGACCCACCAGTACACTGAATAAAAAAATAGTTACTTAAATAATATTGGGTCTGGGAAAAAGTTCGTGGCGTTTTTCCCGATAGATGGCATTGGTTGCCGATAACTAAAGAACAACAAGTCACAGCGACACCACCGACGGCTCGTTTTTTAGATGACCTTCCGAACGTTAGTTTGAGCGTAGAAACATTGTAATCGGTGCAGTGGTTGGAAAGTTATTCGCACTTGCAAATGGAGAAGAATAACAGAAATTTCGCTATATTCTGCAATATTATTATGATTGCGCAGGCTTGTGATAAAATTTGTGCTGTGTACGGTGAAGGTAATCGAAATCTGTTGCGCGGAAATGGTTCGCTCGCTTTCGTTCTGGAAATTTCAATGTGAAAATGAATAAACTGAAAAATCTGATGAAATTCTTGAAAAAGTCCAACAAGATAAGCATATCAGCAGTGTCGATATTGGCATGGAGCTAGGCATTACAAAACTGTTTTGAACCATTTACAAAGCTGGTTACAAAAAAAAGCTTGACGTATTGAGTTGAGCGTGAAAAACATGATTGACCGAATTAACATCTGCGATGCGCTGCTGAAACGGAATGAAATCGAGCCGTTTCTGAAACGTTTAATAACCGGAGATGAAAAATGGATTACGTACGATAATCGGAAGCGTAAAAGATCGTGGATAAAGGATGGTGAGCCGTCACAAGCGTTCGCTAAGCCAACATTGACGCCAAAAAAAGTGATGGGACTGGAGGGAATTAGCTACTTCCAACTCAGACGATTGATTCTCAACTCTACTGTGCACAACTAGAGAGATTACGCCAGGCGATTCCGAATTGATTAATAGGAAAGGTGTTGTCTTCCATCATGACAAGGATGACCCGTCAAAAATTGAGAGAGTTTGGTTGGGGAAGTTTTGATGCACCCACCTTACAGTCCGGATATAGCACCCTCTGACTATCATCTGTTTCGATCTCTGCAGAACTCTCTCAATGGAATTAAGTTGGTTTAAAAAAAGAAGCCTGTGAAAACTACTTGATTCAGTTTTTCGACCAGAAACCACAGAAGTTTTTCACCGTCTACCAAAAAAATGGCGAAACATTGTCGATAATAATGGAGCATATTCGGTTTAAATGAATTCGTCCACGCGCCATGCGGGGACCAGTTGAATTTTACTGAAAAAACGCCACGAACTTTTTCCCAGACCCAATAATATTAGAAATAATATAAAAAAATACAAGTACCTGGGGTGATGTAGCAATTTATTATGTATCAACAGAATGCACCAGTCAGCAAACCGAGTTAAACATGTGCCTTTACGAATAAACATAAAGATACTACTCTCTATATAAATAACAGTTCTCAGGGCAATTCGGATTACGAAGTGGATGCAAACATATAAGCAACCTTTTAATTTGAATAACGGAAAGTCTCAAAATATTAACGCGTTGAATGACAATCAAAATCACTTTAGAAGGATCTTTCTTATAAATAATAAGAAAGAAAACACAACAAAATTAACATTACAATTTTACAATTACGAATACATTTTTTTACCTTATATTATCTTCTTATTTGTATGTATAAGCACTTTTCTTGTTTGAATGCAAATAGTCTCCTCTGCGGACCTTCTTGCATCCAAATGTGTTGATTCACGCACTCACTCATTTTACTCTCCTGAATAATATTAAACGTTTCAATCTCCATTTGTAAGGATCAGTATATATATTGCTCACAATGCTCGCACTAATTCTTCTTTGCAAAAATATTTAGATACACCTAGTATCAGACGACACACACTCCAGACAGAATGACCTGCTATCCATATCTAACTCTACATTTAGTCTTCGTGAGCTCTTAGACTCATCTGCTCTCTCCGAGCTCGTAGACCCGTCTTTCCACTAAAATTACCTGACTATTTATATTAATATTATTTATTTATTATCCACTCTAGACAAACGGCTTATCTTCCGCACACCTGATTCATTTCTTATAAGTGCACATCATAAACTGAGACAATATAGATAATAGATACAATAACCATTCATAAAGGAACTATACTAAAATACAAGTGCAACATTATAACCTATTATTGTACTAAATAGATAATATAAAATTAGGAAAAACTTATAATATAAAGAAAACGAAAGTAAATGCATTCCTGCAATAGAATACGATTTATGTTCCTCGTATAATTAAAACGTTTCTGAAAATGTAATTACGTATTAAGGGAAAATGCAAATACACTTCTGAGATAGTAGATACAACACACAAAAGAACTATAAACTATATTTAAAGAATTATATAAAGTAAATATCCTTGAAATTAAACATACAATATAAAAATTGGAATACCTATAATATTGGGTCTGGGAAAAAGTTCGTGGCGTTTTTTCAGTAAAATTCAACTGGTCCCCGCATGGCGCGTGGACGAATTCATTTAAACCGAATATGCTCCATTATTATCGACAATGTTTCGCCATTTTTTTGGTAGATCCATGATCCCATCGGTGAAAAACTTCTGTGGTTTCCGGTCGAAAAACTGAATCAAGTAGTTTTCACAGGCTTCTTTTGAAACCAACTTAATTCCATTGAGAGAGTTCTGCAGAGATCGAAACAGATGATAGTCAGAGGGTGCTATATCCGGACTGTAAGGTGGGTGCATCAAAACTTCCCAACCAAACTCTCTCAATTTTTGACGGGTCATCAAAGAAGTGTGTGGTCGGGCGTTGTCATGATGGAAGACAACACCTTTCCTATTAATCAATTCGGGCCGTTTTCTTTCAATCGCCTGGCGTAATCTCTCTAGTTGTGCACAGTAGAGTTGAGAATCAATCGTCTGACCAGTTGGAAGTAGCTCGTAGTGGACGATTCCCCTCCAGTCCCACCATACACACAGCATCACTTTTTTTGGCGTCAATGTTGGCTTAGCGAACGCTTGTGACGGCTCACCATCCTTTATCCACGATCTTTTACGCTTCCGAATATCGTACGTAATCCATTTTTCATCTCCGGTTATTAAACGTTTCAGAAACGGCTCGATTTCATTCCGTTTCAGCAGCGCATCGCAGATGTTAATTCGGTCCATCATGTTTTTCACGCTCAACTCATGAGGAACCCATACGTCAAGCTTTTTTTTGTAACCAGCTTTGTGTAAATGGTTCAAAACGGTTTTGTGGTCAATGCCTAGCTCCATGCCAATATCGACACTGCTGATATGCTTATCTTGTTGGACTTTTTCAAGAATTTCATCAGATTTTTCAGTGATTGGACGACCGGAGCGTGACTCATCTTTCACATTGAAATTTCCAGAACGAAAGCGAGCGAACCATTTCCGCGCAACAGATTTCGATAAAGTACCTTCACCGTACACAGCACAAATTTTATCACAAGCCTGCGCAGCGTTCTTCCCCTTATCATAATAATATTGCAGAATATAGCGAAATTTCTCATTATTCTTCTCCATTTTCAAGTGCGAATAACTTTCCAACCACTGCACCGATTACAATGTTTCTACGCTCAAACTAACGTTCGGAAGGTCATCTAAAAAACGAGCCGTCGGTGGTGTCGCTGTGACTTGTTCTTTAGTTATCGGCAACCAATGCCATCTATCGGGAAAAACGCCACGAACTTTTTCCCAGACCCAATATAAAGCAGCTGAATATAAATACCTTGTGATAATATATGCATTAATATCCTTTCTGAGAACTTTAGTAATACATTAAGGGAAAATATATAGATATATTTAAACAAAATTATATAAATACCACAATATATTTATATTAATTAAAGTCCTCCATTCTGAGAATTAGTATAATAGATTTATGTTTTGGAATATACAATTACAAATTAAGAAACATCTTTTCCTAAATGAAATTTATAAAAAAATTAAGCCTACTATTACAAGTTGATTGTTTAATGTGTCTTGTTCTTAATTACGAATTGATATTCGCTAACGCATATTTGTAAAAATGTTACATCGTAAAACCTTTAATTATATTCTTTTATTGTTACCAAGCATTACTTTTACTTCCTAAATATTAAACTTGCTTAGAACTAAGAATTTGTCTCCGTTGGTTAAATATCAATGGCTTACAGTGTATATTTTATCATTTATTTTCAAAATTATAATATTAATTTTTTTAAAACTATTATTTGTTGTTTTATATCGTATGTGGAAATAGATTTCTGTAATTTTGTTTCCCTGCAATGCTTGACGCGCCGCTTTGCGATAATGCAAACACTCTTTGATACTGATGTAAGATGAAACTTTCCGATGTGAAAGAGACGCCGAGACAGGGTTCACCCATGTATAATTCACGGTTGGTAGCGGATAGAGAAGTGTTTTTGTGCACTTTAACTACTCTCTGTGAGTGTAAAACTGTCCCCGCGACGCTTTATGACCTGAAAAGTCTTGAAATGTAGCGCCAACGATGCGACACGTTTATTTATATTAAAACTTTTTTTTTACTTGATAAATTGATATTTATTATTTATGATTGTTGTACTTAAGTAAAGTCGTTTATGATTTTGTTCGACTTTTCCGATCGTCGGGAAAAATTGTTTTTATAAATATACATAATCAGCAATGATATCACGATAGGAAAATGAAAAACGCTTGTGAAGCCAGGAAATATTATCTATCCATTAAAACTATACCTCTTTTCTTGATAATTTTGTTCTGAAGTTTCAAAACATCTAATAATTATTAATCATTAAGTAATTTATTTATTTATTTGTTTATTTATTTAATTTATCCAATAGATATTCATACATCCAATAACAGAACAAGTACTCAAAAAATTATATAATAACACATCATTTCAGTCGGCGAGCAAATCATAACTGAGAATCGAAAAGGTTTGCAGAGCGGTCCGTGTCAACGCTCATGATATGCAGCCCAATATTCGCTTTTCTAATCATCAATTACTTACACTCGTAAATTGTGAAAAATATATTAGACATTGTAAAACATTCACCCACAAATTTGTATTGTGGAGATGTTTGATGTTTGATTTGTGGATACAATTTAATATACATAGCCGCTTCAAAGATTTTTGCAAAGCTTGAAAGCAAGTGACACCTTGCTTTCAAACTTCGTAAAAGTAGGGTCTGTATTTTTTTATTCTTGAATATAGAACACATTAGATAATAATAATAATATATTTATTGCCCAAAAGGCGAACCCAATTATATGGCAAAACATTATACCTTAACACCAATAAGACGAAGTATATACAGTAAAAACAAATTTCAAAAGTAATTAATAATGTAAAAATAAAAATAATACGAGTAAACACTTAATAATAACTTAAAATCGAAAATTAAACATTAAAAGAACCGACAAAAATATCACTATAGAGTCTGTTGGCGTTCAGCGACATATGACACAGGGGAGCTTTCCAGAGAAGATTCGTCCTCGATGTGCGGTGGACAAAAGTGGCTGCGCTTCTGGAGGAAGAGCGAGAAACTGAGAGGTTTAGTTTGGCCAAGAGATCTGAACAGTCAATCCGACCACTCACCAACTTGTAAAGAAAACGAGCACCGTGTCTGAATCTGCGTTTCTCTAGTGATTGGACATTCTGCTTCTCTAACATAATATTGTATTCGACCTCACGCTCAGCTAGACTTGTATGTGAGGTATTTCAGAAATCGACGTTGAACGCGTTCGATTGCGTTTATCTGCGAGCCGTACAAGGGATACCATACAGTCAACCCATATTCCAGCGTACTGACAACCAATGAAAAGAACAGTGCCTTCAATAAGTCAATATCGTTAAAATACTGTGTTGTCCTCACTATAAAGCCAGCACTCTGAACCGCAGAACGGCAAATATCAATATATACATAAATTAAAACTCAGTGAGGAATCAAAGAAAATACCGAGGTCCTTGATGGAGTCAACTTTCATAAGACTGTGCCCATCTAGGGAGTATGAGAAAGAGATAGGAGATAACTTGCGGGTAAATGACATGGCAAAACATTTGTCTATGTTCAAACAAAGACAATTAGGCTTAACATAGATATATAAGTAGATGTTTTTAATTCTAAGTTAAAGATTATGAAAAAGCTATGTCGCATTCTACACCAAGGAGCGACTACTTAATATTCTATTTATTTTGTAGATGTATTTGCCATTTAAATATTGAAATTCAATTTATTTATTTTTTATCTGTAAAATTCGTATTTTCGGCAAATATATCCCATACGTTTATAGAATTTATTGCTGTCCTTAATACTTTAATTGAAAATATGAAATAATTTATATTCAACTACTAGTTATGATTTACTAAAAAATGAATTTATTGAATATAAAGCGAGAAAAACATATTTGGAAATTCCCATAAATCCCTCGATTTATTATGTTGTCCCAAACAGCCTAGTTAGAATGTATAATTTCGTTTTTGTTTACCCACGAGGGAAATTGATTTTATGTAGTCTCTAAAGGCTATTATACATGTTTTTTTTATAATTTGAGCGCCACAAGTATATTTGTACATACGTACAAAATTGAATTTTTATAGCACAAAAAAGCCATCTTCTCGTTATTTCAAAATTGTACGTATTTCATTTAATACTAATTTCATTTATGTAGGTAGATATCATGGGCAATGGAATCAATAAACATACTTAAATCAAAGTAAGTAAAGGGTGTTTCAAATTTCACGGTTTTTTTAAAGAATAAATAAAACACATAATTTGCATTCACTTTCAAAAACTTTTTAATGGTAATTGAAGTATCAGTTATGACATTTATATGCGAAAAATAATATCTGCCAAATGGCCTCCTCTTGCAGCTCCACAGACGTCCACTATTTTGCTAAAATTTTCAATGACATTTTGACATAACTCTATCTCACCAATGACACGAATAATTTCATCTTTCAAAGCAGGAATTGATTGTGAATTGTTTTTATAAACCCGAGTTTTCACATAACCCCAAAGAAAATAGTCTAACGGTGTCAAATCACATGATCTTAGTGGCAAATTAATATCACCGTTTCTTGAGATTACACGTCCAGGAAATTTGTCTCTCAATAAATCAATTGATTCGTGTGCAAAGTGAGGTGTAGCGCCATCCTGTTGAAACCACGTATCCTCTAGATCAATATTCATTAATTCAGGCCGCAAAAACTCGGTTACCATCCGACGATATCGATCACCATTGATAGTTACAGCTTCACCAGCAGCATTTTCAAAGAGTAAGGTCCAATTACACCACTTGACCATAATGCACGCCAAACACTAACTCGTTTAGGATGTACATATAGGTTTCTCATGAATAATTCGTGGATCTCACAACAGATGCGCCGATTTTGTTTATTTACATAGCCACCAAGTTCAAAATGTGCCTCATCGGAAAACATTATTTTTTGAGAAATATCAGCTGGTTGTTCATTGATGAAATTGACAAATGAACGACATTTTAAATGATCTAATGGCTACAGTTCATGTGTTATTTGAACCTTCTATGCCTTCAGAGCTAAATCCTTGTGTAAAATACGCCATGTTGTTGATCCACTAAGTCCAAGTTGTTGTGAACGTTGTCTAATGAACATTTCAGGATCTTCAGCAACAGTTTCACGAACCAAACCAATATTTTCTTGTGATTGACCACCACGACTGTATTTTTCACTTTTTTGATCTTCTACGGAACCGGTCTCCTGAAATTTTTTAATAATTCGACCAATAGTGCTTTCAGATGGACGATTATGTAAACCATAAAATTCACGTAATTTTCTAAAAACTCTTTTCACAGAATGCTGATTTTAATAAAATAATTCAACAATTTGAACGCGTTGTTGTACCGTGTGCCCACATACCCAGACAAATTCACTGCGCCATCATTTTATTTATTCTTAAAAAAAACGCGCAATTTGACACATCCTTTATATCAATTTTGCTATTAACACTATTTGAAACTTTAAATAATTTAATTACACTGAAGTATTTTTTTACGAGGGAAACCTTAGTTTAATAAAAGTTATACCCTAATTTACTTATAAAATTCGAATGCAACCTAATTAGCATGCTGCATCATATACCCTCTCATTTTCATTTTTAGGAAAATAAGTAAATCTCCTGAAATTTTTTAATAATTCGACCAATAGTGCTTTCAGATGAACGATTATGTAAACCATAAAATTCACGTAATTTTTTAAAAACTCTTTTCACAGAATGCTGATTTTTATAAAATAATTCAACAATTTAAACGCGTTGTTGTACCGTGTACGAAGCCATTTTTATAAATGTCATACATCACACTTTTTAAATGCCCACATACCCAGACAAATTCAGTGCGCCATCTATATTTTATTTATTCTTAAATAAAACCGCGCAATTTGAAACACCCTTTATTATAGAATTTTTCTTTTTGTCTGTTTTGCCTTTTGCGTTAAATAATATTTTGCCTAAATTAATATCTGTCATAAAAACTGCATCTCTACTCAGATTTTTATGAAGGCACATTGCCACTTTTACAGATAGAGTCTCAAAATAAATGTTTTGAAAGTTTCGTCGGTTTTAATATTAATTTATCCCCACATTAATGATAAAATTGAAAATCTTTCAAAACTATACTGTAATGGAGCTGTTGGTTCCAAGGGTTTCTATAAAAAAACATTTGCAAAACAGATTTATGTAAAAATAAACTACATCATGGAAACCATACTATCTTCTTCTGGCCTTCCGGGCTAGAACCGCATCACTGGTATAACTGCCGACGTTTCCCAGAAGAAGATAGTATGGACCACGACCGCGGAAGTCTACGTACCAGATTACATCATAGAAAGATTATAAATGTTCTTTATTCAAACAAGAAATTAATAGTGCCGCATATCGACAGCGAAATATTTGATCCTAAAAAAAACAATAAACGACAAAGATTAACTCATTTCTATTACGAATTCTTTTTATGACAAGAGAGAACATATTTAGCAACCTCAAAAAGGTTTTTCTACATAAAGTTCTACTTCAGGATATTCATCTCTTGCCAAACTCTTGATATTGGTATAGAACGTGAATCGTGATTTCCTCTTCTAACTGGCAGAATCTAGGTATGGTGTCTTCTGTCAAGCATCTAATTAATTGGTCTAGAAAAGTTATATTTCTTGTTTGCTTGATAAATGGGAAGAATGAATATTTAGTAGATCGCAGTTTGTCTTTTCGAAAAGTTACTGAAATGCCCTATTATTTAGCTTTTTAATTATGTTTATGACATGGACATGTCACAAGTTCTTCACAATGGAATTTCTCGAATTCTCGAACTAACTTTGTACAATTCATTCCTGTGGAATAGTCCCACTATAAACTGTATTTATGTGAATAAGTTGCTGTCACCTCGCTATTGCCAATTTTAAATTAATTTTGCATTACTTAACACGTTCCACTATAACGCTTTGTTCAAAGTAAAATTAGTAATAAGTAAGTCTTCGAACGAACTACTTCCACCTACGACTAAGATCAACGCATTCCAATTACGAATTTTTTTTACCACAAATATCGCAGAATATTGCACGATCTTTCTGTATGAAAGAAAAAAAGAATATTTCATGTGCACCAACCTAATATAAGCTTCTATTTAAGTCGATTATCAGAATTCATCTGTAGATGAATTCCGATCGTTTTCATTGTAAAAAGGAAATTATTGCCGTTATCTTTTTAAGTACTTCTTCGTAGTGTTATAAGGAAACCCCGTGACGCCGGAATTATGTCATTCTTCCGCCCTGTACATATCGTCGATCAATTAGATTGCCGGGCCGACATTCGTATTATGGCGTCATTTGGCCGAATCGATAACTTTGGTGACCACGACAGCATTGAGTTCGATTATCGTCGTTCACTAACTTCATACATTTTTCATGTTCGTGAGTTAATACTTTTTCTTTAATTCTGTACAGTCAACAATTAAATCTAGAATTCCAACTTAATATACAAGTAAAGAAAAGATAGTGTTACTTCCTCTTTTTGTAGTGGAGAAGCTAAAGCTATGAGACTATTTTATTTCGTTTTAAGAAGAAAATGCTTTGAGCTCGAAGTGTTCAAAATATTGATACTAAATAATCTATCTTGAAGTAAATGTAAATAATGTTTTTCGGAGTCAATAATGGTATGGTGATGATAATTATTGTTTTGTTCTATTTATAATCTTTATTTCTTTTTTATTGGGTGTTTCGACCGTTGAGTTAAGAAAACATTTAATTTAGGGTCCCCCTTTTTCAAGTTAATTATTTTCATCAACCTGCAATACCTTTTATAGTTATATATTTCCAATTGTGAACAATATTTTTTTTATATATAAATATTCATGATAATTTACATTTGTTAAAAATATATTTGTTTATTTACTATTGTAAAATTTACGAACAAACAAGCATTTTTAAATTGAAAATTCTTTTTTTTAATTGTGTACTTGCCAAAAGACTTATTCATCCTAATGTTTTTAGTTGATGCTTTCTAAAAACAACATCTGGTATTTTCTTTTCCTTTTTATTTCATGTCAGGTATATCTGCATGTGTATTTGTACATTCTCCTTGTTGGGTACTTGTACCATATACCAGGTGTACCGGAAAGTCATTACCGGTTTTTTTCGTAAAAAAAAACAACATAATTTTCAAGAAAATGGAAAAATTTATTTATTTAAAGTATTGGCCATTTGATTCTACACATCTTGCCCACTTTTCAGGCAATTTATGGATGCCATTTCAAAAAGTGCTTGTCCTTTCAGCAAAACCATTCATCCAGCCATTTTCTAACTTCTTAGAAATTGGCGAAGTGCTGTTCTGCAAGCACGTGTCCCATTCATGCGAAAAAGTGATAGTCGGACGGGGCAAGGTATGGAAAATACGACGAGTGCGATATTACGTCCCACTCAAGACCTCTCAGCGCTTCCTTGACCAGTTTAAAATCACTTTACAGTGACTTCAGGCCAATTCTGGACCTTTTCTATCAATTCATGGTTTAAATTGATAATTTTTTGTTGGCAGCGATCAGTATTAACTGTTTCACTAGGGCCCCTACAGTTCGTAATACACCACACCACTCTGGTCCCACCAAACACAGGGTATTGTCTTGCGATCAAAACGATTTGGACTTGGAGTCGATGGGCCAGCTTCGCCAAGTGATAACCATGATTTTCGCGCTTAAAGTTTTCGAAATAAATCCATTTTTCATCACCCATCACTATTCGATGCAAAAATGATTTCCGATCATACCTTTGAGACAGCATTTCACAGACGATTTTTTGATTTTTCATTTGCCTGTCATTCAATTGATGTTGGCACCCATATCCTCATTTATTGGATATTTCCCATTGCTCGTAATTGGTCGCTAATCGTTTCTTGGGCCACGTTTAACGCTTCTGCCAATTGTTTTTCAGTTTGGATTGGGTCTTCATCCAATAACTCCCGCAGTTTCGCATCTTCAAACTTTTGTTAGTCTACCAGAACGTTCTTTGTCTTGGACATCGAAATCACCACTTTTGAATTGTCTAAACCACGCCGCACATATTTTTATGATTGGAGCATACAAACGATGACTTTCAACGGCTTTTTCTTTCGATTAAATAAGAAAAGTAATGCGTGCCGCAAATGCACTTTTTCAGGCACGAAACTCAACATTTTTAAAGAGGTATAAATCTATGACAGTGTTACTTTCGCAAAATAAAACATGTATGGCTTTGAAGCTTGACATCAGTAGAATAAAATAACATATGTGTCAAATTATCACATTGCATACTTAAGCTTTAGCTACATCTGTTAGGAAAACTCGTAATGACTATTCGGTACACCTGGTAGTATTATTACACAATCTGCACATTAAAATTCTTGTTTTATGTTGCTTAGAAAACACTGTAATTTTATTTATTAGTTTAAAAAAATCAATTAGTATGTCATTGTAGATACGACTATCTGATTTTGCTTTGATCTCAACCAATGAGAATCATCTCTTCAGAAATTTGTCTCTTTCTTTTTGAAATACAGCACATACTAGTATGTATAAAAGAATGCTCTCTAAATTAACAGCTAAATATCTGTACGATAGCTACGTTAAAAAAGCAGTTAATGCTTTATTCTAATACGCCGTTTTTAGTTTTAGTTTAGTCTCGTAAAATATTTTCATATTTCCTCTTTCATTTCAAAAATTACGCATACGTTCAGAGAAAAACAAATATATCGCCCTCTCAACACATTTAAATGTTATTTTATGTTAAACGCAACCGAGAACATTCATCGGCACGAGATGGCGCTGTTGTCATGTCCGTATCAAAATGCATAGGGGGATGTATGTGGAATCAGGTATATGAGAAATAAGACGGACTGAGACGCTCGAGTGAAGGAGAAGGACGGGAAACGAGCCAGAGCCGGGAACATCCAAATTGAACAACGTTGAATTAGAGATAGCGAACGTGATAAATGTGACAAAGGCAAAAGATAATTAGGAAACGCTGAAAGATATATTGAAAGATTGCCAGAATTTCCCCAGGTATTTCTGAGCCGTCCCGCGATTGGAAATTTATTTAGGTTAAATTATTTAGTTTCTTTGCTATTCTAAATGAAAATTCTTGAGCCTCCGAAATACCCACCATCTATTTGGTTGAACTAGCATAGTTCATTCATTACGTCATACCAATTAATTCATTTTCTTCAGCTTGCAGCTAGTACGTATTGTGTTGAAGCTTTCGGTTCATTTTAATGCTTTTGTTTAGATTTTTATTGCTTACTTGACGTTATTTATTGCGTATGAAACATTTACTTATTAACTTCAACGTCTATGTGTTGGTGTACAGAAATTATGTTACAACTTAATTTTTGAATTTTGTAGGAAGGAAATAGTTTTATGAAAACGCGTTTTATTAGTTTGTTGTATTACGAGGGTAGCCGTTTATATTTCGGGAACTGGCAACACTGTTAGTGTTGCCTCCGATCTGATGATTGCATCGTGAAGTTTGTCATTTTTGACAATATATTTACCTTGACAGTTTTATTATCCGGTCGCTATTTTTATTGTTGACAGTAACTTGAAAATTTTGCAAAAAATGCAATTAACTCGCAAACATTTTCGTGCAATTATTTTTTATAACTTTCGGCGTGGATTATCTCAACAAGAAAGCACCGACGAGCTGAATTCTTTATATGGTGATGAAGCACCATCGAAAACTATAGTATATCGTTAGTATGGTGAATTCAAACTTGGACGACGTTCTTTGGACGATGAATTTCGTCCCACAAATGTTGTTGTGTCGGAAAACATTAATGCAGTGTCTGAATTTGTAATGCAAGGCCATCATGTGACACACCGTGAGATCGAGGCATCTCTAGGTATTAGTAACACCAGCGTGCATAAGATACTGCATGAGCATTTAGCCGTTAAGAAGCTATGTTCACGTTGGGTACCACATAATTTGACAACCGCTCGAAAAAGGACTCGCGTCGATTGCTGCCAAGAAATGCACAAAAAATACAATGGCGGTACTTCAAAGAACATTTATAAAGACATCACAGGTGATGAATCTTGGATCTATGCGTATGAGCCCGATGGTAAACAGCAGTCGACTGTGGGTATTCCGAGATGAACCAAAACCAACAAAAGTTGTTCGCGCTCGAAGCACATCAAAACAAATGGTCGCCTGTTTTTTTTTTCGGAAAAACCGGTCTCATTGCAACCGTGCCTTTAGAGAGTTGCAGAACAGTCAATTCCGAATGGTACAGAACTATTTGTTTGCCCAAAATTTTTGGAGAATTAAGGAAAACAAACCGAAAGCGACAGATCATTCTCCACTATGACAATGCGAACTCTCACAGGTCGGTTCAAACAATTGAATATTTGACCGGGAAAAACATTGATTTGATGAGCCATCCGCCGTACAGCCCTGATCTAGCACCCTGTGATTTCTTTTTGTTCCCACACGTGAAGATTAACTTCGTGGTCAACGGTTTTCTACGCCGGAAGGGGCAGTTGAGCCATTCAAAACTCATATTATGGAGACACCGCCTTCTCACAGATACAGTAGCAGCAATGCTTGTTGGATTGGCTTAAACGAATGCAAAAGTACGTTGATTTTCAAGGAGAATATTTTGAAAAGCAATAAAATTATTTTCGCTAATAAAAATTTTTTTTTGTATACGCATTTCGATAACTAAGTTTTCATCATCAGCAGATAATTAATCACAGTGTCTCACCTGAATCTTAAAATTAGCACAGTAGCAAATTCGCACCAGACATTAACCGTCAAAATGAATGAAAGATGTTTAACGCTTGTGCAATCTCTTGTGTAGTGTGCTGTGAACTCGACTTGACCAACGCCTACATTTTGTCGTCAGCAATTTCAATGGATTTCACGAGCCGACCAGCATCGTTAAGATTAAAATCACCGGCAGGGAATTCTGCAAATCGTCATTGTTATTGACGTCCTTGTAGTGTACTATAAATTTTATGCAGAATTTCACAAGGTTAACGAGCAATTCTTTTCTTTACAAAAGTAGAAAAGGGAAAATATGGCGAAATACTTTGGTCATTTTTAACTTTTTATCAAATTTCAAATATTTAACCAAATCGCTCATTTGTTTTCTAAAATGATGTTAGAAGTCTCAGTTGTCATATAGCATAGCGTAAAGATATTAAAAAATGAACTAGCGCCATCTGTTGCAAAAATGTCTCACGACTATCCTGGCCACCTAATAAATATTACCAGTAATTTATTATAAAACATTGATTTAAGAAACTGAAATTGAAAATAATTAAAAATATTTCATCTTAAAAATGTTAGAAACGTATCTTACCACTATTTGTATAAAAATTTATATCTTCACTCTTTCTCATAAATTATGTGTGTATCTAATATCCAACAAAAGGGTATGTTATACCTAGCTCAGAGAAATCGGTCCAATCAGAACAAAACAATATCGCGAATTCAGGGAGCGTCTAAGATTTATGTCTTAAAACCTAGATAATATCGTTAAGACAGAGAATACGTTGCGAACCATAATTTACACATTCCATTTTATTAATACTGGATATTCTCAACTGCTCAGACTGGGGAATAGAGTCGAACTGCACAAGATGCTTGCCGATGTTCTAGCATTCTGTTCTCCGTACGAGCTCTATTGTATTACATATACACACGTTTATTCAACTAATGAGAGAGCGTACGTACAACGTGTATGTGTGTGTCAAGTAATGTACAAATGTTTTCACTGTTTTGCAATTTATATCACAGTACGATTAATATGAAGCCAGGGTTGTAATACATTGTTATGCATGAATTAAATCGTTGTAAATTGAATTTATTCAATTGTTGGTTTTAATATACCAGCGGCTGAAGAATATTCATTTTATTCTGAATATATTTAGGGAAGACAATTTTTTTATTCATTAAAATATAATTTTGGACGTAACTTAATTTTTGGTTTAATTTTGAAGTACAGGCATAGTGGCTTTTGGGTTTGAATTCTGCCATTACTTTTTATAATTTTCTTCGTCTTCTGCTTCTTTTTTTCTAATCTTTGCTTGTTATCTCCTAATAACCCTAATAACATCTCACACCGACGGCGAGCGTATAAAATTGTTGAGTAAACGAAATAAGAGTCTGACAGCACCCGAAATCGCCGCAGAAATGAATCACGTCCGTGCAAGAAAAATTTCTGTTACTACGGTGAAAAGGAGATTAAAAGCTGCAAATCTTCGCGAAAAAAAAAATCCTTACTTCGACGGGGAAACAGGCAAAAACGACAACAATGAGCAGAAACACACCGAGATTGGACACTGGATGAAAAAACAGTATAAAAAGGTTTTATGGACTGATGAATCAAAGTTTGAAGTGTTTGGACAATCAAGGCATGTTTTTGTAAGAAGAGCGAGTGGTCAAAGAATTCTGCGGGATTATATCGTGCCAACCGTTAAACAGGGAGGAAGTTCTGTGGTTGTTTTTTGCTACGCCGGCACAGAGAACTTGAAACGAATTGAAAAGGGGGGTTTCTTCGATGAGCGGATGATATCTTTGTTTATTGAATGTTAGAATTACTTTAATTTTTATTATTATGCTATTTGAACATCTGTAAACAGTAATGCAATAAAAATTTTAAGTTTCGATATGAATTAGTTTAACCGTTTTCCCGTTTTTTAAATGTATTTGAGTGTCCGAACTAATATGGACGATAGTTTACAAAGTTAACACATGGATCAATAAGTCCCGAGACTAACAATGAAAACAACATTTTTTTTGCAAATTTTTTTTTTATTCATCAACATAATCACCTTTTAGGGTGATACAATGGTTCCAACGCTTTTCCAATTTTTCAATACCATGTTTATAAAAAAATTTATCTTTCGCTTCAAAATAAGCTTCAGTTTCAGCTATGACCTCCTCATTTGAGCCAAATCTTTTTCCCTGGAGCATTTTTTTAAGATCAGCAAAGAGCCAGTAGTCACTGGGGGCTAAATCTGGCGAATATGGGGGGTGGGGAAGCAGATCAAAACCCAATTCGTTCAATTTTGCCATTGTTTTCATCGACTTGTGGCAGGGTGCATTGTGTTGGTGAAAAAGGACTTTTTTTCTCTGCATGTGCGGTCGTTTTTTTGCGATTTCCTCCTTCAAACGCACCAGTAAGTCAATATAATAATCACTGTTGATCGATTTACCTTTTTCGAGGTAGTCAATGAAAATCACGCCATGTGTATCCCAAAAAACTGACGCCAGGACTTTGCCAGCTGACTGCTGCGTTTTCGGACGTTTCGGACGGCTTTCGCCAGCTGTGCGCCACTCAGATGACTGCCGCTTCGACTCTGGAGTGTAGTGATGTATCCATGTTTCGTCCATGGTCACGTAACGACGCAAGAAATCTTTTTTGTTGCGAGTAAATAGCGATAAACAGCTTTCTGAATCATCGACTCGTTGCTGTTTTTGTTCCATCGAGAGCAATCGCGGCACCCACTTGGAAAAAACCTTTTTCATGCTCAATTTTTCATGAAGGATAGTAAATACACTTCCATATGATATCTGTGTCATCTCAGCAATCTCACGGAGCTTCACTTTACGATCTTTCATTATAATTTTTGTCACTTCACTCACATTTTCCGGTGTAACGGCTTCCACAGGTCTACCCGAGCGTTCCGCGTCATTTGTGTCGGTACGACCACGTTTAAACTCGGCAAACCACCGACAAATCGTTGCTTTTGATGGACAAGAGTCCGGGTAACATTTTTCAATCCATTGTTTTGCTTGCGTGGTGTTTTTACCCATTAAAAAACAATGTTTTATCAGAACACGAAACTCGGTTTTTTCCATTGTTTAAACAAACTACAAAACGACTTTACTCCAACCTCGATAACTCAGCTGTTTTTGATCCGATCGACTTAAAATTTTGACACGTTTCAAGCAAAGGTTAGTACTCTAGAAAGACGTGGTTACTGGTTTACTACGAGCGCCATCTATGGGTTAGTCTCGGGACTTATTGATCCATGTGTTATATCCCCAAATTGTATTTTTTTTAAAGAATATTACATAGTTTTGATGAAAATAAAAATGTTATCTCTACATTCTGGGTATTTGTAGAAAACAAATTAGTAAATTACCAAATTTCTATGCTTTTCGTAAAATATTTAAATATTACATTTCAACAAAAATTCACGAATAATAAACTATTCCCTCGGCTTCTCTTAATTAAAGAACGAAGAAGTTGGCTTTCGAGTATCGCTGTGTGAAGCATTATTCTTTCGGACGTTTTCTCGCGCTCGAATTGAAGTGTTTCGAACAAGAGCGCGACAACATCTCTGCAAGCTCCCATTCGCCAATTTCTAGTCGACTTAGATGTTCTCGGAATGGTGAACATCGAACAACTGCTGTAGTTCTATGTTCGACGCTAGCTAAAGCTACGCTTCATACATATCATAACGAAGTCTGAAAGCGATTTCAGTATTTTAAGTTTATTATTTCATTTGTCTAATTTTCTTCGAAAAAGAAATACCCTCAATAGTGAGTGGTAACCTACTGGCTTATCACGCTAGAATGAGAAAGTTTTCGGTGGTTTTCTTTCTCGTTTAAAATGAATTTCCATTGCTAAAATTGTCCCTGTGCGAACGTGTACGTAATAATAACTCACGTATTCTAATACTCCTTGTAATTGGTGTTAAGTTCTTGGACGTTGCGATAGCATTGTTATTACTATTATTAAGGCGTAGATTTCACGCAAACTTCCTCAGCTTATGTCCGGGACACTTTTCACGCAACCTACATATCTATGGATTTGAGCTCGGGCTGCACGCGGTTCATACTCTCTTGTTATTATACATCACAAAACGGTGAATTATTACGAGGTTTGTGATACTTTGTATCTACTTGGTAAGATATAATAATTATATTCATTTTTATTGGGTTGTTTAATATTGTAAAAGTTACAGTTACAACACACATTTTTAACGCATGTACTTGCCAAGAGATTATCAGCTAATAGGGAATCCCTAGATTTTGAATCGAGGTTCTATTTATAATGTTTAAATGGAAATGTTTCCATTCGAAGTTAATAATGAAAAAAAATAACATTCCTTCTTAATTTACTTATTTTTCTGCTTAACCTATAAATTAATAAACAAAAGTTTGATTGTCATAGAATTTTGAAACATAGATGAAATTCGCCAGAGCTTATGCCTACGAATTACCTCTCAATGCAGTCTCTTCAAAGCTTCTTGTGTGGTGTAACGTTTGTCACAGACAAAGCTATGAATCAACACCTTGTCAAGGTTTTCGCCAATAAATATAGGTCCTTCTATTAACGAGAAATTATGAAGTTCAGTGAAAGATGGCAAAACGTTGTCTAAGAAAACGAAAACTATACAGTCATGTGCGCGAAAATAACAGTCCTAAATTAATACTTATAAATTACAATTACAACGGACAATTCTGATGCAGCTATACTGAAATTATTTAAAATCCCTCAATATATATGCTTTCCGGTAAAGTACCGAATATAAGGGGGACTTACTGAGTTTTCTAGCCATGCGCTGTTATTTGCAAATGCATTAAAATAGCAATACCATAGCTGGCGTCACTAAACGCAGACGTATTAAGCTCCATCTGTTGCAAAATAATTATGGGCCAAGCATTGTTCGTCGGAAAAAGAAGCAATTACACTCGATCTACTCAATAGAGGCAAAAGCTACAAGTTTGTACAAAATACGCTCTCATGTTCTGCGAGAATGATTGCAAACTTTAAAAACTCCATAAAAGTGAAAGAAAATCTTGATGGAAAAAGGAAAAATAGCCCTAGAGAAAACAGAAACATTGTAAAAATGTAAAAAAGACACCGTTCATAAGTTCAACTACAATTAAAAGTGAGTTACACCTTTGCATAAGCATCTCTACTATTAAACGAAGATTGATTCAAGGAAAGTTGTGTGCAAGAAGGTCTAGGAGGGTACTAGGAAGGCAAATACAAAGTAGATTGTGATCTGCTCATGAACACGCACAATGGGATGAAGAAAGTGGCGTAATGTATTGTGATTCCATGAATCTAAACTAGTTATATTATATATATATATATATATATATACACCAAAAAGACGGTCAAATTCTGAGATTCCAGCACTATGATGTGGGCATGTTTTCCATGATATGGCGTAGGCCCTTTCCACAAAATAGAAGGCATAAAGAATGCTGATGACTATGTGAACATATTACAAACTGTGCTTCTACCATATGGAGAGGAATAAATGCCACTAAGATGGATGTATATATATCTAGGATAGCATGTTTCTCAGAAAACGAAAACATGGTTTCGAGATAATAACGTTCGCGTTTTGGGTTAACCAGCACAATCGCTAGACTTAAACGCCACTGAAAATTAGTGGAAGGAGTTGAAAAGACTGTATCTTCTGCTAAGTAGCAAAATATTAACGATCTGTGGAGAATATGCCAAGGCAAATGACAATCATTTTCAGCAGAGACATGTAGGCAACTGGTGAACTCGTTGCCCCACAGGTGTCAAGAGGTAGTAAACAATAAAGATCAAGCAACAAAATATTAAGTGTTTCAATCCAATTAACTAAGCAAAAATGAGATTTGTTAGTATTTTGGCATGAGTGCTGTTTTGATGCACAATTATTTTGTTTGTCCTAGAATATAAACAGTTTTATTTTCTCTTTGGTATTGAGAAACCTATTTATTTATTGTTAGATTTATGTAACATGTTGGAATAAAGAGTTCAATAAATTTAAATAAATAAATAAATCTTTTATTTAATGTTTAAATTGATATTTCAGCAAATTTAAGACCATTGCTATTTTCGTGCACATGGCTGTATAATTGATTCATTCTTTTATATTCATAAAAAGCCCGAAAAACTAAAAAAATAATTCATGCGCGATTTTGTTACACAAGTTTGTGCCGCTAATGAATGGACAAGTAATGTACATGAAAAATCAATCGATTACCATTTCCTGTCTATTTTTAAACGCATACATGGTTAATTATTTATTTTTAATTACCTCGCATCATTAAACGCCCCAATAAACATTACTGTTTGTCTAACTATCAAAATATAAATGCTCCCAACATGTATTTAAAACACTTTAAATTATTAGAAAACTCTTTCATGCAAATGTTGTTTTACACGTTACCAATGTTAGCAATTAGGTTACGCTTAGTGCTCGTACTGTACACCTGTTTGCGGGAATATTCGCGCCATTTTAAACTCGTTAACCCTATTAAGGTGCCGGTAAAACACGAGTGGGTGTGTGGTTGAGATACTATACCTGAATATGTGCCAGTATATTAACATTCAAATTTTTGTATCGTTTGTGATGCTTCGTAAATATAAAATCGCAGCATTTAAAAGTATAGATGACGTTATTTTTTTTATAATTGCGTGGTATTTTATGTACAAATCTAATGAAGGATGTGTCACACTTAACGTATAATTACCTTAAAGAATTACATTACCAAAAATGCTGAGATATTAAAAAGTTCCGTTTTGAAAGCGTTAACCTCTATTATTTAAAGAAATGCGTAGGCCATCTAATTATCGTTTCTTTCCAAATTTTTATTACTATTTTATAATAACAGATGCTTCGCGATGACTCTTGTTAAATACTTTTCAATTACGTAAAAAGACCTTTATTAATATGAAAGCTTTTCTTATATTAACAGAGCACATAGCGTCATCTATTGGACGTCATTTTACAATGATGATATTTAAAAACAAATAAAAATCGCGGCGAAAGTGATAGGGGTTTCTCTATACTGGTTGGTTGAAATTGATGATAAAACGTGCAACGAAACGCCGATATCCGAACCAAAGGCGCTCGGAGAAGTCGAGGGTGTAGCCAACGCTGACTTAACATTACTATTCAAAATTAATTATTGCAAAAAATGTTTACCATTACGTTTTATCCTCCATAAAGGTGATAAGCGGATAAGTCGGTTAAGTGTCAGTTAGACTCGTTGAAGGGAGTGAGTCACTTATCAAAAAATTGGATAAAAGCAAGCCCGAGGAGTATTTTTTATAGAAAATCTAGTAATGTTAAAATAAATAAACGTATCAATCGGTGTATGTCAGCTAGGTGTTATATAACATTTATTTTCACTTATATATCGTATTGTTCCCAAATATTGCAAAAATTAGCATTGATATCTGTTGAAAAGTGATGTATCAACTATGCGAACAGTAAATAGAAAGATTTTTTGCGCCCTAGATGACAACTTGTTATATGTTGCAAATTGCACCTTCATTGCGTTTGTAGATTTCGAGAAATAAGACAATTTAAGATTATGGCTTTGAGTCGAAAAAAATGAGTAATGTAAAGACAGAGTAAAGAATCAGGATTGAATTTCTTGTAAAATTTGAGAAAAAAAACGGTCGAAATTTTACGATAATTGCAAACCGTGTACGATGAAAAAAGAAAAGACTAAAGACCGTTAATGCCGTTGAGAAAGAAGGTGCTTTGATTTGTTAGTGTCCAAAATGTGATCCATAAGGAATTTTGCACCAGCCAGTCAGTCAATATTCACCTTAAAATTTTGAAATAAGTGCGACACGTTCGAAATTAGATGAGACTGTCATATTCGACGTCGATTATTCGGGAATTTTTTGCTATGAAAGGCATTCTTGTGTTCTTCTACCCCCTGTACATATGTGATTTCTCCCCTTACCTCCTCTTCTTCCTCAAGATGAAGAGTGGGTCAAGGAAATCTGTTTTGAAAGAGTTGAGAACATTTGCCATGTTCTTAAAAGACAACTTCGAAGAAGCTACACAGCCACCATTCGAATTAGGAAGGTCATTAGATGTGGTGCGGCTAATTAGATGGAATCTATTTTGAAGATATGTGACCTCAACTTCTTTATGCTGTCAATATACGTTTCCAAAGAAAAAAGTCTCATTGTTTAGTTGCCATAACTCGTAACTCAATCATTGTATCATTTTTGTATTAAAAATCAAATTTTTTTTCTTAGTTTTATACATGGCATTCCTTACCATTTTATTTTTAAACCGTTACATGATTTCTATAGTAAAAGACATAGTGGAACCACAATACTATATGCTATAAATCTAGATAGGTTTAAGGAATTGTTTGTATGTACGTGAGTTTTTATGTTTTTTATGGATTTTCTCCAAAGCAGTCGATCTATTTTTTTTATAACTTGTAACTATTTGTGACGTAAAATTTTTCAAAACCATTTACTGGAAAGCCACATATTTTTGCTATAAATTTCACTTCTTCCTTTGAATATCAAGCACCATGGCATGGGCCAAATCAACATTTCCTTTGATCAAGACTGTTTCATGTATTGCTGTTCCTAAATTATCTTCATAAACTTGTTTCCAAAGTTAAAATGCCAGGACCAGTTTTAAAACTTGATATGAAAAGACAGGATGATCTAATACATCGATAATATAATAAATTTCTTAAGACAATTAACTCTTTTTTATAGAAATGCTTTCTGAGAGCTTTAATTTAAGTTTTATTTATTTTTAAATGCAATGTCTTCAAGTGTAGTAACATTGACCAATTTGTCCACATAAATTTTTTTTTTATTTAGTAATAATAATAATCATCAATGCCTTCACATCTACCAACAGCTTAACGCCAATTGGCAGATTATGAGTTATTATTACGCCCGAACTCGTGGTGCTGCTTAAAATATATTTCTGTCAGCATTCATTATCGGTCTAGATCTATTAGAAAATGATTTGTGAACTAGCCACTCGCAACTGCTTGCAAATAATGCAGAATTTTTAATTTCCTAAGAACATTCTAATTTTAATATTAAAAATCTGTTGATAGAATTTTTGCAATGAGAATACATTTTTTCAAATATTTATTTACCTGCTAAGCAATAGAATCTTAAAACATACATAGTTCAACTTATAAAGATAGTAGGCAATTTATAAAATTGTGTGGAATAGACACAACTGATTGTATCTTGAATTTCAAAGTTTCTTTTTTACCAGTACTATGTAAACAAATGTAAAGACTCGATGTACTCAACATTCAAGCATATATATTAAGTAATTTGGGGACAAGAAAAAAGTAAATAAGTCGTAAATGAAAAAGTTTTTTTTTCTTCTGTATTAGGTTATTGGAGGAGGTGCCTCTCTTATAAGAGATGCGAAGCACGGAACACAGTGTAATATTCTATGCTAAATCTACATTTCCTTTTCTTATTTTCATAAAATTGGTCTTGTGGAGGGAGGAATTAGAATGCGGAGAGGGTCTCCCATACACTCCCGCTCGTACACACGCACACATACACAACCCCTTGGTTTTCTTCTTGTTCTTCTCCTTTCTTTTCCACTTTTCTTCGATTCGCCAATATGTGTATGTATTCTGGGCACACATCGTGTCACTACAATACAAGAACATTAGCATAATGGTCCTGATCAATATATAAAGCTGTTTTAGAACTATTCCTTCGTATACAGTAGTGCAGCCGGTGTGCGCCCGCATTTTTTGTTGTTCGTTTTTAATTCTAGTTTTATTACGTCCTGTTACATAGAGCCAGTTTCTAAATATTTTCCAGATGTGATAGTTAACAAAACGATGGGTGACAATACCCGTTCTTTGTATTATTACAAGATTCCAAAGCTTATAATATTCTTTTTGCGGTTTTACGGAATTAGAAAACAATTTTAAACAGTACCAGGAGATTATTTCAAAACATGGACATATAAAAAATTAAAATCTAGTTTATTAGAAATTAATTTATTGAACTTTAAATATGGTTATATTATTCTTATTTATAGACTTAGATTTATGAACCTAGATTTTTATTTTTTATATTTCCATGTTTTAAAATTATCTCTTGATACTGTTTAAAGCTATTTCATAATTTCTTTTCAAGAAAACTTGGAAACATAATGTGTTACGTTAATCTACTTTTGATTAATCTGTGTGCTGAGTATGGTCAGAATATTAATTTTGTTGGTGCACTTCGTTCATTCGTAACGAAGAAAATATAATATTCGCTTCTTAAAGGTACGCTTGTATTTCTAAATAAAAGCTTTGTAAACTTTTAATACATTTATTAAAATAAAATAAAACTATTTACATAAACCGAATATTAAATTTTGCTCTAAGAATATAATTGAATAAACATTTGCATGGACTGTATGTATATACTTATATATATATATATATAAAGGTGTTTCAAATTTCGCGGTTTTTTTAAACAATAAATAAAACACATAATTTGCATTCACTTTCAAAAACTTTTTATTGGTAATTGAAGTATCAGTTGTGACATTTGTATGCGAAAAATAATATTTGCCAAATGGTCTCCTCTTGCAGCTCCACAGACGTCCACTTTTTTATTAAAATTTTCAATGACATTTTGTCATAATTGAGGCTCTATCTCACCAATGACACGAATAATTTTATCTTTCAAAGCAGGAATTGATTGTGGACTGTTTTTATAAACCTGATTTTTCACATAACCCCAAACAAAATAGTCTAACGGTGTCAAATCACATGATCTTGGTGGCCAATTAATATCACCGTTTCTTGGGATTACACGTCCAGGAAATTTTTCTCACAATAAATCAATTGATTCGTGTGTAAAGTGAGGTGTAGCACCATCCTGTTGAAACCACATATCCTCTAGATTAATATTCATTAATTCAGGTCACAAAAATTCGGTTATCATCCGACAATATCGATCACCATTGACAGTTACAGCTTCACCAGCAGCATTTTCAAAGAAGTAAGGTCCAATTACACCACCTGACCATAACGCACACCGAACAGTAACTCATTTAGGATGCATAGGTTTCTCATGAATAATTCGTGGATTTTCTTCACCCCAAATACTGCAATTTTGTTTATTAACCACCAAGCCACCAAGTTCAAAATGTTCCTCATCGGAAGTCCAAGTTGTTGCGAACGTCGTCTGATGGACATTTCAGGATCTTCAGCAACACTTTCACGAACCAAACCAATATTTTCTTGTGAACGACCACTACGACTGTATTTTTCACTTTTTTGATCTCCCACGGAACCGGTCCCTTAAAATTTTTTAATAATTCGACCAATAATGCTTTCAGATGGACGATTATGTAAGCCATAAAATTCACGTAATTTTCTAAAAACTCTTATCACAGAACGCTGATTTTCATAAAATAATTCAACAATTTGAACGCCTTGTTGTACCATGTACGAAGCCATTTTTATAAATGTCATACATCACACGTTTTAAATGCCCACATACCCAGACAATTACAGTGCGCCATCTATATTTTATTTATTCTTAAAAAAACGCGCAATTTGAAACACTTCTTATAATCAAATTTAGTATGAGTAATGAAGATCAGTATTAGTATTATTTATTTATACTTTTCACTCATAGTTCTCAAACGAACCAAAATTGGTACAGATAACTCAACCAATAAATTAGTTTGACACCTACATTTGAATTATGTTTTAAATTTGAACGCTCCTCATACTTCAGTCTTCGTGTTGAGAATCACCTCCTAAACGCACTTTATATATAAATAAATTTAAAACACCGTCCGTTTGTAAAGTTTCTATTATTTCAACTTCGTGTATGTTCTTTACTTTTTATTTTTACCTGTCAATATTCCCTGTTTTTATCTTCATTATTCAATAATGCATCGATTCGTAATATTCTTTCCGAGCAATTCGCTAACGAAATAAGTTTTCGAGAGGGAGAGAAAAAAAGTGCGATTCTGAATGAATTTTTACGTTTCACTAGTTGAGTTATCAAAGAGGTATCTGTCGTGTCTCAGGACGGCGCTTTGACTGTATCTCAATATCAGCAAGAGGGCGATAACGCAGACAGCCTCATGCAACTTTAAAATTTCATTTCATGCACATGCCCCTCTTCTATGGATACAACAACGTACAACAAGAAAGTCGGTGTTGGCGAGAGAAGCGGAAGAACAGGGAACTATGGCTTCTGAAAATGAAAGAAGACTCGTATTCTCCCCCACGACTAAAAAGTTAAAAAAGGTTCGCTCCTTAAAAAGTAATGAATTGCTGAAGTATTAATATTTTATCAATAGTAAATGTAAGCCTGCATGTATTGCTACTTACAGTCTGTACGTAGATTAAAAGCCGAAAATATTTTACACACAAAACAGTTTATGCAAAAACTTTCTTTTATCAAAGCAGACAATGCAAACGTTAATATTGGGTTGAGACATGTTCGTTTTTTGGCGCGCTTACGATAACGCGTAGTGGGAGAGGAATAGTTAGGTGAATGGAAAATTCTGCTAACCTAATTGCAGCATACAATTGTGGCTACATTTCAGTGTAGTTTCTTGGATTTAGCGAATGCAGTTCATAACCTTGTGCAGAGTGAAAATTGAGACAAAAATGAACATTTTTAACATATCTTGGTTTATTATTTTCCAAATGGAAAAAAACGCAATTGAAGCAGCCGAAAAGATAGGCAATATCTACAGTGAATCTGCAGTTTCTGATAGTACCGTAAAAATTTAAGAACGGCGAGTTTGAACTTCTAGACTAAGAGCGTTCTGGACGGCCTGTAACAATTGACACGTACTGTCTGTAGGCTTCTGTAGTAGATAAAAGCACATTTTAAGCTGCGTAAGATTGCGTATGTCGTCAAGGTGTTGCATATAACAATTCAAAGACATCTCCAGGCTAAAGGGTACGTCAGTCGTGCTGGTGTATGAGTTCCACATAATCATAATGAATGCCAACTGATGCAGAGTATATTCAGTTGCGATCATCCCATTAAAATGAACACAAAACCAACTTTTGCTAAGAATACGATTACTGGAGATGAAAAGTGGATTCTCTATAACAACAGGTCTTGGTCTAAGAAAGACAGCGCTCCACAGACATCGTCTAAATTACCCTCCACACAAAGAGAGTAATGCGCATTTGGTGAGATTTCAAGTGCATAGTCTACTATCAGCTACTACCGAATAATCAAACAATCAATTCAGTCAAGTACTGAGAACAGCTTGACAATTTTAAGCAAGATCTTGCTAAAAAAACGGGCTTCGTTAGTTAGTAGACGACGAATATTTTTTCATAATGACATCGTAAGTCTCCAAACATCTGCAACCACAGTACAAAAGCTGGTAGAATTTTCATGCCATATTGTCAATTGTTTGACTCCCTAAAAAAATTCCTCTAATGGGATACATTTCGAATCTTTGAAAGACATCAAAACCTACCTCGACAGATTTTCCAAAAGTAAAGACGAAACCTTTTGAAGAAATGACATTATGAAATTGCCTGAACGGTAGACCAAAAAGATGAAAATTATGTTGTCCGATATACATTGACAGGCACATGTGATCATGAAAATTCCAACAGAGGTTATCTGGCGTTGTGTTTACAGATGGGTCATCTTTCTAGGCCTGGACATACGGAATGAAAGCATGTTCAACGGACAAAAACATATTATACAACGGACAGTAAAATACCCTGTCATGGTCCATATCTGTAGTTACTTTAATACGTAGAACTTTGGGCACGTTTACCGGTATTTTAAATGCGAAAAGAATGGTAAAATTGTACCAAAAAGGAATTCTAAAATCGGTAAAACATATAAAATAAACAGACTACAAAATTATAACAATTTGTTTATTAAATTCGATAAATACGTACATAAATAATTACGCAATATTTAGTACAAATTAGTATTTATACAGAATAGCCATTTAACATACAGGTTTCAATATTCCAACAGTAGTCCGCCATGATGTGAGGATCCCATTTTCCTTGGTACCGATCTTCCATAGTTTTTAAATCTTGACGAAATCTTCCACTCCGTCGATTGCTTGAGCACTTAAATTTTCGAGAAATCTGTCAAGATAATTATGTAGGGAATGAAGTTTTATACTCATGTTTCAACCTAGGCAGTTGAAATTTTCAAGCATTGTTTCCAGTAAATCAAGATCTAAACCCTTAACATGTTGTTTCACAAGACTTAGTTTGATGTGGAGAAGTGAGAAATATTTTTTCTCTGTCTACTGATGGCTTATAACATTATTTTCTCCATTTACATTTATTAAGCATTATTATTAAGCATTTGCATTTATTAATGACACTCAAACGAGCAACACGGAAAAAATGTCTTAGAGAAAAAACCTGACGTGATCGGGCAAAGTGGGTTTGATATTAAAACTCACCGTGCTAAAATTAGTTAAAAACGGGCGTCAGATCACAGTCAACAGGAAAAAAAATTAATTGTAAGCCTGTGTAGTTTGTGTTGGGATTTTCTAGCGTGAGCCGCGTTATTAATTCGAGCTATTCGAACCCAGTAACGGCAAAAACTACATTCTGGGCGCAGAAAGTTCGCCGAATGCTATCTTGAAGCAAAATAAGCCACTTACGTATTCCACACAGACTCGCTACTTCCATCTGAAGGACGCGATTTTTGTCGTTGCTTAATTCAATCTTTTAAAATCAAGTAACAATAAAAACTACGCTCTGAAGATGGCAATAGAAAGTTTGGTCAAGAATTCGGATCATATCCATATAACATTTTAACGGACTCGAGACATCGTAGTCTCGAGTCCGTGCTGTAAATACTATAAATTTTTCTAAGCAAACGTACAAGCGCTTGCAATTATTTCCAAGGAAATTTTTATGTGAAGAAGTTTGTACTTCCTCAAAAATTATTTTCGAAGATTTTGGCAGTTTTTAGTATGCAAAACTATGTAAGAATTTTTTTGAAGCTACTTACTATCGGACGTGTTAATTATTCCTAAAATTATGACTAACATCCTATGTTATCCGTATTTTATGTATTTCATTCAAAAATACGTCTGGATATGAACACACTTTTAATATTCTGTTGGTCACAGGTTTTTGCAAAACCGATTTTCACTTCTTACTAATACGAAAAGTACTTTTCCCCGTGTTGTGTGTCCTAACCACCGAGTCCTCGATTGGGGTAGTCTAAAATAGGGATTGCGCGCTGCCACCAACGTGATCGCATTTTTCCTTCCCCTGTGCGACCGCACGCTTAAAAATTTCTCTTTCTCCCTCAGCATCATCGCGGAGATCCGATAGAAACGAGAGAGAGATTTGACCAGTATCACCCGTTTAAATGGCAGTAGATCGGTCGCACGACGATGATGTCGACGATACTAGGAACAATAATAGGCTTACAAAGAACACCAAAAAAAAGGAGACACCAGAAAAAGAACGGGGAAAGGCAGAAAGGTCTTTCCGTAGAGGACCAACACCACACCGCCACTTATAAGTCGTTCTATTTGATAATGGCGCCGTTGTACGTTTTTGATGTGACTCCTTTCTGCGCTTTCGAGGCCGGTGGCAATCGAAAAATCAATAGCTACAGAGGGGGTGTAAAGAGAAAGAGCGGGGTTAACGGAGTCGACCTGGTACCATCAGCCTCACTTCCCATTGCTCCGCCCGTGGGACTGCCAGAACTATACATACGTACATATATATATATACATCTTTATATACATATATACAGGCAGAAAGCAAAGAACTCTATCTCGCGGCGCGTGTGTGAATCTCTCCTTTAACAATTGAATTTTGATACTGCCGCCTGTAGCTGCTGCGTACGTGTTTTAATATCGCTCATTTTGTGGTGTTTTATTGCCCCGACTGACGACTGATCATCGTGTCTTCATCATCAGTACCGTCATTACCATTATAGGCACCGTTCGTCGCTGTCGTCATCTAAATCACCTTCCGAAACTCGTTTCTTTATTAGCGCCTATATTCGTCTTAGGTAAGTCTGGCCAACTCTTTTCTAATAATTTAGATCAAATCAAGCCGTCGCTCGCATATTCTTCGCTCCGATTTTTTTAAATTTCGCATCGGAGTTCCGCAAGGTAAATATTATGGATCCCCTTATTTTAGTTTGGTTTAATTTTAGTCAGTTTTACTAACCTATAATACGAAAGTAATTCATAAAAAAATCCTTTTTCTAATAGGTAAATATTGAAATTACTTTGTATCAGTTTCAGTATTTTGTAAACTCAAAATAAATGTATAATAATAAATATAAATAAATAATTTTTCGTAAAAGTTTAACTGCGGTTGAATATTTTTACTGTAAGTCTTAAAATATTTGACACACATTCTACTTATTATCAACTTGATTCATATATATCATACGCAATATGTAGAACTACTATCGATTGCTTCACTTATTGGTTTTTTATTATAAATAAGCTATTGCTTCCTAATTTACTAGTTTAATATTATTTTTTATAATATATTTTACATTAATGAATAAATAAAACACTATCTAGATGTCACACTATATTATATATTAACTGCGATTAGTTTCGTCTGTTAGGATATTGTCAAGCTTGGTTTTTTATTTATTACTTAGTTTTATTTATTCCTTAGTGTAATGAAATTTCACAAAGTAAAGTCCTCAATAATCAACTATATATTTTACAGCTAGAAAAAGCGAATATAACTTTGTAATTTATAAATAAAAAATTTTAAATAAAGATTCATTTCCTAAAATATAACGATATGTCTTATACAATGTACTCTAATTTGAAAAAATTATTTAGTTATCTTTAATATACTATAAACATTTTAAAATATGTCCTAGAACATGAATACCCATCCTTCAAAATTACTTATGTTGTTTCATTTTAATCTAGGCAATACAAATGGCATATAATGGAACTTTGTTTTATTAATTTGAAATTGCAGTAAATTTTGAAAACATTGTTTTTCTTGGTCAATACGTTATGAAATTCTCTTATCAAAATTTCTGATGATATTCTGCAATATTATCTGACAGACTTTGTTTGTTAAATTTCTTCCTTTAAAAATTCAGTACTGGTGTGCGAAATATTTCTTTAGATAAGGCCACTGAAAGAAATTACGCAGTATTAAATTTAACAAGCATGTAGGTGAAGAAATTTCCGTATTTATACTAGTTAAACCATCCCCAATATTTTCTTAAAATATTAAACATTTCTACTATACTGCAACAACCTATTTGCAGGTTTCTCTTCATTTTTTTTTCATTGCCCTATTGGAGTCTTTTTTTTCATTGCACTTGATCGTTACACGGTTAGAAAATTTGTAAAATTCTCTATGATGTTTTTAAGTAGTGAATATTTATATTAAAAAGATAAAATAAGGATAAAATGCAAATATTTCTTTTTGCCAGAACTTTGAAAAAATGTCGGTCAAACTATTTGTCTTCGGCTTAACGCTGTCCATCCACCAATTTTTTTCTGGATGTAATCGTTCTTCAATAATGGCATGCGAATTTTCAGAACTCCAAATATTTCAATTTTGTAAATTTAGATATCCCGATTTATAAAAATACTTCACCAGTAACTACCATTGTTTGCGAAGGTTCTCTGTTGTTATTTGTGTTTATAAATTTACAAAATTGCAGTTTTTGGCTTTTAATTTTTTAACATTTAATACCACTTGCCTTATTCAAAGAAAATATTTTCTTAATAGTCGCATTTCCAGTTAAGGTAGAAGTGAAGGTAATTTTGGTGGAGCCTGTGGTTGGTTAACTTAAGTTAATTAAGGCAGAAGTCGCTACCAACTCGTTTATTTTAAATAGAAGATATTTTTAGAAGGGTTACTGATACTTAGATTCGAAAATTTTAAAGATATTTAAGTCTTGTTGAAAATATTTTATTTTACATTATTATTTTTGCACTGAAAATGATGGTATATGCAGCTTAAGTAGAATACTTTTAAACTTTATTCTGATTCTTTTATTTTTGGCAAATCTTATACAAGCTGTTCATAAAGTAGTTAACTTTAAATCACCGAAACTTTTTTTCTTTCAAATACCATGCGCCATATTTTTTTGTTTCAAATCCTGAATTTACTTTTTCATTAATACATAATAGCATTTCTTATACCTATATTCACTCCATTTCCTATTATAAAGTTTTTGTGTTGATTTTGATAGAATGAGCCACACATTGCAGTGATTTTTGATAGCAGTTTTACTTATTTAAAATACGTGTAAAGTTATATTGTCCTATAATGTTTTCAGGAAATATCGTTCCAAAGTTTTACTTTCTTTTTAATAAAAATATAAAATTTAATTATGTCATGCATCTTTCTTTATTTCCTTGTTCTACATTTATTTTATTGTTTAGTTTATATCGAAGTCATCACTTTTGGTACCTTTAACAACGATCATTCAGGGTCTTCATCATTATCGGAACCAATTTTTTCTTACATCGTAAATAATTTTATTTACTTTTGTTTTAATTTCTTTGTATGGCTTTAATTACATAACTTGTTTATCTAGTTTCCAGCTCTGCATAAAGACCTACAATACACATGATATCGGGTGTTTTTTTTAGAGGTATAGCACATTAAGTTGGCAACACTTTTTTAACTGGCGGCCATTTTGTCAGCTGTTAAGTGATTTATATTTAGTTTGGTTTATCATTTCAACATGAATAGACTGACGCCTGAACAACGCTTGCAAATTGTGCAAATTTATTTTGAAAATCATGGTTCTGTTCGAAATACGTATCGCGCACTACGTCAATATTACGGTCAACATAATCGTCCATCAGAGCAATTAATTCGATTAACTATGGAACGTTTTCGCACCACGTATACTCTAAATGATAACACGCATCCAGAGAGACGTCGTACAGTGCGTACAGAAGAAGTCATTGCTGCTGTAGAGCGTAGCGTAGAGGAAGACTCGAATCAGTCTATCCGCCATCGTGCACAGGAATTGGATATGTGTCCATCCACTTTATGGAAGATTTTGCGGAAAGATCTAGGTTTACGTGCTTACAAAATCCAACTCGTGCAAGAATTCAAGCCACACGATGACCTAGCAAGGCGTAGATTCGGTGAATGGGCCCAAAACAAGATTGCCGTTGATCCCGATTTTCATAATCGAATTTTGTTTAGCGATGAAGCTCACTTTCGGTTGAATGGATACGTCAATAAACAAAACTGCCGTATTTGGAGTGATGATAATCCTCAAGTGTATGTTGAGACACCGTTATATCCAGAAAAACTGACTGTTTGGTGTGCTTTATGGGCTGGTGGAATAATTGGTCCGTACTTCTTTAAAAACGAAGCTGGCCAGAACGTTACAGTCAATGGTGACCGCTATAGAGCCATGATTACTGACTTTTTCGTTCTTCAATTGAACAATCATGATGTGCAGGAGTTGTGGTTTCAACAAGACGGCGCAACATGTCACACAGCTCGTGCCACAATTGATTTATTGAAGGAAACGTTTGGTAACCGCATAGTTTCACGTTTCGGACCCGTGAATTGGCCTCCAAGATCGTGCGATTTAACGCCGCTTGACCATTTTCTGTGGGGATATGTGAAGTCGCTAGTCTACGCCGATAAGCCCGAAACGATTGACCACTTGGAGGACAACATTCGCCGCGTTATTGCCGATATACGGCCACAAATGTTGGAAAAAGTCATCGAAAATTGGCCCTCCAAATTAGATTACGTCCGAGCCAGCCGTGGCGGTCATATGCCAGAAGTCATATTTAAATTATAATGCCAGAAGATTATCTTTCGAATAAAGTAAATTTCATGTCAATTTAAAAAAATCATATTTGTTTTATTCCATTTCAAAGTTCTATACCTCTAAAAAAAAACACCCGTTACAATGCCTCTTGGCTCTTAAAAAAAGTTTCTGTGTTAATTTTCCGTTTTTTTACGTAATTATTCGATTCCAATCGTTTTATTTATTTTTCTGCTTTGGATTTCTTTTGCAGGACTAGTTGTATAAGTTTTATTTTGAAACCTTTTTTTATTAATTTATGGAATTATAATTTATGTTCATTTTACTCTATATTTTAATACTTTTTTCATCTACCCGTGCCTTTTAGATTCTTAATATATTTGTATCATCCAAATATTATTTTATTTTGTAAACTTGCTCATATAAATACGCTTTTTTAAATTTTTTTTGTATGGCGTTATCGAAACTACAACAAATACAGATTTAGATAAAGGAGAAAAGAAGTATTTAACTTAAGCTGCTGTTGCATTTCAGCAAAAGTTCACAGCTTACTAGATATTTGCAGACAACTAAATTGCTCCATTTACTTTAACCTCGTATAACTACGTATAATTTAGAGAAAAATTGTGTTAAAAAAGTTAGCTAAACGTAGCTATACTCTCTATCAATTTTAACTAACTTTTTTATCGAACTTACCTCTTTGGATTATAACCCAACTCTTTTTTTTTAATGGTATCCATAGTTGCTTATGTTTTCATTAAAAAGAGTTTATTTTCCAGTTGTTATTAACGAAAATGAACCAAAGTTAAAATTTGAAATAATTATTAAAATATTAATAAAAATAATAAAGGTTAAATCTAGTCTACCCTGAGGTGGAGTCTAATTTGAATTCACAAATTCAGCGCTCTCTTGTATATTGATGGACTGAAACTCTTTACAAATTCAGGGACAGTGGAAATGAACTCTCTGGAAAGACATAATCCAAATCGAAGAACAGGTTCCCCCGATATCCTCCTCTCTAAGTAGGTTTAATATTACCATAATGTCTTTTAGTTTTCAACACAACATACATAAAACGGCAAGAGTATATTAATCCTCTCTTAAAGCCCAAGCATAGAAATTATATCTAAGAATTGATAACAAAAATTTAAAACCTTAGAATCGAAACTACAATAAGTAAGGTTACAATACAACGCTTACCTTCGATTTTAGCGGGTGGTGGAAAAACTTGATTAGATGCAAACCCACTAAAACAACTGCTAAACAAAGGGTATTGGCTCCCACAAAGGTATTGACAAAATATTTGATAAAGCTGAGTTTAAACTTACACTGCATGAAAGGGGTAACCAGCCACATTAAAATGGTTAGTCTGCCTTTGCCTCTCTCAAATAGAAACGGCAACACATATGAGCAACGCAATAAAATTTTCCAGCAACTTCTAGGATATCGATGACATTTCTTATGAAGCTCTTTTCATCAACACAATAGACGATGTAATTAAAGAAAGCAAAATAAAATTTAAGACATATACAATGGGATGGTGTAGAACTAGTGAACGCGGAGATATGCATATTCTCAGATGATATGGTTTTAATGACTGAAACGGAAGATAAATTAAAGTATAACTCAGAAATATGGAACGCAGCAGCAAAGAAGATTGGATTAAAGATGAATACACAAAAAACACAAGTAATGAAGATAACGAGGAACAAAGAAGAGAAGAAACAAATAGACATAATCATTGACAACAGGAAGATCCAACAAACAGATAAATATCGATACCTGGGAACAATACTCAACAGCAGAAGAAATTTGGAGGATGAAATAAATAACAGGTTAAATAAGACAGGACGATTCTTTAATGCATTGAGGAGGGGATGTCTAAATAATAAACAAATCTCCGAAAAAAAAAAGTGAATATATATAAAACGATATATACCCCTACAAAAATACACGGTTGCGAGAACTGGATACTAACAGAGAGGCAAAAAAGCAGATTGCAAGCAGTCGAAATGAAGTACCTCAGAAGAGTAAAGAACATTACAAGGAGAGAAAAAATAAGAAATACGGAGATAAGAAATAAATTGAATGTAAAACCATTGATGGAACTAACAGAAGAAAAGAAATTGGGATGGTATGGACATCTGGTTAGAATGGGGAACGATAGACAAACAAAAAGAGCATGGGAAGCAAAAGAAACGGGGAAAAACAGAAGAGGAAGGCCATGCAAGTCCTGGAATGAGGATATTGGGGTGATACTGAAGAGGAGGGGTAAAGCATGGCAAGAGGCTCAGCGTTTGGCCAGGGACAGGAAACAATGGAGGGAATTTGTGAGAAAATAAACAAAACACGCACCTCGATACCGCAAAGTAGCGAAGGAAGGATTATGTATGTATGTATAAAACAAAATCTATTAACTAACTAAAGTGTTTTCGAAAGAACTGGCAAAACATTAAATATAAACAAAGCCATTGTTAACTGTAATTACCTGTGGTGAGAATTGTATAGGTAACAAATTCAAAGATTTAACTTTATGTTGAATTAGAAAAAAAAGACAATACAGGAGGCCAAAATCATCGCCCACCTAATCACTAAAATAATTAATGTTCATCGGACCTTTTTTAAAAGTAATCGTTCACATGTCCTGACACATACTTTATTTTTATATTTGTATGCGTGTGTGTATGTGAATATATAATGATAATTAACATACTACAACTATGGTTCTTATACAGCAACATGTACCTGATATTAAAGAAATCTTTAATCAATATCTTGAATCACTACATTCCCGAATATTCAAAGGAGAATCTTTTTCCTTTTTACATTCAACGCATAAAAGCAACGGAGACCGTTACGGAAATTTGTTCGCAACAATTTGACCAAATTTTCAACACGATCACTAATGGCATACAATATCGTTGTGAAAATTTCTCCGCGTCTACCGATTCCACTCTCATCTGGTTAGGTCGCTTTTTCCATTTTTGCTAGTTAATATTCGTCGTCTGTTCGTTCTGATGCTTCTAAACTGCTAATTAATGCGACCCTTCCCGACCCTGAAACTCCACCAAGAGAGAAACGGTGAAACAAACCCGGCGAAGAAAAATAGAATAAGAAAGAAAAACCCCGGGCTGGTGACGCCGCACTGCGTGGATGGACCTAATTGAGTTTCTCGAATCTTCTCTGTCCCTATTTCACATCCCTAGACGAGTACTTCTGCTACCGGAAAACACTTGCTCCATACGAAATTCAGAAAGTTCTTTCGGCTAAGTGTGTGTCTGTGTTTCGTTTTGCCTCCGTGTCGCTCCGCAAAAACTTTCTACAACACACTTGGCGTTCACTTTTTGAACAACAAGAATTCTTCTACATCTATAAGGTTATTTTTTTCCTATTTGTAAACTCTGTGTGCTTTCAAAGTCTTTCTTAACTTTCAAGTATTAATTTTGAGTTGAATTTATATTTAAAAAACATCCTACCACTATGAACAGTTTTATGCAATATAAAATTGAGTGCTTAAGCATATAGTACCAATTATAAACACTAAAAAAACCAACTTGCAGTATTTGTATTGCTCATTTTAACACATATAAGCAAAAGAAAAAATAACTGTCAATAATGTGAAAATCAATCTACCTAAATTTTCTTATTCCCTGTTTATTATGATTACATTGATACAGAAATAATTGTACTTTTAACAGTTCACATCGAAATACTATAACTCAAATTAATTAATAAAAGTAAGAAAAGTTAAATCGTGACCTGAAGCAAAGTGCAATTTGTGTTCACAAATTCTATAAACTTCCTGGATATTGATAAAACTCTTCTGAACTTCGCAGTGAACTAATTTGAAAAATGCATTCCAAATGGAAGAACAGGTTTCCCCGATATCCTCCTCTCTATGTAGGGTTAATGTTAGTAATATAACTCAGCTTAATTTTAAATTTATTAATTGAAATTAGTCCTTTTATAATAGACATGTTTCTACTAACGAGAAAAATGTTTACTTTGGCTATATAAAAGTCCGGGGTTTTAGAGGTTAAGAATTCTTCTAGGGAATTTTCGGCAGCATCTCGTTTGGTCTATTCAAACATTTTTTTGCAAAATCTTGTCAAGAATCTTGAAACAGTGATAATCAATCGATATTTTGTAGAAATCAGCATTACATCATACGATAAAGCACGCTGATAAATAGTACAGTATTTTTGTTTTGCTTTTTTTTTATTTTTTTTTTTTAGTAGAATAGCATATACTTTATTTATCGGCTTTATTTCCTATTTTTTATATGCATGAGGGCTATTTTTTGAATAAGGTCCGTTTGTGAATGAGAGTGCGCATGCGCGTCTGCTTCCAGCATACTTTTCGCGCTTATAGACGTCATTTGCAGCCGTATCGTCTGTCTGTGCTGAGATGTAGAAGTTTATAACGCTCAAGAAAATTGATTCGCTCGCCGATTGTGAGATAAGATTTTTACTGCCAGATTTGTAAAGTGTACGGCGATAACGCTATGAGTAATAATAAAGTTAAGAAGTGGGTGAGAATATTCAAAGACGGACGAGGTAATGTATATAATGGAGGACGCCCCGGCCGACCTTCTCTGATTTCTGAAAATTTGATTCGTGATGTGGACAACAAAATTCACGAGGACCAACTATTCACGATTTCAAAGTTAAAAAAAAAAAAAGCTTTTAAAATTGGTATAGAAAACAGACACGAGGAAGACTTTATTAAATCATCGGTTTGGCCCAAAAATATAAAAATTCAAAAATATTCTTTTTTAGTAGAAAGACTGAGACATCAAAATTTGAAGCAGGTGGAAATGCCTTAAGTGTATTGCAAGATGAAGCTTCAGATAGAATCAACGCAGGTATCAAGCACAAAACTACTCTCACGTTATACCATCAAAACGTACAGTGCCTAACAACATCACTTGAGGGTCTTCAGGTCGAATTGGACTTAATTCGTGGCATTAAAATAATATTTATCACCGAACACTGGCTATCTGCCGATAAATTAGAATTTATAAAACTACAGGGTTGCTCCCTGGCATCGTCCTATTGTAGAGTTTACGGTATACATGGCGGTTCTGCTATTTACACGTCAGATACACTTACTGCTGTAAGAACTCCTTTTGTAGATGACATGGCTGTTGAGTATGACTTTGAATGTTGTGGCGCTTCTGTCACATATGAGAAAAACGAAATTTTACTAATATGTATTTATAGATGCCCTACAGGTTCCTTTACTGATTTTTGCATAAAAATCGAGATGTTATTAAGTGCCATTCATTCCCTAAATGTTACATGTATTATCGCTGGTGATTTCAATGTTGATCTAATAAGCAGTAATGCTAAGAGTAGATATTTTCGTAATATTCTCGAATCTTTTGGAGTGATGATTCTTATAAATGAACCAACCAGAATCTCTAAAACCGCGGAAACATGTTTGGACAACATTTTACTGATGAGGGAATTCGGAAAGGATACTCTTCGTGTGTGTCAAACTGTCACTATTGATACTGGTTTCTCGGATCATAGAGCTCAGGTGATCTACTGCAGATCTGCATCTGCAAGTCAGAAACAGCAACACTATAAATTGGCTCGCGTAATTACACGCTCCATTATAAATAATTTTGTGGATGACATGTGTGGTGTAGATTGGAACAATGTTTACTGTGATGCCTACGATACAAATTTAAAATTTCTGAACTTCTTGAATGTATTTTTGAGTTATTTTAATTCTTATTTTCCTTTAAAAAAAGTGTATAATAAACAATATTCTTTTAAACTATCCAAAAAAGTCACTCAATTAAGAGATGATGTCTCTGCATTGCGTGTTATGTGTAATTTTAATGACGATTATAAAAAGACATTTACATTTTACAAAAGTCAATATGAAAACGCCGTAAATCAGGATAGAAGAAATTTTTATGATCAACAATTACTTAATTCCACAAACAAAAATAAAACTATGTGGCGTATTATTAATTCTCATTCGGGTAAAAACGTTAAACACGTCCTTCCTCAGGCCGACGATCCCAGGCGTCTTGCTTGTGATTTTAACGAAATATTCCTTCAGAACTCTTCTTCATCAAATCAGATATACAAATTTATTGACCGCATTCCTAATAATTCTTATTCATTTTATTTTTTCCCAATATGTGAAAGAGAACTCTCTTCCTTCATAAAGTCATTGAGCAACTCCAAATCTTCTGGTCGAGATGGTATATCTATTAGTTTTCTAAAAAGTTGCTCGGCTAGCTACTTAAGACCCCTGACCCATATAATTAATCACTCCTTTGCTACAGGCATTTTTCCGGACTACCTCAAACATGCTTTGGTTGTTCCGATGTTCAAGAAAGGTGATCCTAATAATCTAGAAAATTACAGACCGGTTAGCCTGTTGACCGGTTTTTCAAAATTATTCGAGAAAGCAGCATACTCCAGATTAACACATTTCTTATCAAAGCATGGTTTAATTAATAAAAATCAACATGGGTTTGCCAAGGGTAAGAGTATTGAAACCGCTCTATATGATTTCACTGACGAAGTCCTCAATGCTTTGGATGACAAAAGATTACCATGTGGTTGCTTGTTAGATTTGTCCAAAGCTTTTGACACTTTGGATCATAAACTTCTTTTAAGCAAACTCGAACGCTACGGTATAAGAGGCACTGCCCTCTCTTGGTTCAAATCTTACATTAGTAACAGATCACAATCGGTGTGCTTAAATATCAAGGGTGGTAAAGTTTATTCAGATGAGATAATGTTCTCTAGGGGTGTTCCACAAGGTAGTATCCTTGGGCCCATCTTGTTTCTCTTATATTTCAATGACATCCACTTCCTGGAACACAGACCTAATAATCAATGCCTTACAATCAATTATGCCGATGATACCACGCTTTTAGTCACCGGCAATTCTTTAAATCAGGTTATTGACAGCACTGAATCTGTACTGGGTACAGTACAAAACTGGCTGTCATGTAATAACCTGAATATTAACAACTCGAAGACAAACATAATTCTGTTTAGATGCAACAATTTTACTGATTTTCCTAACAGTGTGGAGCTTGGCCATTCCTTGTATCCTGTACAGAATAGTGTTCGCTTATTGGGAGTAACGGTAGATCAGTTCCTAAAGTGGAAGGATCATATCAATGTTTTATGTAAAGTCCTTGCAAATGTGTGCTTTGGGATTCGTCTCTTGAGGAAACTCGTTAGCGATCAGGCGCTACGAATGATATATTTTGGATGTTTTTACTCCAGGGTAAGGTATGGCATTGCGGTTTGGGGTAGTAGCAGTGAATTGGATCGCGTATTTATAATTCAGAAAAGAATTCTCAGAATAATGCACAACATGAGTTTTGAGCGGTCGTGCAGGGGCGTGTTCAGAAAACATTTTCTCCTAACTGTTTTTGGGATATATATTTTTAAGGTCCTGCTTTTTGCTTACAAGCATGAACATTTGTTTGAGGAGCATATTGCTACTCACGATTACTCCACAAGACACAAAAATGATTACTACTATCCTAAACACCGCCTTGCCTTGGTGGAGAGTGGACTCCACTACTCTGCCATTAAATTTTTTAATCACTTGCCCGAATCGTTCAGAGAGGTTAGGGTATTTTCAGTATTTAAATCGAGAGTTCGTGATCTCTTAATTGAGCTGGAACCATATAGCATATCTGAATATATAAATCATAGATTTATTTAAGATATAATACATTTTATTTACTCCTTTTTTTTTTAAATTACATATGTAACATATCTATGTCATGACGTTTGTATTTCTTTCTTTTCGACGAATTACAATAAAGCTATTATTATTATTATTATTATTATTATTATTATTATTAATTGATTTTCTACAGGCGTCAAGGGTCAGTTTCGGAGAAACTAAAGTATGGAAAACTTTGTTGCCGGTAGGTTCTAAGATTCTTTCTGACGATTGCAAAACAGAAAGATTGGGCTGTACCTTTTCGTTTTTAACGTGATACGATCAACAAGGACATACATTTTTGAACCACATCGTTACAGGAGATGTGCCACGACTCCAGAATCCAAGCGATAGTCTATGAAATGGCGACACACATCGTCGCCAACTACAGGAAAAGACAGACAATTTCAGCATGAAAAATCATCTCAACTGAATTGGAGTAAGAAAGGGATTTTGTTAGTAGATTTTATGGCGACAGGCAACTATCAATTCTGATGCGTATTGTATGACCTTGAAAAACTGCGGCGTGCCATTTAAACAAGCGGCGTGGTCTACTGTCTTCCGGTGTGATATTACTCCATGTCCAATCGGCTCTTTTGGATGGGAACAACTGGATCATCCACCTTATAGTCTAGATCTTGTATCCAGTGATTTTCACCTGTTTCTAAACTTGGTAGTCAACGGACCAACGACTACGAACGAGTGAAAACTGCAGTCTTTGATTGGACTTCGTTGCAGGCAAGAGACTTCTTTGACGTCGAAATTCAAAAACTTGTTGGACGGTATGCCAATGTTCGAACAAAAATTAAAATTATGTAAAGTTGATGAAAGCATGTACTATATGGAAATAAATATATTTTAATGATATTTACAGTGTTTTTCTTTTTATTAAAAAGCGGATCTTATTTAACAAATAACCCCTCGCATTTTCTATTAACTTTCCTTTCTTTGTCCAATAATTGAGCTTGATTTTTTGAGCAATAAATTATATTAATATCATTAAAGATAATGATAATTAGTAAACAGAAGAAAGATCATAAAATTATCATAGACCGAGGGTGTTTAACAACTAAGTATTTCTTTATTTTTGAATTAGAATATCCTGTTTTCCACTACGTACATATTTTTTAATATATTTTGATTAATTTTTCTGCGTACCTTTCTGTTTACGTAAAAATACATGTACGTCTTTGTACACATATAAAGCGTCAATATAGAAACCCTTCAAGTTTATTGGCACAAGCCAAGTGGTTGCGTGTATATGTATACGGAAGTGGTGGTTTGGGTAAGGGTACATCTTCATGGTCGATGAGGCGGTTGAATATGCGGTGAACTTCAATCACCGGTGCCAGATGTGGCTAGATGGAACAATTCTCCGGAACTTTGTCTTGTTGTACGTAGTCTCGTCTGTATACGTGCGAGGGCGCATGTATGTGTGTATATATCTGTACTCCGGTCCCCACGAACCGGCGGAATGAAGAATTAAGGACGGAATGTCCTTCGGGGTCTGCCGAATAATGCACTAGTTAGTGGAAGATCCACGCAAACCGGTACTCTCTGATAGAAATTTGATGTCTGCCAAATTGACTTTGTACCGGGTTGCCCCTTACGTCGTGACGCCCACGCTCACACTTCTCGCATTCTACGAGCAGACCCGTAAGATAATTCAATTTCGTATGGAACCGCAAATGCTATTTGGTCCGCCTTTTGCTCCGAATGCCTCTTCGTTCCGTTGATGTTAACATAAATGATTTCATAGGTGTTATGAAATTGACAGGGTCCTTTCGATTTTTGCACTGAAACATAAATATATAAGCAGATGGCGTATACGTTATTTTGTTTAAATAAAATATTTTGATAAAACGACAGCTGTACAATGCTATAATTTAAGTATTAAAAGTTGGCCTGCTTCTTTCAAAAAAAGGAAAAGAATAAAGAATATATTAGGCGGCCTATGCTCTGTACATTGTTTTTGTTTCATTTAAGGAAATTAAAGCTTTGCCTCTTTGACGTCATTGGAAAAAAAGACCATTAAAGAAAAGGGACCATAAGTCGAAGAGGGCGTGTATATTAGTTTAAGGGTTAGTTTTAAGACTAGGAAAATATATTAAACTTTAAAATTGAAATCAGTGTTTTTAGTTTTTGCGCGGTATGATTCTGTGATTAATTATCTGCTGATGACGACAACTAATTGTCGAAGATCGAATATATAGTCATGAATAATATCTTCTAATCTTTTACTCCAAAATCTTTTCTGTTTCTTCTTTTTTTACAAATTTGTTTAGTTGCTTTCAATCAATTCATTTCTTTCTTTTTATTATTCTTATCCTTAAACCACAGCGCGTCGATTCTATCGTGCCATGAGTACCTTTAGATTCCAATATAACATTTTATATTTGCAATTTTAAAGCTTTGCAACACATTTCAAATACATTTTCTCATAAATTAAAAAACAATATCTAACTTGTTTCTTTCTCTTAGTAATCATCTTCATTTCTTTTTTCAATCTCTTAACTCTACCTTTTCTGTTAGATTATATATATTGGTCGAACAACATATCAGTACAGTACCGTTCACTGTTTTTTGTTATATTATTTCGCCCGATATTCCGGTAAGCCAATGTGAACAAATGAACAGGCCAAATTAGTATTTGGTTATTCCAATTCTAACCATATCAAAAAAAATGTTAATATTATTGCTGGGGCTAAATTTAAACATTTTTGGAATAACTGACTTATTCTTTCCGATCATCTAAATTAACATTATTCTCAATAGCAATAATAGTAACATTTCTCTAAATTTTTTAAGAAGTAAAAGGCGTTTACCGACCACAACGCGTTTTTTTCTAAGATAAATGACCAAGATCTATTGTGGCTTCGTACTCATAATTGGATTCATTTTCGAAAATTTCTTTCGTAGGAAGTTCTAAAAAGGACTGATTTTATCGCTAAAAAACAACACAATTATTTGAAAATGAAGGCAGATGCTTTAGAAACTAAACGATTAACAATGTCGATTGTCAAATTCTATAATTACAAATTATTGTTGGTTACAAAAATGGCAACCAATGACAAGCATATTTTAATGACTTGTTTATGACTATTTTGACATTGGCGTCCTGTTTGGTTATTTTGTTTTGGGTTATAAAATCATATATTTTTTTTATTACTTCAACTTTTGTAAGGTCTAACTGATACTGTTTAATAATTATTCATGGCCAATCTCTATAAAATCAATAAGGACTTTCTTCATTAATAAATTCTTTTCTTTTTGATAAGGTATCCAGATCCAAAATAATTATAGACAGTCTGTCGCAAAGAAAATCGAGCTTTTTAAAAATAGTAGTTCTCAGTGGCACCATCTATTTAACAAAATGTGCATCTTAGTGGCGCCATCTATTAAAAAAATATGCGTCGGTAAGGTAGTTCTTTCACCAATGTCGTGTTAAAATATCATAACATTTGCATCATTAAAAGCAGAGAAATTGCCCATAAAGTAACAGTGTGTATTTGACATTGGTAGAAAAATGAATTTTAAACAAAGCAAATATCAAGTTCAAGCTCGGTAAATTCTTTACTGAAGCATTTAATTCGATGAAACAAGTGTATGGTGATGCGTATTTATCACGTACGAGCGTGTATGAACAGTATAAACGATTTAAAGATGGGCGTACGGACATAAATGACGACAAACATCCTGATGCAAAAAAATTTGTGGTTAAGGAAAGTAACATCGAACTCGTGCGTGAATTTATCAGAAATAAACCGAAATCCTCATTGCGATACGTAGGAATGGAATTAAATATTTCCAAAGATTCAAGTCAGCATTTTTGCCGATGAAAGAACAGCGTTATGCCGACGTCGAAGCCATGAAAAGGGCGTCGACAGCGATCTCGAAGGACATTTCTAAAGATCAACTTAAAAATTCATTCGACTAATTGACCGGGCAAAACGTTGTATTGAAGCCGAAAGCAACTACTTTGAATAAAATAAATAAATTTTACCAAAATTGTAAGCTTTTGTTCATATTTTAAAAAAATTCGATTTTCTGTACAACAAACTGTGTATGTTGAAAATAGGTCTGGTAAATATAGTAGATGCTGTAAAATTTCATAATTTAAAATGTTGTCGATCTTTGGCATGCTCCTGCCCAACAATCAAAGTTGAACGCCATAGTTTCAATTTATTCTGAATTCGTTGAAGATGCTTGCAGTATACAATATTTTTAAATTTCACTCATCTAATCCGATATTTCTTACGCACTTAGTTCCAATGTATTGCAGATCAATTTCACGACAAAATATAAATTAATAACATACAAAACTAAACTATATTATAAAAATCTAGATATAAAATACGGGAAAGCATTAATCCAGACTGAATCATTCAACATTGAGACATAATGTTCATAGACATCGTAAAAATAGAGAATAAAAATTTCCACCCTAATAAATGGTAACGTCTTATCTTTAGCTTAGAAATCGTAAAACATTTAATGGTCTACGTTTTGTATACTAAAATCTCCATAAATATGTATTGATGTTGCTTGGCAGTCTAAACGTTTGTATTTTATCTAATCTTGCATCTTTACACGTGCTATTTTCGCATGCAAAAATTAAGTATGGTGATATTAATAGTTAATAATTAATGTTATCGAATTTGATATTTTGCTTTAAAGAATTGTAAAAAGGATTAATGAAAATTAAGCATAAAACTTTAGATTGGTTTATAGACAATTCCTACAACTGCAAATGAGATAAAAATATTGTTATAATTTTGATCCAAGTAAATTGTTTTTTAATTATATTTGATATGTTTATATAAAAAAACTTTTTTAATACTTTCGTTTGGAGTACCCTTAATACATTAGAACCCAAAAATAAACTGTTCTGTAAAAATTAGTATAAATTTATTACTTTATTCATAATAAAAATATGAGGGCTGATGTCTTTGGCTCGCCCCTGACCCATTTATGAACCAAAACAATTATTTATCTTCACGTCGTTTTTTAAACCACTATATATAGACTAACGCTACAAACTTACAAGTCTGAACCTGTTAAAGTGTGCCTACTATAGACACTCGAGGTCGAGAGTCACATATCATTATCAAAATGGATCGTGTCGAGCAACGAGCGGTGATTAAATACTTGCGTTTAAAGAAGATGACCACAACTCAAATTCATTAAGATTTGGTGGATATATTAGGGGAATATGTACTATCATATGATATAGTTAAAAGGTGGAATCGTCAGTTTAAATATGGTAGACAGTCGTGTACAGACGAACATGCAGGTGGAGCGCTCATAACCGTCACGACTCAAGAAAATGTTAAAGAGGTCTATGATTTCGTGCTGTAAGATCGACGTGTGACTATTAGATAACTAGTTGAAGATACTAGTCTTTCAGTGAACAAATTGTCTGCAAGATGGGTACCACGAATGATAACAGATGCACACAAGGGAACTCAAAAAGACATTTGCAGTCCTCTTTTAACGTGGCATTGACACGACAAAGAAAATTTTCTTGCAAGATTTGTGACAATGGATGAATCTATCAAAATACAGAGCAAGGAGTGGACACATCGAGGTTCACCACCGCCGAGAAAATTCAAAATTCTGCCTTCAACATGCTATCCGTATTTTGGGATGCTGACAACATAATTTTAGTAAATTTCCTGCAGAAGGGGGACACAATTACAGGTGCTTATTATACCAACTTAATTCCTAAATTAACTGACGCGATAAAAGAAAAACGTCGGGGAAAATTGGGCAAAGGTGTTCTCTTGCATCAGGATAACGCATCCAGTCATAGGTCCACAATTGCAGCAGCTGCAATAACTCAAGCAGGCTTGGAATTAGTTGAACATCCGCCATATCTGCCAGATTTGGTCCTAAAGCTTCAAATAATGATGAGATATGTGCAGTATATCAGTAGTTTGTCGAGGTTGAACAATTTTTTTGTCGGGAAGCATTAGAAATGCTAGAACATCGATGGAGAAAATGCGTTTAACCTTAATGGTGACTGTAGAAAAATAAAAGTAAAATATTTGCAATTTTTTTATTGTGAGTGGGTCAGGGGTGCAGCAAAGGGATCCGCCCTCGTAATAAATACATCAAACGAAAAAATTTAACCAAAATTTTTACTTAAAAAAAGAATTTAAGAAATTTGTAGGCGAAAGTACTAAAAATGTTTCAAAACCCGTCTATAAGTATTTAGACATACTCTAACCCGCCCTTTCTTTTCCCAATTTTTTCATCAAGAAAAATCCCTTTCTAATGGATTCCCCACGACAATTTGCTTAATAAATGCAATATCATTAAATCTTGATAATGTGGTAGCGCCGGCGAAAAGTGGGGCCCAGGAAAATAGGAAACTGAAATTCCTTTTACGCGCCCTTGATCACAAATCTTCATCAAGTCAGCATTACTCTCATTATGGTTTCACCTAGCGGCGTGACAAATGGTGTAATAAATGCTGTTCGAACTTTGGATTAAATCTGTTTTTAAAATAAAATTTCTGCCGTTTTTGTTCGACAGGAATTAAATTTACCAAGGGAGGATAAGAGTATAAAAGTAGATGAAAAATTAAATGTAAAAATGCTCTAAAAGAAGGTTTTGCATTTGAATTTTTCAATTAATAAATATACAGAGTATCGCAATTTTCACTAGTTTTATTCTTAATGTACATGACAATTGTTTCACCACACAATGACTTCTTCAGATGCTTAAGGGTATGTAACGGGTGTTTTTTTAAGACCTTGAGAACTTTAAATCATAATACAACACAGAAATATTGTTGGAATGAAATTTTTTTTATTATAATCTGGTAGATAATTTCACGGCATTTATTTTTTAAATATACGGCATATCTCCACCGCGGCTACGAATGGTCCATTCGATCAGTCCAATTTTTGACTACTTTTTCCAATAAATCTGGCTGTATGGCGTCAATGGTGGCCTGAGTATTGGCATCCAATACTTCAAGAGTTGCTGGTTTGTCGGCATAAACCAATGACTTAACATAGCTCCATAAAAAGTAATTCAGAGGCGTTAAATCGCACAAATAAGGGGGCCAGTGAACAGGACCACTTCTGTAAATAAAGTTGTTACCAAATTGATTTTGCAATAAATCGATCGTTAAGCGCGCTGTATGGCAAGTTAATTTTGGAAACAAAAATTCAGTCGGCATGGCTCGATAGCGCTCGCCATTTATCGTAACCGCAACTCCTTCCTCATTTCGAAAGAAATAAGGACCGACGATGCCGCTAGCCTGTAAACCGCACCAAACAGTCAATTTTAATAGATGTAATGGTGATTCGTTAACGGTTTGAGGATTGTCTTCGCTACAAATACGGCAATTTTGCTTATTAACGTAGCCATTTAACTAGAAATGAGCTTCATCACACAAACACAATTCTTTGATAAAAATGCTCATTTTCGTCCAGTTTCAAATAAGCCCAATCAGCGAAAATGCGACGCAAACGATGGTCGTTCGGCTTCAATTCTTGCATGAGCTGTATTTTATAGGCACGTAAGCCAAAATCCCTACGTAAAATTTTTCGCGTAGTGGAAGGACAAAGGCTAACAAGTTGAGAACGACGACGAATCGACATTTTGGCGTCTTCTTTAATACTTCACGCCACAGCAGCAATATTCTTTTCGGTACGCACATTTCATTGTCTTGTTGATGGTTTTGAATCGAGAAGAGTAAAATTAGCGCGAAAACGATCAATAACTGCACGAATTGCTTGCTCACTAGGTCGGTTGTGTTGACCGTAAAATGGACGAAGTGCTCTATGAACTTCGCGAACAGATTTATTTTTTTCAAAGTAAATTTCCACAATTTTGAAGCGTTGTTCTGGCGTTAAACGATTCATGATGACTTACCAAACTTTACTAAACAGAAATGTCAACACAGTTTGACATTATCAGCTGTCAAACCATAGTTATCGATATCGATAGTTCTCATGCAGCTTAAAAAACACCCATTATAATGTACAATGTAGGTTTAATTTATTTGTAATAACATTATGACTGACTATTATCGTGGTGAGGAATTACATCCTTTCTGTTGACTCGTGTTGCTTTTGTCTTGATGAAATCTGCAATTATTTTTGCCAAAAAGCTTGTGTTTTCTTACCTGGACTCACTAATTACTGGTCTACCTTCGTATTACCAATACTATAGAAATAATATTTAACTAAAAAGGATACCAGAAAAATTTTATTCTTTTAAATATTAAAAATTAAACAAAATGCATTTAAAATATTCACAAAAATGCATTAAATTCGTATTTCATTGCTCTACAAGGTTTAATGAATTCCCTTTCATTAATTTTAATTCGTCCGTAAATAGGCAGCTTTTAAAGTCTATTTCTCGTAACACATTTTAACCCGGTTCTTACGCAGATACGTCGCCTATATTTAATTTAGTACAGATAAAACGTGAGGACGAGTTAGGGCTGAGTGCTTTCCTGTGTTCCTAACTGGGATATATCCTGTTCAAATGTGTCGACTGTTTGCAAGGGAAAGACCTGTAGATTTCTTATCATCTGCTGTTCTTCCGTCAGAGCAATATCCAGGGTAAATCAATAAAATCTACGACACCATCTTCGGGTAGTTGTAATAACAAACCGTATAGAACTATGAAATACGCAATGTTTGTAAAATATACAACGCAAATTTTCTCAGAGAAATATATATTTTTTTCTTTATTATTGTGGAATATAGAGATGTGTATGTATATTGCTTTGAAATAACAACCCGAGTTTCAAATCAGTGGCTTTTTTCAGACGCGATAGATTATTTTGAATAAATCATGTTGTTATTTTTATGTTTTCTTCAAAAACATACAAAAAATTGCGCTTCGTGTACGATATAAACAAACGTTATTGTATTTATTTATTTTGCCTCTTTTTACTCTTATGAGTAGCCTGAGCACCTTCTCTCTTCGTAGGTACGATTCATTATTCAACGCATCCAATATTTAGCATTAAAATATTGTTACGTTAACCTGATTTGTGATGAAAAAATTAATTTCGTTAGCACAGTTCTTTTATTAGTAAAGAATAAAGTATAAATATTATTCACTGTCTAAAGGCATGCTTGTATTTCTAAATAAAAGCCTCGTTAATCTATAATACATATATCCAAACATAAATAAAAATATTTACATAAAGCCAGACTTACAATCTGCTTCTGGGCTTCCGGCCTGGAACCGCGTCATTGGTATAACTGCAGTTATACCAGTGACGCGGTTCCAGCCCGGAAGCCCAGAAGCAGATAGTATGAACCACAACCGCGGAAGTCTACGAACCAGATTAACCAGGCTTACAAATTCTTCGGTAAAATAAAGAATAATTCGATGTTTCTCGGTTTTAATAACCGTAGCTGAACACAAACACATATACTTATATATAATAAAATGTGCAATGGTTCGCAACTCCTCATACACAGCAATTCTTAATAGGAATCTACCGCTAAATGTGTATACATACATTTCTTATTTGCAAATAAATATTTTCGACCCGAGAGGACATTCTAACTTGTTCGTATGCATTTTATATGCAAGTCCGATTATAGTCGATGGAATTTATCCAGAACAAATCTTAAAAGACTATATGAATATTATACAAGTATCAATCACTAATACATAGATTTAATGAGGATCTGTTTCCGATTAATTCTGGATTATGGATCCTCTTCGCATAAACAGTTCAATAGGCTTGGAGCATGAACGATCGAGTAGGGTGAAATCATCAAAATAGATCAATTCTAGTCTTACAAAAATATTACTCGACTCACGATCCCCTAAATCGTTCTTTTAAAAATATTAATTCTATTTTATTAACGCTCTAGGTCTGACTTTATAATTATGTAACGTTCAAATTTAGTGCGAAGTAGGTAATATAAACATTGCAATAAATGTCTAATTTGTAATATAAAATATACTTTTTAGAGCTTCATATTCAAGTATTACTTTTTGTATTTCGATTGTTATTTTTACTATTTCTATGCGTTATAAAAATTATATTTATTAGAAACTAAGTATTTTCCCATAATTTATATTTAATTCGTTTTGTGAATTTTACATATTTATATTTTCTTAAATTTATTAAATTCATTTATTATAAATATAATATCTAAAATGTACTTTCAACCGAAGCAATCTACCCATATCTGCTTATGAATATAAAACAGGTGAAATATCTCCGCTATAAATTAAGTAATCAATATGGCCTAATAATATATAAATTGTAATTTACTAATTTGTTTCAGAATAATGGAATGGGGACCTTCAAGGCTTCAATTGTCATTTCAAAACCTCAGCAAAGAGACGTACGTATTAATCTAATTTTAAAGTACATTGTCGCCAATTCGTCTCATAAATTTCAAAACAAAAGCTACAAACTTTATTATTCATTTAAATCCTGTTTTAATGAGAATTTTGTTTATAAAGAAGGTGGGTTCGAATATTAACTCCCGCGAAAAAACAAGTTCGTTTAGGCACTTTCAGCGTCTTCTTTATATCTCACCAAAACTAATAGGACTTTACCAATTGATATGTACCATTGCTATGATCTAAATCACAAGTTTTGCTCTATATTTTTAAGTCGAACTGTAACGATATCATACTAGAAAGAGAGCTCTTGTAGTGTATAACACGAGTTTGTTTACATTTTCGATCAAATAACAAAAAAATTCGATAATACTGCATTCTCTCTTTCGCATTTTATTCAAGACATAAATATGTTGAAATAACATGGCGTTTACCCAAAATACTTTTCTATTTAACTTAGCAGTATTTATTCTTTAAGTAATCTTTTGCTATAGCATTTTTTTAATTTTTATTCCTGGTATACTGTTAACTAGGAATTAATTTACAAAAATAAGGTATTTCTTTAGCATAATAAGTTTTTTTAAATATTAATGGTGAGTAATCTGAGTATTATTTATATTCATAGTTTAAATTTTTATTACAATTAAATTTTCATTACCGCGGTACAAGCTGATAATAATATCTGGCCTTGAATTAAACTGTAGCAACAAGTAATTAATTAATGGGTCCGATAAAGTGCACCGATGCACGAAAAAAAAAGTTCAAAGGGCACGTAGATACTTGTATTTTTCACATATATCATTCAACATTTACTATGTTAATCTATTCTGTTTATCCTGAAAGCCCTCGGTGATTCCTCTTCACCTTGTGAAGAAGTCACTTCAGATATTGGCTCCGCGTCATTTATCACGTCTAGTTAGATGAACGTCGGAAAATCGCAACGACAAGCGGTGCAGAAAGATTTTCGATTCGCTCGAATGGAAAACGGATTTCTTTCTAGAAGTGAAGGCGAAGTCTTGTGCAGTTAGTTAGGTAAAGACGTTCGCCCACGTTCCTTCCATTCAGACGCAGAAATAAATATCTGTTTATTCTTCGTCGAACATAACCTACATTAATAAAATTTGAGTTATATTTCCAGGGATCAACAGATATTGTTATACCGGCTGCTCCAGAAACGTTAATATAAAAATATAACATCCTGACATACGTTTATGGTGATCTCGAGGATAATAACGGCGGTGGATGATGTTCTTTCGTGATGATAGTGTTATGACATCTTGAAATAGCGGCCGAATTTTTGAGGAATACTATACACACACACACACACACACACACACACACACACACACACACATATATATATATATATATAATATATACATATATACATATACAATATATAGCATTAAATTAATAATTTATAGACTTTTGAGAGGAGTGTAATAAAAAGAGTATCTGATATTAATAGAGTGTTAAAAGAAAGAATATTAGATATCTAATGCGATAGCAATATTTATTAGAAAATGATGAATTATTTTTAAAGGAACTTAGAGTATATACGAGGTTTGATTGACATTTTCCACCCTTAAAATATTTTGGGGTAGTTGAGAGAAGCTTTTGTTGTTTTATTTTTTCTATGTAGTCCCCCTTGACTTGTATACACTTGGTGCACTGACACTCCAACATTTCGTTAGCCTTGTCCTTTTGCCCAATCCACGCAAATTTCTTGTCACGTGAATATTATTTAAATTTGAGAAACAGCCTGTAGACATTAGAGATTAGATCAGGTGAATATGGGAGGTGTTCAACCAATTCGAGCCTAGATTCATAATTTGCAATTATTGTAGGCTGCAATGGGCTATCTTTTTACCGCTTTTTTTCTTTAACCTCCTCCCGTAACTTCTGTATCAAGATAGCGAAAACACAGCGTGTTATTGTGGCACTCTTTTGTAAGTACTCAACTAATAAATAAGCTGGTTGTTCATTGATGAAATTGACAAATGAACGACGTTTTAAATGATCTAATGGCGTTAGTTCCTGTGTTATTTGAACCTTATATGCCTTCAGAGCTAAATCCTTGTGTAAAATACGCCATGTTGTTGATCCACTAAGTCCAAGTTGTTGTGAACGTTGTCTAATGGACATTTCAGGATCTTCAGCAACACTTTCACGAATCAAACCAATATCTTCTTGTGAACCACCACTACGACTGTATTTTTCACTTTTTTGATCTTCCACGGAACCGGTTTCTTGAAATTTTTTAATAATTCGTCCAACAGATGGACGATTTGTAAACTATAAAATTCACGTAATTTTCTAAAAACTCTTTTCACAGAACGCTGATTTTCATAAAATAATTCAACAATTTGAACGCGTTGTTGTACCGTGTGCGAAGCTATTCACACTTTTTAAATGGCCACATACCCAGACAAATTCAGTGCGCCATTATTTTATTTACTCTTTAAAAAAACCGCGAAATTTGGAACATCCTTTATATCTAGTACAATTTCCCTATTAACACTATTTGAAACTTTAGAAACTTTAATATTAATTTGGTACGTAGGCTTCCGCGGTCGTGGTCCATGCTATCTGCTTCTGGGTTTCCGGGCTGGACCCGCGTCACTAATATATCAGTTTCAGTGCAGTAGTTCAGCCCTGAAGATGTCCCATACAAATGGGTACGAAACGTCGGCAGATATACTAGTGACGCGGTTCCAGCCCGGAAACCCAGAAGCAGATAGCACTTTAATATTAATTTAAATAATTTAATTTCACTAAAATATTTTTTTACGAGGGAAACCTTAGTTTAATAAAAGAGATACCGTAATTTACGTATAAAATTCGAATGCAACCTAATTATTAGGTGCGCAACTAAGTTCTCGCTGTTTTTTTGATGAAAATGCCACTTTATTGTGAAAAAATGTTTACAAATGAATCATTCAAAATATCGCCCAACGCTAGCGACAACTTTTTCCCATCTTTCTGGCAGAGCTCGAATACCGTCACGGTAGGAGTGTTCGTTTTTTGAGGCTATCCACGAATCAAGCCATTTTAAGATGTCTTCATATGAGCGGAACTGCTGATTAGCCAGACCATGTGCCATCGAACGGAACAAGTAATAATCGGACGGCGCCATATCTGGAGAATATGGCGGGTGGGGTAGGACCTCCCATTTGAGCGTTTCTAAGTAGGTTATAACAGGTTTGACAACGTGAGGCCGAGCGTTGTCATGCTGTAGAATTACTTTTTCGTGCCTCTGCTCCTATTGTGGCCGCTTTTCGCGCAGTGCTCGGCTCAATCGCATCAATTGAGTTCGATACCGTTCCCCAGTGATGGTTTCGTTCGGTTTCAACAGCTCATAATAAATAACACCGCCCTGGTCTCACCAAATATACAGCAAAACCTTCGCAGCGTGAATATTTGGCCGAACCGACGACGTAAAAACATAACCGGGCAGTCCCCATGATTTTGTTCTCTTTGGGTTGCTGTAATGAATCCATTTTTCATCACCCGTAACGATGCGATGAAGGAAACCCTTCCTTTTTTGCCGCTGGAGCAGTTGTTCCCAGGCGAAAAAACGACGCTCAACGTCTCTTGGCTTCAAATCATAAGGAACCCAAGTTCCTTGTTTTTGAATCATTCCCAACGCATGCAATCGCTGGAAATGGCTTGGCGGGTAACTTCTAATGCTGAAACAAGCTCTTTTTGCGTTTGTCACGGATCCTCATCGAGCAATGCCTCCAATTCAGCGTCTTCGAAGGTTTTTGGTCTTCCTTCACGCGAACGGTCGTCAACATCGAAATCACCGTCTTTGAGGCGACGGAACCAATCATGGCACGTTGTTTCACTTAGAGCAGCATCTCCGTAAACTTTTTGGAGTTCTCAATGCGCTTCGGCCGCGTTTTTTTTTCGAATGAAAGAAGAAAAGCAACACTTTCCGCAAATGACGATTATTTGGCACAAAATCAGACATTTTCACACAACCAAAAGTATATGACGCAAAAACAAAATCACTAATGTGTAAAAGCGGTTTGTTTATCATATGCCTAAGCTTGGTTCATGACGTTTTGGTTATGTCACAATCGACCAGCACTTACTACTGGAGCCATCTCTTGAAAAACAGCGAGAACTGAGTTGCGCACCTAATAGCATGCTGCATCATATACCCTCCCATTTTCATTTTTAGGAAAATAAGTAATTTTTTTAAAAATATATTATTAGTTTATTAATTAAGTAAATAAGGTTGTAAGGCATTTATGAAATAATTGTTTATTTTATTTATTATTATTAAGTCTATTATAATATTTCATTAAATTGAGTTTGATTTTTAAAAGGTTATTTATTTTTCAAGTCTAAGTAAAGTAAAATTTAGTTATTATAATAAATATTTAAACAATTTATATTAATTTTTCTGCCGTCCGAGATTATAAGAGTCAATCGTTTAAGCTAGCCGGAGGAACATTTTTTTAAAGTTTTATGTATGGTGAGTATTTATAATATATTTGCATCAATTTATTTTTACAATTCGAACACACAATAGTTTCTACAATATACAAATATAAAAAAGCCACTACATAAAACATGAATATTGAGAGGAAAGCTGGCAGCGTCTTTATTTATATCGTTATTATAAAGAGAACTTTTTAAGTGTAATTTACATTTTCTAAATCTACGCCATCTTTTAAATTTTTCGTGTCTTCCTTTTCCACCGGTTTCTTATTTTCAGCATCTACGAACGATTTCCTACCATAATCCACCATAAGAACATACCGTTGTATAAAGTGGTTTCGAAAATGCCAAAGACACTGTTAGCATCTCTTCGTAACCCTTAGACGTGTAAACACGTACCGAAAGCGCAATTTATTTCTCTTTGTTCGGAGCGACAACGGCGACATCATTCGAATCACTTTCGAAAAACCGATGCGCATCGATATAAATCGCGCTACACGATGTTCTTAATTTATCAAAATGTCGACATCGCCAAGCCCCCCGAAGAAACGGAGCAGCGACTGAGTTCTTTGTGCGTGTGTGCTTTTGTATGCGTGTGAGTGTGTATATGTATCGTAGTACCTTTTTAGAAGAAGGAGATAGAGAAAAAAGGAAGTTTTCTTTTTTGATAACGGAGAATTGAATGGCGATAACCGTGTTTGCTGCGGTAGTGACGCCATTTAAAGTTGAACGACTTGGGGAGGTGCTGACCTGGGTAATGCATTAGAGGCGTAGCATTCTTTCTTATTGATAGGCGACAGTTTTCCACTTGTCGCCTTCGAGACTAAACCTTCTCATGAACACATTCATAATCTATCCTCTACTTACTTGCAATATGTCCTGAAAATGAACATTGATTGGTTAACCGTTCCAAATACTTTTTTGTCTTAAAAGTATATGATGTGACCAACCTAGAATTTAAGTTTTTTAGGAATTTATCTTAAGAAAAAGGTACCCCTTTGATATTACATTGGTGTTCCCTAGTTTAATTTTCTTAATAATAAAAACAACATTAACATGTTAATCGAGAGACATTGCTTTAACACAATATGAGTACGTCTAGCTTTCCAAAAGAACCTGAACTAAACCGTTCAAGTTGGTCTCTGATGGGATGGACTGTTATCTCTCTTGCCGCTCCTGGAAACAGTTTGGACGGACATAGAACAAATTTTAAAAGTAAAATAATAAAAAAGAACATGTAAGAGGTACTAAAGTTGCAACACGAAAACTCTGCAGAAGAAAAAGAAGCGAGAAAGGCAAACATGAATCAGGGTCATCTGTACATACTGCATAAAGCTGTGAGGGTCAAGATCGTAGATGAAATGGATCTGATTTGAAAATTCTAAAGTTAAAGAACAAAAGATGATGAAACAGAATGAAGATTAGATAGTTGAAATTGCCCTTGATTGTGGAGCTGTAATCAAAGCTAACATCAACTTAGACCTATGCAAAGAAGCCCAGAAATTCCGGAGACGTAAGGCCAACGATAGATTTTAAAAAAGCAGAAAATGGTTCATGGCGACCTCCAGTAATTTGAATCTTAGATAAGCTTAAAATATATCGTTGTTTTAAATATTTCTCTCACGTTAATGTTATTGAGGATATATAGCATTTCAGGGTTTACCTACATCGTTGTGGAGTTTTGCATGCTGCAAACCTTTCGGTTACTTCTTTTACTGTTGAGATCTTTGGATCCTTATGGTTGTTATTTCTACAGTACCATGGTGTATAAATGATATTGCGAAGGACTTATTTTGAAATACTTGTATTTTTGTAATGTCACTCTCCTTTGACCATCTCCAGCGTTGGATACCGAAAGTCCAAACTGGTTTTAATATTAGTATATCATTTCGTATTGTCGCGATTTTCGATTTAACAAATCTAGAATTTTGTGTTTTCGTACTGTAACTCTGCTTTCTTCTCTACGTGTTCTCTCCACCTTAGTTGAATGACCAAATGCATTCCCAGATATTCTGCATATTGTAGTACGGGATTATGATAGAGTTGATTCTTCTAGGGATTGTTGACTCTCGTAAGTAAAGTTAATATGTACAGATTTACTTTCATTCATGTTTATTCTCTACTTATTCATTTGCTCATACCCCGTGTGATATATTTCTTGACGTTTCATAGATTTTTCGTCATTGTTTCTCCCGCTGATTAGAATCGCCGTATCGTTAACATAAGTGGCTATTGTAGTATCTTTATATTTTGAGTGCAGACAAGGTATAGTATTGGTCCTAATTTACTGCCTTGAAGTACCCCTTTCATATTTAAGCATTGTTTGTCTTTGAGTTGTTATTTGGGCTATTTTTATCGCTGAAGATGGCACAAATAACTCAAACAGTATCCCATCGTCATCTACTAGCTTCAAAACAAATTGGATGTATACGATTTAAATGTTTCAACAACTCGTTCTGGAACTGTATTCCTTATAAAACGGGCCTCCGTACCAAACCCTATCAAAGTCATGTGATATACCTCGTAAAATGACATTAGCACATCCCTCCTCTTCTTTCATACTATTTTTCTAATTTAGATGTTATCTTATAAACCTAATTATTGGTTGAGTGTCGTTTTTAAATCTCAACTAAAGTTCCGATATTACGTTTTTCTTTTCTATGATTGAAGTTAATCGCTTTAAGAAGAGACGGTTTAGGATGGTAATATTGGTATACATGAACAGACGTTAGGAGATTCGTCTGGTTACCTCTGCCATTTTCCAGGCGTTTGGCACATATTTTTATTGGAGCACTGTCTTTGTCAAATACATAAGTTTAATAGTTGCCTTATGCGTTCCATACGTGAACAAAAATATGAAGACATAAATTACTTTTCAATATAAAAAAATATAATACAAAAGAAGCCTTAAATAAGCTGGATGACGACTCAGTAGTAAGTCACTTATCACGCGAGGGGTCTGGGCTTCGAATTTGATGGCCTGCTATCCGTTATATATAAGTTTTTTCCCGGTTCCCCGTTTCCGTTTAAGCGAATGCTGACGGACGAAGATCTTAAGTCACATCACGAGCGCGACCATATTAATAACTAATGGTCTGCTAAAGCCCCCTGTAGTTGGCGTTAAGCTGTTGGGATATGCGAAGGCATAGATTATTATTACTATTTTCGTCTTGCAGAAATATATTTTTATTCGTACTTTTGACAAGAAAAGACTTTGGTTAATAAAATATCTAAAAAACACATTCGCCAAATTAATTTGAACGCACATTTTTTCCTGACGTAACCAGCCCTATCGGAAATCTTATAAATGTACAGATTGAACATTACACCAACTTTTCGTGATTTTAACATGTATTCTTTGACCCGAACAAGTCGTGAAGAGGGAGATAACTTTTTCCAATTCGCAAAACTTCGGCTCAGTCGGTAACATAAACTTGATGAGGTGACGTTAATAATATCTGGAGAAAACGGACCGAAAGCAGACAGACGGATATAGACAGAGCGAGAGCCCCAGAACGAGAGAACAGGACCAGATGAGAGGTGGTGGGTGAATTTAGAACTACTTTTGAAGACGTTGCTTTAATCTGAATGGGCACAGGGTCGGGTGAAAGGTAGCATACGTGATCTGAATGTCAGCTAGCATCACTGATATGGGAGACATTTTCTTGTACCGAAGACTGGGGACTAGGATGAGGGGTGCAGTTTCGAACATCCGCAACGATGCCCTAACCGCTTGACCATAGCTGTTTCCGCAAGTACACTTTGGTACATGTGTATCTTGATCGCTCAATCTTTTTTTGCTCACCTACTTTTTTCACATTCGTTAATTATGTAAAACTGCGTTTTTTTTTACATTTAATTTGTAAATAGACTAATAATAACAATGAAGTGAATAGTAAAAGAACATAAATAACAATTATACAGAGTGAGCCATAAATATAGGGTAATAAGAATCTTATGCTATCTCAAAATGAAATTGTGTGTTCCATAAAAGAGTGCTGTCCTTTTCTAAAGCTCCTAAATACTGTAGAATACTGATACGTTTGAACGGAGGAGGGAATTTGTATTTATTGCTTGTTTATTAAATATATTTTCAACTAATGGTCCATTGTTTAATAACAAATAAATGATATATCTATTAACGAATGAATGAAATTCATTTTAAAACGATCTTCACTTTTAATTCCAAGTGAATACAAGAAGTATTAAATAGCCATTTATTTTTATAAAAACAGGAGCAGTTTATGATTCATTTGTATTCGTAAATATTTTATTTACGAGAATGTATCAAATGAAAATCTTGTAAGTTGCTATAAATTTTATATTGTAACAAATAAATTAATATATTCTTCTGGGCTTCCGAGCTGGAACCGTGTCACTGGTATAACTGTCGACGTTTCGTCGGCAGTTATAACACCAGTGACGCGGTTCCAGCCCGGAGGCCCAGAAGAATATAGTATAGACCACGACCGCGGAAGTCTACGCACCAGATTAATAAATTAATATTCAAAAAAAGTATATAAATCACTTTACCACATCAATATTCGTATTCTATTTTCGACAACTTTTCATCATCAGTGCATAATTAATCACAGTGTCTCGCACAGAATAATTCCGCACCAAACTTTAACCCCTGAACGCTAAACACCCATTAAATTTACATAGGTTCCTAGCCTTAAAACTCACATTTATACTACACCCCCGCTTTGAGTTTCGGATGTTTTTTAATGTTCATATCTTCTAGGAATTCAAATAGACAAGAATGTGTTATCAGACCTGTGTTTAACACATGGTTTTCATTTTTCACAATGAATATGCTTTCGTAACTATCTATTTCACGTTAATTATTTATATCTTCAATTAATTGTAAACAATCCGCGATTACACTATGACTATTTTCTAGCACGTGTTTTGCTAAACTCAATTTCTCAGGCCGATTAAACTTAACATGCAGCATATGTTCTTTATGCCAGGTTTAGTTTGACCAATGTATTATTTATTACAATCACGACATTTTATTACGCAAATCCCCGATTTCTAATTTAACTCGACTTTATCTTTCGCATTTCCTAAAACACATTTGATAATGTAACTTGAAATTCACATCCTTTAAAAACTATTTAAATTTTTTGTCATTGGGTGAAACGGTAAACGTATAAATTGTTTGTGTTGATTATTTTGAGGTGACGAAAAAGGTTATCCCGGATTGTCTTTCTTAAGTAAGCTTTCATAATTATTCTATTCTTTATTTTCGAATCAAAACCATTGCATCTCGCAATGTTCTTAATAAAATTTAATTCTCTTTTGTATCTGACTTTTGTTAGTGGAAAACTAAGCAAAGGATTGATAAAAAAAAATTGAAAGAAGCCGTCTTTTGTTCCGTAAACTTATTAACATTAAAACCTTTTTGGAAAAATCAATTTCTATTTTATGATTGTTTCTAATTACTAGGGTATCTACGAAAGGTAAAGTGTCATTGCTTTCTTCTTCTACCGTGAGCTTAATTATAAATTTTGAATTTAATTGCTTGACGAAATCGTATAAGTTACATTTATGTGTGTGAGCAATCGTCAAAAAGTTATCTAAATACCTAATCCCATCTGTTGGAATTCAACTTCAAAAGGACTCATGAAAAATCCGCTATTGATGGAAAGAGATAGTTCCCCATTGCTCTTCCTTATTTCTGTTCATAGAATGTACCATGGATTTGTAAATTTGAGATATACATAGAGTTGTCAATCGCAAATATTCATTTACTTTTTCCGAGTCAATCTTATTTTTCTAAAGAAAATCTAAATATGTTAGTTTCTCAAATAGGTACCTCAGGAAACAATGGCCTTACGATGAAGGCACTAAAATTTCCTCGTCTTCCTGTCTACAATCTATTGAATTGGCAACTGACAAACTTTCAAGTTCGGGCAAACTCTTATATTCATTCACTGACCATTTTGAAATTAAGTGAATGAGTGAGTTAATCGCTGAAACAATTGGCCTCATCAAGTTACTTGGTTTGTGTATTTTAGATAAACGATACAAACTGGAGATCAACGGATTACTCATATTTAATTTTAATTTTTGTTGGGACTTATTAACCTTGGAGATTTTTTTAACGCGTCTTTGGTGTCTCCAATCATTTCACGGATTTTTCTCAAGCTCCGCATATGGACCTTCTGAAATTAAGTTTTTCATTCTTTCAAATTAATCGATTTTTGTCCATAATTACTTATTTCGTTTCCTTTCATTTTTACCTTATCACACCACTCAACATATTTAAATCTCGAAAAATTCAGAACTTCTTCCTCAGTTTAATATTTGGCTTAGGATGTAGGGAACATATCTCCCATAAGTTATACGACATAAATTGACTAAATATAAGAAACAGACGCTTATTTCGAGGAAACCGCCTTACTTGTACAAAAAAATTGAGATTCGGATGATAGGTCATAATATTAACATTTTTAAATGTACATTAACTCCACCCATACATCGAACAGAACTACTTAAAAGAAGCTACACTTCAAATTCAAATTCAAATTAGGAATGTATACAAGTCTATACTACATGACATAAAAGTCCGTCTGTTATAGAATTTAAAAAGAAATACTTAAAATTTCTGTTCCTGAGGCAATAGATCCAATTGCATACTTAGATTGCACTAAGTTGAAAGATATAATTTTTCTATGCCCAGATCGAGAGATCTCGAAGTAATTTAATAAATTACATCTTGTTCAAGATTTAGTTACCATTAGTTAAATTGATTGTGTTGTTTTTTCATTTATTTTATTATTATATATAATTTTGTTAACTCTATATTTCTGTATTACAATTAGTATTAATTAATACAAATGGCTCAGCCGTGCATGAAATTAAAACAAAGACATATTCACAAGCGACAATTTTTTCCATGCCTTATTTACTTTAATACATGTGTATGTATGTGTACTTGTAGTACGATACGACATCAGAGAAGCCCTTCATGTTTATAAATACCAATATATCATATAGGGAAGCCTTAAATATTTTAGTAACTGACTCACTCTAAACAAGAACTTAATACTCTTGGCAAAGTATTCGATTTTTGCAGGACTATATTTTTATAGGAGAGCTTAAATTTAATGAAATATATAAACTTTCTACGAATATAGTCATGTTATAAATCTAAAATAAAGTTTGCTTATGGGCTATTACCACTTTCGACTCTTATAAAAAAAGGAAATATAATGATACTAACTTCTAGCAATGCTATTATCTATTCTTTTCTTTAGTAATATGTCGGCTGTCATGTTCTAATTATAATCTTTACTCTTCTTTATTGGGAGTTTAGACCGCTGGGTTGATACAATATTTAATTTATATTAACGATGTTTTGGGAGAAGGATTCCCTTTTTTCTAGTGTATTTTCTTCAACCTGCTATACCTTTTACAGTAATATATTTCCAATGTTGAACAATAGTTTTTTTTATACATACGAGGGAGCGTTTTTATATTCGCGGAATGGGGGACAAGGGGTAGAAATAAAAAAACCAAATTATTTTTCTTTTTCAATATATTCACCTGCAAGACGGATACATTTTTCACATCTTTCAATTAATTTATTTATACCCTCATAAAAAAATGATTTCTCTTTATCTGCAAAATACGCCGAAACTGCCTCCTTGACTTCATCATCGGCAGTAAATTTTTTACCCCGCAGCTCTTTTTTCATTTTCGGAAACAGGTAATAATCACTCGGGGCCAGGTCTGGGCTGTAGGGTGGGTGATTCACAATTTTGAAGCCCACCTTATGCAGGGCAGCTAACGCAACGCGGCTCTTGTGGACGGGCGCGTTGTCGTGCAAAAGCAGAACACCTTTTGTCAATTTTCCCCGTCTTTTCTCTTTAATGGCTTCTTTTAGTCGCTCTAATATTGAAGCGTAATATTCTCCGGTTATAGAAACACTTTTATCTTTATAATCAATCAACAATATTCCTTCCGAGTCCCAAAATACCGTTGCCATGAGTTTCCCAGCTGATTGTAACACTTTAAATTTCTTGGGAGGTGCTGTGCCCTTTTTATGCCACGGCATGGAGTCTTGTTTGGACTCAGGTTCATAATGATGAACCCAAGTTTCGTCTCCAGTAACAGTTCCTCTCAATACACCATCCTTGTCTTCATTACAGAGGTCCAAAAATGCACGCGAACACTCTACGCGCTGTTGTTTTTGCGGCGGCGTTAGCATTCTCGACACCCATCTTGCGCTGACCTTAGACATGCCGAGATGATCGTGTAGGATTTTAAAAATTGTTGTATCGGATACTCCAACCATTTCTGCGAGTTGTTTCTTCTTTAGTCGAGCATCTTCGAGTACAATTTGTTCAACTTTTTGAATAAGTGCTGGCGTGGTCACCTCAATGCTCCTGCCCGGCCTCGGGTCGTCTTCAAGGGATTCCCTTCCTTGTTTAAATAAACTATGCCACTTGTACACCATGGTTTTTCCTGGACAAGAGTCGCCGTAAACCAATGACATCTCATTCACTATGGTCGCGACTGATTTTCCTTGCCTGGTAAGGAACTTTATAACGGCACGATATTCGATTTTTTCCATATTTCACTTTTCACTCCTGATTATGTTACTTGGTTGACGATAGCTCAAAGACTAACTGTCTAATAACAATGAAACTTCGTATTTATACTAATCATGAGTCGCTGCACAGGCCACGCCCCCAATGCGCCTACTCACCCCTCTACAACCCGCTCATTCTGCGAATATAAAAACGGTCCCTCGTATATGCAGTGACTCAGTCAAAATGCTATAAAAATTATACATTGTTGAAATTACACAAGAAGAAATGGTGTTTGAAAACGAGTAAATCACATTGTGATTTTGCAAGAATATTATATATTGTTATAACAAAATTAAAAGACAATTCTTTGAACACAACACAATGAATAACAAGAATTATGTTAAAAGTTCATAAATCATCGTTAACAATGAAAATGATGCATTTATTCAAATACACATATTATTTCTTTAATATTTGGTAGGGTTGCCCTTTGTTTGAGTATTACTTTTAGTCGATTTGGAACAGATGTCACTAATTTTTTCGTATAATCTGGCAAAATTCTTTGTCATTCTCCCAATAGAGCTTATTTTACATCGTTTCTGTTTGATATTTCGTGACCGTATCTCTAACATGTGCCATAAATTTACAATTATATTTATATCTAAAGACTGATGTGGTGGTTTACAGACTTTTGGGCAGTTGTACAATAACCACTGTTTTACAATATATAAAGTCTGCTTCGGGTTGTTGTCTTGATAAAATTGAAAATTGTTTTCAATTCCAAGTTTTTGGGCACGAACTTTCAGATTTCGTTATAGAATGTCCAAATACATAATTTGTTCATAATTCCTTTAATGAAGTGCAGGTTTTCTACCCCTGAGGCAGAGACACGGCCTAACACCATTACATGCCCATCTCCATGCTTAACACTAGGTTCCAAATTCTTGAAATTCATTTCTTCATTCTTTTTTCTTCATACTGTGATATTGCAATCCAATTCAAAAATATTATATTTGCTTTCGTCTGAAAATAAAACTGTTTTTCAAAAGTCGAAGCCTTTGTTTTGATGTTCTAAAACATATCTGGGCAACAACCGGCCCGCGAGACATTGTCGTATTATTAAGTAAAATTATGAACACTACTTTAAAATGCACTACTTTTAAACGCGGCCCGCGAACGTATTTGCACATTAAAGTTTGGCCCACAATATGTCAAAGGTTGCCGATACCTGTTCTAAAGCAAACCGTAAGTGAAAGTTTTTATTTCTCTTACTAACAAATGGTTTTCTATGAGCTGTTCTGCCGTACAAATCGGCATTTCCCAAAACTCTTTGAGGCACTCAAAAAAGGATTCTATTTTAAAGTTCGTACAATCCTTCGCGCATCGCGTTCGTTAAATATTTTTCTTGTACTTATTCCGCCTTCGTTCTATATTCTGTTTCTTCGAACATAACGTTCAATAATGTCCTAAATAGTAAACGGACTTTTGTTTAAGATTTTAGCTTTTTCTTTAGCTTTTTTTATTTTTAAAATGAGAAATAACAAGATTTCGCTCCTCTACTGTTGTTTGTCGACCCATTTCACTTGAAATAATATTAATGCTAGCTAACACTAACTGCCACTCGACTGAAATTTACACGAAAAATGAATCCATGCACTTTTCAAGAAAGGGAAATCACCAACGTGTGTATTTTTTCGCTGTATATTTGGTTACATCATTTTCACTGTGACATTGATTTATGAGCTTTTAACATAGTTCTTATTATTAATCGTTTGGGTTCAATGAATTGTCTTTTAATTTTGTTATAACAATATATAATATCCTTGCAAAATCGAAATGTGTTTAATTCTTTATCAAAAACGATTTTTTGTTACATAATTTCAACAATATATAATTTTTATAGCACTGCATCATCTCCGATCTAGCCCAATATTCTGCTCGTTTTTGCCTCTTCTGCCACCTTTCTCCACTTTGTTCTGTCCTGGATCTTCACCCTCCAATTCTAAACGTTCAGCTTACTTATGTCTATCTTTACTTGGCCTTTTCAAATGCTTGCCGGTCTCATCGTTGCCCTGAAGATTGGCTTCCACCTCGTTATTCTCCTCACTTCTCTCTCCTCCCCAATTCTTCCTATATAACCGTTCCATCGCAGTATCTGAGCCTTTATGTTTTATACTCCTCCTTGCATGATAGCTTGGATCTCAAAATTAATCAGTCTTCTATATATACATTCTCCTATTTCCTTTGTGCCATATATTCTGCCCACTACTTTACTCTCTAAACTACTTAACTGTATTAACGACAATTCAAGTTACTTCGCTTTTAAAGATAATAAATATCAAAGCATGTTGTGAGTAGTTTAAGTGATACAAAGAATACATCTATAAATGATCCTGAAGATAGAAGTTTTATTATTAAAATACACGTATAAAATATTAGTCTGTATCGTGATGGAGAATTTTGTTTCTTTCGAGCTTTCGTGTAACTGCAGCCTCTAAATGTAGTTTCATCCTAAGTTATGTTTAAAAAAATGTGCTTCCCAATTCATATTAAAATAACCAAGCTTTCTGTCATTAATATCATCCAATTTTACACTTCTCACACAAGCAGCACTTATTAAAAAAGTATTTGCATTTAAAGCCTAACTTCCCGAATATTTTACATTGGATTGGAGTAGTGAAATATGAAAAGGCGACATCATCCGCCAAAGTATCAGCAAACTTTTTTACATCTCATCTTTCGATATCATTTCCCGGGAAGTGTTAAGCGTCGAAGAGCACGTGCTGTGAACGACAAAGAGGACGAAAGTTTTACTGATTTTATCTCTTTTTAATACCACCTTAATGAGGGTGGCCACTTGCCGTTAATTTTACTGTCTGTGCGCCGCTTCCGACCGCCCCGTAAAGTACGAAATTATAATTTAAAGATCTCCTAGGATGTTGTAAAGCATCGACATAAACAAACTTCGGCAGTAAATTACAAAAATTATCGATCATATCGGCAACAAAGTTATAAACCAGTTTGTTCCTTGTCGCAAAGTGGTGTTTGCTTTTTCTTTTGCAAACGTGGGGAGAGAACTTGGCATAGATCAAATCTGGCGCAAATATTGCACGACGTGAGGCGACTAGATTTATTGCACGTCAACTCTGAGGTACAATAGTTTAAAAGCAAAGGAAACTTTGGTGTTGTAATTCAGTTATATTTATGGGCCTGTACTTTAGTTTTTTTCCTTTTTCTTTGTTAAATTCTAATCAAATTTGTAAGTCAAAGAAAGTGTTCATTTTTTTAATGTTCACGTATGTGTTAACAGAAAATTTAATATAAAATTTGGGTCAAGAAACCAATTTATTTTGCAAATACATGCATTGTTTAGGTGTACTTTCAAACAAGGCTTTCTTTCTCTTATCGCTTATTCAAAGCTTTTCATATTGCATGTATTTTACGTATGTATTATAGATTGTATTGTTGTTTTTTATTTTCAGGTTGAAAATGTAAACAAATTCGTATTACACACTACGCACACCATTGTTTGATTCTTTATCAATGAAACGTACAAGAGCTTTCTTTCTAGTTTGATATCGTTACGCCCAACCTAAAAATATAGACCAAAATTTGTGATCTAGATCGTAAATCCTTATGTGGTAGTAACTGTACATAAAATAAAATAAATGGTAGTAATTTATAAAACATAGTGCTTTAAACCTCTTCGGTGAAGTCACAAACTAAATACGAGAGTAGTCATTTATATTTCGGGAATAGCAAACAATAAAAAAAATATTTTATCGAAAATAGTTTTATTGCTTTTCAAAATATTCTCCTTCAAAATCAATGCGCTTTTGCATTCGTTTAAACCACTCCGAAACGCATTGCTACTATTGTGAAGGCGGTATCTCCAAAATATGAGTTTTGAATGCCTCAACTGCCTCTTCCGGCGTAGAAAACCGTTGACGACGAAATTTATTCTTCACGTGTGGGAACAAAAAGAAATCACAGGGTACTAGATCGAGGCTGTACGGCGGATGATTCATCAATTCAATGTTTTGCCCGGTCAAATATTCAATTGTTTGAACGGACTTGTGAGAGCTTGCATTGTCATGGTGGAGAATGATCTGTCGTTTTCTTTATCTCTTCAATAATTCTTGGCAAACAAATAGTTGTGTACCATACGGAATTGCCCGTTCTTCAACCGGTTTTTCCGAAAAAACAGGAGACCATCTGCTTTGATGTGCTTCGAGCGCGAACAACTTTTGTTGGTTTTAACTCATCTTGGAATACCCACACAGTCGACTGCTGTTTACTATCGGGCTCATACGTATAGATCCAAGATTCATCACCTGTGACGACTTTATAAATGTTCTTTGAAACACCGCCATAATAATTTTTGTGCATTCCTTGGCACCAATCGACGCGAATCTTTTTTGAGCTGTTGTCAAATTATGTGATACCCAACGTGAACATAGCTTCTTAACGGCTAAATGTCCATACAGGATCTTATGCACGCTGATATTAATACCTAGAGATGCATCGATCTCACGGTATATTACATGACGATCGTGGAGTATCAATTCAGACACTGCATTAATGTTTTCCGACACAACAACATTCGTGGGACGACTTTCACGAAATTCATCGTCCAAAGAACGCCGTCCAAGTTTGAATTCGCTATACCAACGATGTACTGTAGTTTTCGATGGTGCTTCATCACCATATAAAGAATTCAGCTCGTCGATGCATTGCTGTTGACATAATCCACGCCGAAAGCTATGAAAAATAATTGCACGAAAATATTCGCGAGTTAATTGCATTTTTTCATTGACATAAAATTTTCAAGTTACTGTCAACAATAGAAATAGCGACCGGATAATAAATCTGTCAATGTAATATATTTACATTGATAGTTTTATTATCACAAACCGAATGGGATCTGAAAATTATTATTTCCTATTAAAAATTTCTGCCTCGAAGTAGGACTCGAACTTGTATCTGTTGCTTTCTAGATCGATAATATGTCATAAATTGCATTATGGAACGTAAGCGCATACATTTAGATTGCTTATAAAAGCTGTAAAAAATATAGGAGCCACAAGGAACCCTATGAAATTCCAGTATTTTAAATGATACCGTCTATATCGATAGTAAAATATAAAAGAAAATAATAAATATTGACAAGTGCTGTTGCATATATTCTATTCGAATACTCGCGTAATTATTCACAAAGCTCTGTTCAGAAAATAGTAAATAAACTTCTTGTACATTTTACAGTAAATAAAGTACATTACCGGCATTTTCATAATGGTTCGTGTTTACCGTTATTAACGCAGATTTACATTTAGCTTTATTTTATTTCTCGAATACAAAATTTCTTTGCACCAGAACTTGTCGCTTCATTATATTTTACCTGTTGGATTCGGCATGATATTAAGGAAAACTATCCTTCCATCATGTTTCTTCAAACTCGGTTTGTATATTTCGTCTTTCTCTATTTTCCACAGTCGTTACCATTGACGACAACGTTTCAGCGGTAATGGCTACTACTGAAGTTTAATGGAGTTTTCAGACGTGCTAAATTCCAAATTTGCAGCGTAAAGTTGCCGCGAGTTCTTTGAGAAAAACGAGCTGAACTTCGGCGATCTGTCTGGCTAATTGGGTTGAAACTTTAAAGTCGACGTTCTCTCAAGCAAAAGTAAAATCATGAATCCTCACTTTTTGTTATTTGGTTAGCTGAAAGAGTGGGGGGGGGCAGGGTTATAAAATAGCTATAAACTGAACGAAAGACGTGTGGAATGTGGTCTATACAATTAAATATAATTGCGTGCTATAAACAACGAAAAGTTTTGAATTGTCAATTCATACCGCATTATTGTTAGTCTGTAGTACGTGGAAGTCAATTCTTATAAAAATCGAGTTATCGAAGTCCGTTAAAGATTTTTCTTTTAAAAAAGCCATTCAACCAAATGCCGATGAAAGAACATTTGATCTACTTTTATCAAATTTTGCGAGCAACGTTGAGGTTTTACATGATTCATAACCGTTAATTGCTGAGGATATTCATCATCCTGCTCTTGATATTACTGTACCTCATGCAAAGTCCGCCAAACTAACTACTTTCCCTTCCAGTAACAACGTTAGAAATAATTTTCACAAAGCCGACTTTTACAAACTCTACTTTGATTTTTCTACAATATATTGGTCCTTCCTTGATATTTATTTTAACGTTGACGAAGCTCTTCGGGTTTCCTATTACAAAATTGTTTTTAAATCTCGCTCGAACCTAACAAATCATTATCATCCTTGGTACTCTCCCACTATTAGAAAAGGAGAATTAGAAAAAAAAAATTTGAAGTCGTATTATCACAAAAAATGAATTCACTCAACATGCAAACTAGATTATTAGAGACAGCGACGATTGCCCAAGGCGGACATCGAGTTGACTTTTAAATCATACATTCATGGGACTGAAGCAAACCTTATCACAGATCCATAATCATTTTGGCAGTTTGTTCGCACCAGGAAAGACGTTTCCAGAATTTCAGGCAGTCTTCACGGCTCTGTCAGGGAGTACAGCGATCGAACGTGTATTGTTAACACATTCGTCATAGATTTTTCCAACGGTTTCCTTCCTAAATCTGCTGACTCTGCCCTGCTTGCAATGGCATCTAGTTTGTCGTCTTTATATTTACCATCTATTTCTCTGGCTGAGGTAATTCAGAGCATTAGGAGTTTGAAGAACAGGTTAAACGCTGACGATGATGACATTCTTTGTTTCCTAGTGAGGAATTGTGCCCATGCTCTACATTTACCCTAATCACCAGATGTGGCTCCTAATAATTCTGTACCCAAATATGAAAAACTATTATCGAGTGTTCGATTTCAAATCTTAAATGAAGTAAAACTATAACCAGCTGGATTGCAAATACTTCGAAAAAGTTCTTTGAAAAAAAGAGAAAAATAAAGAGAAAATAAAGCCGAAAAAGGCTTACGTAATACATGCAAGTCAAGATCACATATCCAATAAGTCACACATAACTATGATGACAGATTCGAACCAAAGAGAAACTCTAAAAAATGGTGTTTGGAAAGCAATTAACGCAACTTCTAGGCGTTACTGCTTTCCTTTTTATATAGTTTGGTTTTCTTTAAATATCCAAAGTGGAAATTGCCACATTTGACAAAGAAAGTACTGTACGTGCCGTCAATTTTCTTGTAAAAATTCATATTAAACCTAAACATAACCTAAAAGAGATTATGGTATGTACTGTACATCTATTATTATAAAATTATCCATTAGCTACTTTAAAGCAGATGGTCAATAAAAATTATTAATATTACTACTATTATTAATATAAAGAGCGTCATTTGGACAGGAAATACGAAATTATCAGTAATCCATTCAGAAATATTTCCTACTCCTGCCTTAAATGACAAATGCCTCATAATAAATTCCCGTCCTTTTTTTTTTGAATTATGAATAACATCGAATCGACAAGGGTTATTACTTTGCCCGTTTTCTCTGGCACGTCTCCTTTTCCTACCCCGCGAGTATAATAAATAGGTTTGTTTATAATGCGTTGAGTGTGCGCAGGCTCAACGAAAAAGCCATGTTATAACATTGTTATCGGAAAATTACGATCGTGTTGTCTATATTCTGGATATAAATGTGCATTGCGAGTCGTTCATTACATACAAACACGTGTATAAGATATGCAATTTCGACTTTTCGAATTAGTAAGCGGTAAGCACGTAGCAGTCACATATCGAATGTCAGAAGAACAATATTTCAGGAGTGAATTATGTTTCTTACTAGCACTCAAGCAGTCCATGTAAACGAATATGCCAAGTTTTCATTATTTTTAAGATTTATGAAAGATTTATAAATATATTTATCTGTTTAAAATGTTATTGTTAGACCTCGTCTGATATACTATTTAGATAGTCAGCCACGTGAACTTCTAAATGGTCAATTGACAAAGCCAAAAAGAGCAGAGTAGTAATTGGTATTTTTCCATTTCCTGCGCAACTGAGCCGAATTACGAGTATCTCTACATAAATTGACTGGATATACACGGTTTTCCATTAAGAGGAAATGCTAACAGGTATTAATTTGCTTAACCTAATTTTCCATGATTTTTTCAAGTTTGGTCAAATGTAAGCAGTGATATATTCAGTGTTGATCTGCAAGTCTTGTAAAGTTACCGCTTTTTTGACCTAAACTTAACATCATGACATACCCCCATAGAAAAAGTCTGGGGTTGTTGAGTCGTATCAGCATGGAGAATATTTGACCGGTCCATTTCGTGAGATAATCGCTTCATAATCTCATTCAATAAGTGATGTTTGATTAGTAGTGTGGCAAATGGCTTCGTTGTGTTGAAACCACAGGTTGTCCAAGTCGAGAATAACCAATTCCGACCAAATAAAACCAGTAAACGCTCGGCGATAGCGAGTTTCACTTACAGAAATGAGGTTACCAACACAGAAAGAAAGAAAGTAAGACGTAATGATTGCTCCAATGTGAAATACACACGAGTCAGTGGATATGCTTCTTCATGCATTTGTTCTTTTCAGACCAAATACAGCAATTTTACCTATTCACGAAGCCATTAAGGCAGAAAAGAATTTCTTCACGGAAGATTTTATAAAATTGAGGATCGTTTTCATTTTCTAAAGCCCAATTACTGAATTTTCTACACAATGGTCGTTTGATTTGAGTTTTTGAGTGGATGCAATCCTATAAGTGCACAATCAAAGATCTTTTCACAAAATTCGACACAAGTTTAAAGCTCGATTTGGACAAGGTATTAAATTGTACAAAGACTACTACAAAATTAATTAATTTTTATAACTTCTCAATATAATTTACACCATATTCTATGCATTTTCCATTCATAGAAACCAGTCAACAAATCTATTCGTTTAAATTCATTCTGGAAGCTTACTCGTTATCCCATGTCCTAATTATGTTCAATAACATGGAAAATGCAATACAAAGGTTTGAATTTTTTTAACCAAGCTTAGCAGAAGCATATTCAAAGGTAATAATTGATTATAGTTTCAAAGAAAAAGAACAAAAGATGAACACAATTTAATGTTATTTTATTTATTTATTTATTTATTTATTAGCTTCTAGTGTTTGCGTGGGATTCAATAAGTTCATATGTTTTCTTCCCATAATATCACATGTGTTCGATTGGCGAGAAGCCGGTAGATATGGGTGACCAAGGCATGACATTAATGCGGGTTTCCTCGAATCGATTTAGAGAAGGGCATTATCCTGCTTGAGAAGTGTTATCTTTTAGCTGTTGAAGGGATATATAAGGAATAAATAAACTCAAACAAAAGAATTACTCGCATCTTACGCGAATTACTATATTTATTCAAATACAAATCACTATTATGTTGTAAATCATAAACATGCTCGGACTGCCAATGTTTTGTTTACATTGTGTAAAGACCATTTTACATGAATTCGGCAGATATATTGTCGTGTACATCGTAAACCTTTTTTGTGGTACCTACTGTACTTAAGTAGTTTCATTTGCCATGTAAATATTTAATCGCAACGCTGGAACACAAGACAACTTGTAATTTAATCTACGAGTCGTGCGGAATGGACAGAAAGATAGAGAAAAAACGGAAGACGGAAATAATAACGGTGGCCGCGTAAAAGAAGCGTATTAATGAATGCTACCACCCTCTCTCTTTATAAATTTCTGAGGGAACGAAACCATTAAGATTGCTCAGAGGGCTTTTTCATTATCCAGGCTTTTTTGCGTGACCGCCTCTGCTACAGCGCCATCTAGAAAGGACAAAAAGGGAAAAAAGAACTTGTTACCGCACCGCACCGGTAGTGAGCGATTCATTGCTGTCGTTTTGTACAGGTAGAAATTGGAATCTTCTGCTTTAAAGTCATGTGTTTAATTATAAATGGATGTACGTGTCAAGTCTAAACACGTTGGAATCTACGTACATACACCCGGCCGCTCTTATATAATTTATTCTATGCGGAAGGATGTATTCACGTTTTTAATTCGTCAAGTACAATGTATTAATGGTGCAGATTCTAACAGAGGTAAATTCTTTATTGAAATACTCGTGCTTTTACATAAATTAATGAACAAACTTTATTTTAATAAATCATACAGTGCAGAAGCTAATGCGCACTACAGTTGATTAAAATTCACTCTATTGAAATCAGTTTCATCTTCCCTTACAAATTCTTTCCGTTTAATTCGAAGTATCACCGCACAGTTACTTAATAATACCATGCTGCAACCCAATGTTTATGTTTTGACAATTATGAAAACAGGTGCTAGCCAGTTTTAGTGGCGCCGAACTTTATCATCGTCGTTCATTACCTGTCGCCGCGACGCCCTGGATCAATCTTCGTCGGGGTTCAGGTGAGGCGCCTAGAAGTCTGCCTTCGATCCTACGTTAGTCACGCTACTATATATATATATGTACATATATCTATACATTTACGCACGTAGACACATACACACATACACACACAAACCAGCTCTACTACATATGCTACATGATTCATCTAATAGAACGACTTTGTCGCCGTCGGGATTATTTGTGTTAAAAGTGTGCTTTATTGTTGGAGCGTGTGGTTGAAGAGGCAAAAGAATTACGTTCACTAACGATGGCGTGCTCTTAATGTTTTTAGTATGTTTTTTTTTCCATAGATTGAATTTTTATTTGTAGGTAGAATATATTGTTATGTCTACGAAGGTTGATTACGTTATTTGATTAAAGTTTTATTTACAACCGCAAAAGAAACTTCGTAAACAACGTACTGAAAAATGCAGAAATAAAAAAAAACAACAAAATAATAGCAATTATTCGACAAACAAATTAAGGGAACGATATTAATGATGTGGACAGAAAAAAGGAACACTCTAGTAACGCTAGATGAAACGAAGCACGCTTTAAATGTCAAGTCAATAGAACAACACGAAACGTTAACTATTAGACTTACTCCTAATAAATATACACTGCAGGCCATAAGTTTGGAATCACTTGCATAACTTAGGAATCACTTCTGAATATAATGAAAATATTGTAGTGGCTTTAACAAACATTGTAAAAATAAAACAATATTAATATACCAAAACGTTTTATTATAAAATAAGCAGGAAAAAAAGCAAATTTTATTTATTTACATCCACTTATTTTTATTATCAACTAAACGGACTTTTCATCGAAATACCCTCCTTTTGCTTTAATGACGGCAGCACACAATCGCGGTAAACGAGACACTAATTTTGTAAGGGTTTCAATGGGTATATTTGCCCAAGAATCTTGTATAACTTGCCACATGTGAGTCTGGGACGTCGGACACTTTTCACGCACTTTTCTATCCAATTCTTCCCACAACAGCTCTATTGGATTGAGGTCTGGCGATTGTGCCGGCCAAACCATGTTTTGTAAAACACCGTCAGCTTCCTGTTGTTGGAGATATCCTCTACATAAATGAGAAGAATGTTTTGGGTCGTTGTCTTGCATGAATATAAAGTTTTCTCCAAGTAATCTCAGACCGGAGGGCACAGCGTTGTGTTCGAGAATCTGTCTGTAACCCTCCTTTTTCAAAACTCCGTCGATTTTCACCAGATCTCCTACACCAGCCGAAGAAAAACATCCCCAAACCATGACAGAACCGCCACCATGTTTTACCGTGGGCACCACACATTCCGGTAACATTTTTTCCGTAGCAGTTCTTCTTACAAATATCCGACGTCTGGAACCGAAGACCTCGTACTTTGATTCGTCGGTCCATAGTACTTTTTCCCACTGTTCTATTGTCCAATCTTTGTGTAACTTAGCCCATTGTAGCCTTTTTATTTTATTTTGCGGACGTAGAAGCGGTTTGCGAACTGCTACACGTCCCATCAGTCCAGCCGCTCTGAGCCGCCTTTTTACTGTGGTTAAAGAGATCCGAGTTTCACGCTCCCTGTTAAACTCACCGCGGATTTGCGAGGCCGTTAATCTTCTATCTCTTTTCGACGTCAATATAATTGTCTGATCTTCTGCAGGAGTTGTAATTTTTGGTCTTCCTGATCGTTTTCTGTCCGTATACCCTCCAGTAGACTGGTATCTTTTAATTGTATTTTGTACACCTTTGTACGATATCTTCATTCTTTTCGCGATATCCCGTATAGAATCTCCCCGATTATGATGACTAATAATTTCTACACGTTTTTCTAGCGATATCTGCTTTCTCTTCGCCATAATCAAACGATGTTTACTGATTCTACACACTTTTATGTGTCTACACACTTTAAATGATACGAAGCAACTAAAATATTCTCATTACTTCAAAATGTATAAATACTTATAAATATAAAAACTAAATGTAATTACAAAAGGTTCATGCGGAAGGGTCTGCAATAAAATTTGTCCATTCCAGGTAATCGTTCATTATGCAGAAATATTACCTGCTCGAATAAATAATACCGCACGCAGAGTTTCCTTAATCTCTGGTTATTTTCCAACTATTATTGCATTTAAAACTACATCTTTCATGTAAAGCTTTACAATGTACTTAAGAATAATCCTTTGTACTTATATCAAAGTAATACGAACGTAACATAGATAAATTTTAATTTTGATGAATTTACTGGAACTGATTCCAAACTTATGGCCTGCAGTGTATGTTGTGTTGTCAGTCGTTAAGACACACGAGATCATCAATGTTAAAAATGCGCGACAAAAAATATTTCGAGTTTTTTTGAAATTTTGTGTGTAAAACCATGTTTTTTACTATCAAATAAAATTATCCATTTATGCCAATATTTTGCCTCACTAAACATTTCTTTAAAAGCTTTTTTTACGTTAAAATACAAATGACAATCTTGGTCCAGAATGTCAGTAATTTAAAAACAATTATTTGTCAAATTTTGACGTTCGTCAGTTTAATGTTCATTATTTTCGCTTCCATTACTTACCTCATTTTTTGTGAAATCCCAAGCAATTTGTAATGTACAGTAGGTACCACAAAAAGGTTTACGACGAACACGAAAATCTATCTGCCGAATTTATGTACGATGGTCTTAATAACTTGTTATGTAAACAAAACTTTGACATTCAGAAGGAGTCTGATTCATAACATAGTAGTACAAAAGCACATTATTTTCTGAAAGTAGATTTGTATTCGTTTAGATATAGCAGTGCGTATAACATATGAATAATTATTTTCTGTAGTTTTATTTATTACTTCATTCTATACTATATTCAAAACTGGCACGAACTTAAAAAAGTCGAAAGTATATTGCCGAAACCTTTACGTAAAAAATATTAAATTTCGGAATTAAAAATACGTTAACAAAATTAAATATTCTATAGAAAACAGTACGCAAAATACAGTATAAAAATTCGTTCCTCACGTTCCACAGTTCTTCGCTATTTTGCGGAGTGAAGTTAATATATAAATTGTTTAAATATTGCACAAACAGCAAGAAAGTGAATGCAGATGTTTGAAGCTTTTTGTTATCAGGTCGAAAATGTAAACAAACTCGTGTGCTATTTGAATTGCACGCTATGCATACCATTGTTTTTTTTTAATGAAACGTACAAGAGCTCTCTTTCTAGTTTGATATCGCTGCGGCTAGTTCGTAAATCTTTTTGTGGTAATGAATATACACTTTCAACGAATACGTTGATATCTTCTTCTGAGCTTCCGAGCTGGAACCGCGTCACTGGTATAATTGCCGACGTTTCGTAGCCACTCGTATGGGACGTCTTCGGGGCTCAACTACTGCTACTGTCTGTCGCACAGAAACTGAAACGTCGGCAGTTATACCAGTGACGCGGTTCCAGGCCGGAGGTCCAGAAGAAGATAGTATGGACCACGACCGCGGAAGTCTACGTACCAGATTAATACGCTGATATGTTTATGGTATTTGAGTTTTAATAATAATTTGCCCAACAGATATAAAATCATATTGTAGGATAATACAGTATCAAATAATGAGGTGTTTGCAATGGAAATGCGCACGGCAAAAGACGAATATACAATACGGTATCCACACCGGCAGCACGAAGATTGGATCAAAAACTTTGTAAAGCGGGCACATTAGTTCCCACTCAACTTGATGCAGGTAAACCAAGACATCGTCGTACGACCCAAGTTGAAGGAATTTTAGATATTGTTAATTAGCATCCTACTTTCAGCATTTGACAGTTAGCTGAGAAAATAAACATTCCAAATAAGGCAACAGTTCTTTCAGTATTTATAGAAAGACTTTTAAGACAGTTTCATATTACAAAAGTACAACCATTATACGAAAACGACAATTTATAAAGAATGTTACGCAACGCAATTTTAAACAAAATTCGAGAAGATCCAAACATTTTATCACCTTTTTATAGAGTGACGAATGCTTATTCACAAGAGATAGTCACAATTGCCATTTTTGGACGGATGGAATTCCCGTAGCTATCGAGAATTTGGTCACCAAAGAAAGTTTTTTGTGAATATTTGGCAAGGCATCTTAAATCTTCAAATTATAAGACCAATATTTTTACCAAATGGACAAAATTCAAATGAATACGTGATTGTGTTGGTAGAAGTTTCGGCTAATGTTCCATTAAATGTTGGAGCCATCATGTATTATATACACTAGCTCATAATGCAATAATTACAATGTAAAAACGCGAAACATAAGAAAGTCACGCATTCACATAACGTATGATTACTTTAAATAAATAAAACGTTCAATTGTAATTTTAATAATTTATTGAACAGATACAGCTTCTCTTTAATTTTATAACAATTGAGTGCAAAAGTGTAGTACTACAACACAAACACATAGGAACACATATACGTAATAAACATGTAATATCTATGCGGAAACATCGAAACTAATTTACGGTATCATCTTTCGTAATGTAATCGAAGCCATTGACCTGCTAAATGGATCCAAACCCACTCAATGAACGATGGATATTCAATTTCAATAGACACTGCGCGGTGGGCACGCCGCCTATTCCATATCGGCAATATCCTATTAAGTTTGATTAGAGATATTTTCCTTCCTATTTAAAATATGTACACTACTGTCCATATTAGTTCTGACGCTCAAAAGATATTTAAAGAAAGGGAAAACAGTTAAAGTAATTTGTGTCAAAACTTAAAATTTTTATTGCATTATTTTTTATAGATGTTCATAAAGTATACATATACTCCTGCCTAATTCATCCCATAACAATCCTATGGGATTTAGGTCGGAGCTTTGCGGTGGCCTTATCATTATTTGTAAGATATTATTGTTTTGTTCGTTATTTAAGAAATTCTTACATATTACTTCTGAGTGTTTGGGATCGTTGTCCTGCATAAACACACAAAATTTTCGCCGATTAAACGTAGCTGTGATGGTATAGCATTTTCTTGCAATATTTCTAAATAACCCTCCTTTCTCAAAATACCCTCGATTTGCCCCCCGTGCCGGCGTATCAAAAACAACCACAAACAAGCACAGAACTTCTTCCTTGTTTTACTGTTGGTACGACACAATCTCGCAGCATTCTTTGATCACTCTCTCTTCTTACAAAAACACGCCCTGATTGTTCAAAATTTGATTCGTCAGTCCATAAGACCCTTTTCCAGTCGTCCAGTCTCCAAACTCTTTGTGTTTCTGAACGTTGTTGTCGTTTTTGCCTGTTTCCCCGTCGAAGTAAGGGTTTTCTTACAGCAATGCCGTGAAGGTTTGCAACTTATAATATTCTTTTCACCGCAGTAACAGAAATTTTTCTCGCGATTCATTTCTGCTGCGGTTTCAGGTGCGGTCAGTCTCCTATTTCGTTTGCTCAGCAGTTTTATACGCTCATCGTCGGCGTGAGATGTTATTCGCTTACGACCTGAACGTGCCGGATCTCTTAAACTGCCCGTGCGTTGATGTGGGCGAATGATATCATTAATAGTCGATTTATTAACATGTGTCTTTTCGAAAATTTGACGCACTGAATAACCTTGATGAAAAGCAATACTTACGGAACGTTTTTCTGAACCGTTGGTGTTCCTCTGGGCATTTTAAGAAGTTCACATAAAAAATACGTTCTTATGAGTGATGCGCACGCTAGCAAATTTATTTGAAAACTAATGCATATTTCGGTACACAGGACTCTTTGAGGTGAGAGCGGGTAAGTTTCGCAAGTTTTTTGCTTACAATATTACCTCAAAAATAACCGTATTTATGGCGGTACGGGTTATTTCAGGAATTACCGTAGTGGGTCATAAAATATAATAGTTATTTGTAGGTGCTCGAATAGATATATTATAGATATAATCTCCTAAAAGACCTAATACAAATATATTTAGAAGAGTTTACTAGATTTCACCAGCTGTCCGAACTAATATGAACGGTAATGTACTCGTATGTAGTGTGTTTCTGCGTTGTAAGCATATTTTCTATATAGTTGCAGGCTTTATACTACATTTTCAAATTAAATGTTTTATTTACATTTTGAGTTACTAAAATAACAAAGGCGGAGGTGAAAAGTGAATGTCTATGTTGTTATTACATAATGTATTAAGAGCATGTTTTATATAGAGATGAGTTAGGCATAATTTTGTTCTCGTACGAGGCTATTAAAACAAATTGTCCGATCAGCTTTTAGCGTTGGGATGAATAAGTTAACTTTTTCTAATATCTTTGGAGCATCAATGCTATTATTAATTAAAATAAACAAAAAACTCATAAAGACCTGACTTCGGCGTAGTAGCAAAGAATCCACACCAAACATATTTAACAGCTCTTGACGATTGAAGCCCAGAACATGATACATGCCGGCGTGTCTAAATAAGTATATTTTAGAATACGGATTTGCTTTGTGACTGATCTTTTCTTAATTTCTTAAGTAATTAATACAGGTTATTTATATCTTGTTGTTTAAAACTATTGTGGGAAGTCATTAATATATCTACCTTGCAAAAAATATTTGAGATTCATGACTACTTCATCTTAGTTTCCGTGTTGAAACCCCCTCCTCGGTACTCTTGCCGCCAACATTTCATCTTCACTTGCATGAAACATCTCCGGCCTTAACTTTTGCTACCACCGGCGTTTCACTGAAATAGTTTCAGTACAACGACAAAGGTTAAGCCTTAACTACCGGTACTACTGTCGGTGTTGCACTGAAATAGTGTCGGTGCAACAACAGTTAAATCCTGAAAATGTCTCATGTCCCAGTATCCATACTAAATTCTGTTCCAGTTCTTTGAATTCCTTACGATATTCCCATAATAGACTGGACGCTATTTTAGGGCTCTTCGAAACACTCTTAATGTAGCTTGGTTATCAGTAATAATGAATTTTTATTTGCATGAGTAAGACCTCGTGTTATTTTCTTCTGTAGATTTCAGAAATGCACAGATCTCTGTTTTAATTACAAACATGAATTGCCCCAGAGAATATCTGCGAGCTATTTTCAAGCTCCCTCGCTCCAGTACCATTTTCGATCTTAGACCTGTCTGTGTATAATATCCTTCATTTTTCTTTCCATCATCAATTGAGTTACTCCAACTTTGTACCTTCATTTTTCCCAAGTCGTTGTCTGCTTATCCTTTCTCTATAGTTTTCGGTTTTGCTTCTACTAGAATCCATTCATTCCATATCATCTAACCCTGTGTGGTTTAAATATTCGTACTTTAAGATTTATTCAATTTCACCATTTATTAATGGTCTCACTTCATCGCTATTTATCCATTTTATGTTCCCTCTCTTTCAAACATTTTCTTATATTTCTTCTTTTGGTTATACTAACGAAGTGACGTAAAGGACTCAAGGAACTTTCTGAATTTTAACAATGGTGGGCGAAAGAAAAATCCACACAATTTTACTTAGAGTACATGAGAAATTTCCATCACAATTGGTTTAGAATCTTTACAAATCTAATTTTCCATGTCCAGAAATTTTTTACTGTCAACTGTTGCATTAAAAATAGCCAAAATTCAACGAAAAAAATCTCCAAAACAACGTAGTAATGACTGTCAATTTAATATGCCAGCATTTTTCATAAAAGCAAAGTATTTTTAACGTCGTGCGATCATCGCCCGTTATCATTCCATCAATTTAGCATAAATTTAAACTGTCTCGTGCTTAACGAGTGCATTGTTTTTTATTTTTTAACGAGCGCGTGTATCTCTATGCTAATTTGACTGAAACTGTGTCAATTTAATTTGAACGTGTTATCGCGAAAAATGTGCCAGAGTTGAACGGTCGATGTCTACTTTCCCATTCTCGAAATGAATTTTAGCCGTGAATGTATTCAATTTCACATATATACACACATTTGTACATTCGGTATCTGTATATAGCTAGCATCTGCACAAGCATTTCATGAATATCCGTCCATTGTTAATTCATATCTGAGTGATACATACGTTACTGTCTAAATCAACATCATTTTTTTAGTGAAAGTTTCTTTTAGATTTATTGTTTATGCGTTGGCCTGGATCTCAAAAACGATAGATGAAATGACAAGGTCGCTTGTCTATTAATAACAAACGAACACTTTTGCGTCGGAGTCTTCTAAATTATGAGCCTAATTTTTTAATTACTTATTTTTCAATACGACTTTTTATTGCCTTTTTTAGAACACAAAAAGGACGTGTTACGGCACCAATCCATAATCTTCATTCATATTTTACATTCATAATTAAACTTCGATTTTTATAAGGAATTCAGTGACGCATGCTACCAACCTAACGTTTATATGTTAATTTTGGTTATAATATATAGTTTTGCAATTGAATAATCGCCGCCTATAATGTTTAAATACATACAACACTTAGAGTGTGACCTACAGTATGCGAAACAGTAGGAAATTTATGTAAAATCTTATTAATATCCTTCCGTTTACGCGGTATTGTTATAGACGTTCACGCCCAACTACGTTTGAAAACAAACTGTTTGCTAACTGTTCCATGGAGAACAACGTTTGCCTGGACATTCGCCTTTCATCTGTCTTTGTGATGTGCATGCTTCGCGTATAAAAATCACATACGAGGGTAGTCCCAAAAGTCACCGACCCAACAAAGAAAACAACAAAAATTTTGGAAAGAAATATATTTATTTTTCAACATAATCTCCTCTCAGCTCTATACCCTTTTTGTAATAAGAACTGTCTTGCTCCTCAAAATAGCCATTAACTGCCGACATCACTTCTTCATCGTTGGAAAATCTTTGACCACTGAGCCATTTTTTCAAGTTTGGGAACAGAAAATAATCCGAAGGGATTAAATCTGGCGAGTAGGGTGCATGAGGTAGCAATTCAAACTTTATTTCATTACTTTTGGCCATTGCAATAACGGATTTGTGAGCTGGTGCATTGTCTTGATGAAACAACACTTTCTTGCATTTGCAAGTTAATTTGCATAGGCGAGTATTATTGTATTTATTATAAGCTATTTTGTTATCTATTATTCTAAATTACAATATGTTTTAATACATACATATATGAAATTAGTAACTCAAAATTGTTAACTTATATAAATGTACCATTGAAATGACATAAAAATAGTATATATTCGTTTATTAACTTGTATGTATCTTTTAATGTTTTAATCTCTTGCATAATGCATAATATAACAATGTTCATTTTACCTCGCTACGAAAACAGTACCACATTATATTCGGGTCTAGCTGACAAATACCGATCAGAATGTAAAGTGGTAGGCCGCGAGTCATTTGAATCATGACTATAACTAACTACTGATCGTACTAGCTGCAGCCCCACCACTAATTTGACTCTAGGCGACACGAACAACTACTTAATCTGTATTCAGTCGTTGTTGTGATTCGACTGACTCGCGCCCCACCACTTTACATTCTGATCGGCATTCGGTATCTAGACCCGAATATAATATGATACGGTGTTTGTAGCATTTTAATATGAAAGCACGGTATAGTTATTTGTGGACTTATTTCCTTTCTGGGTCCACAAGCTCTCTATTCAAATGGCGTTTAGCACAAAACTTGAAAAAATAGATAACAGGCACGGCAAAAGATATATATGATATGCTAAAAAATAAATAACATGCGGCAGAATCTCTAGAAACAAAAACTAAAATAAGAACTAAAAATTTTTCATGGACGGAGGATATTACTGAATTCGTGGATGAAAATAAACCGTTGGCAACGACCGCTCGACACTACATAGAAGCACTACCAGATTATGGCAGATGAGATTCCACCGAAATGTTGATATTGGTCTCTCCGGAGCTACATAACATCGCTGGAAGACACCAGGAAAATAAGCGCTAATTCATTTTCAACTAAATTGCTCAATTTTTTTATCCAAAATAGTCAGGTGTTATATGGCATACCATAAAGATAGATTCGAATCAGCGCCATTTATTGCAAAAATGCATGACCTTCCCGTCAACCCAATAAATCTTAAAGGTCACTACTATGAAAAACAACAAAATCATTTAAGTTTTCTCATACTGCCTCTAAAAGCTTTGGCAGCAACCCTCGTACTACATAATCATCACATATTTTTCTTGTTCAGAAATGCATTTGTATGTTATTACTGTTAACATGCAACATGTAATTCCTCTGTGAAGAATTTCTATATTGATTAAATGGTTTTTATTATCCATAGCGTTTCTTCGAAACACCCTAAGCCACGTCACAATTGTGAAATATTCCAAGAAACTACCGTAAGGTAAGATTTTATCGTGACTGGTGGGCGACGCACGATTCCAGAAAGCAACTGGCAAGTGGAATGGGTTTCTAATGCACGTATTCTTCTTGGAACGTACAGATGCGACGGAAAAATGTTTAAAAAAAATTCACTTTTTCATTATTTTATTATTCATTATTTTATAGTCTAAATGAAAAATGTAAGTGAATTATGTATTACCTATCAGTTATTACAAAAAATTTAAGCTGCGAGATATGTACTCAACTCCATTTAATGGATCTTCATTAAATCTTATGGAAATATTAGAGCAGCATTTTCTATAATCTAGCAATAACAATCCGAAGCACCGATTCAGATACACTGACGACATCTACGTTATCTGCAATATGAAGATAATTTCCTGAACAACTTCTCTTCATTTCGAAGGTTTTAAGATATATTATCTGCTTCTGGGCTTCCGCGTCACTTGTATATCTGCCAGTTTCAGTGCAGTAGTTAAGCCCAGAAGCAGATAACATGGACCACGACCGCGAAAGTCTACGTACCAGATTGTTTTAAGATATAGTTTTCTAGAAGTCGCGTTGAATTCTATCAATGATTTAGAAAGACATTCAATTTATTCTAAACTTATATGTATGAAAATGGTTACTGAAAACCCATCATTATCTTGTGCAAAAATATAATCTAAATTTTTAGTTCTAAGAACTTTCTCCATTTATGAATCAAATTTTTTATCACAAAAATTTAATCATAAAACTGATTAAGGTTTAATAAAAAACTACTATTCTAAATAAGATATTACATCTTTTAGGCAAGGTCTCTAGAAAGAAACATAGATCAATCTCTGTCACAACTGAATCTATTTTCGGCTTGATTTTCTTAGACAAACTTTATAAAAACCTTGTCGAGCACCCAACACAAGCCTCGGCTTGTGTTGGGTGCCTATTAAATGGCCGGTTTTGTAGTGAGGGAACGCCTTCGTTTCGTTCGTCTAATGATGCAGACATAGTTGCGACTCGCTTCTTCGATTAGTCAGCGCTGTTTTCCAAACATACGGCAGACATCTACCATCATCTTTTTTGCTCACACTTTCCGCATATTTTTCGATTTATATAGCTCGATGTATTATTCACTTATTCAGGTGTTCGATTTTTGTTAACATCTTCGTCACGTCAAAATCAATAGCATGTCTCGTAGCTACTTTATAAAGTAACCACGACGCTCTTGTCATATAACGCCTGTCTTAACTGAAATAGACGACGAAAGTGCCTATACTTTTTAATCAGAGATCTAATTTTTCCAACTACATATATTATATTTCATCTCATGTGGCTTTACGGCGATTAATATTTATTGAATGAGAACCGAGTCTGTCTGATAAGTCTTCAATAGACGAAACATTCATTGTCACATTCATTGTTCTCGTTCAGCAACCACTTCTATATATACGCCGCCTTAATACTACAAGCGACACCTTAAAACACCTATATTACTTCCTTGTATTCGCGACACTGTCTGAAACAAGATCCGGGGTCTTTAATTACAAGAACAATTTGTAATTTTATACAATAAGCAGTAGTAGTTAGTACTATAAATAACTGTAGTCCAACCGAAATAATCCAGTCCTCCGTAATATCCAGCAGCTTATAAAACTTATTTAAAACGAACAAACGAATAATAAATAATTTGAAACGGAACCTTTCCTGCAAGAAAATTAATAATTTATCGCTGGAGCATACATTAAATGTAATAATACGTAGCTGTTGTTGACATATAAACACTTTTGTGAATAAAGTAATATTCGGTATATTCATTTTCAGCTTTTCGAAACGTACTCTATTTATACTTGAATTACATAAAGCAACCCACGTATCTGTTACATTCAACGCGACACAAAATACATTTAAACACCTTTTCCTCTGAGCAGTAACCAACCTATTCGTACATAACAGCATTTTATGCATTGACGTGTTTATTTATTATTATGTCGGTAATGACTAACGGTGGGTGTTCTCTTGTATTTAGGTAGGAAGTAATGCCTGTATTGCCCGGGGATGTTGTGTGGCGAGTTCCACAGAGCGCCCTTTGGTCTTCATTTGAGCCTCTCGGATACCCGTAGCCCGTATTCGTCACTGCTCGCTCTTCTCCAGGGCATGGCAGCCATCACCACCCACGCCGTTCACGACGACGAGGACATCTTTCTGGGTAAGTACGGGCATAACGCCTCTCTATATTCCGTTTGAATCTGTTCAAATGCGTGAAATATCAAATTAACATTGGTAGCTACACATACAATTTATGTTGTTCATATGTTTGGAAATACGTATGTATGTGTTATAGTAGATAGATAATATAAGTTGACATGTGTAAATATTAAAGAGAATTATTTTATATTTTGAAAGTGATAGGAATCGAACTTACGATCTTTTTTACAGACGTCTGGAAAATGAAAAGTTTGATTCCTAATTATGGAAAAATTCTGCAATGAATTAATAAAATTAATAATAATAATAATATACATATATGTATATATATATATATATATATATATATATATATATATATATATATATATATAATATAATGGAGAATGTGGTTGTATCTGCCGATAATGGCAACTTAGTTGTCAAAATACGTATACAGAATACGAACATTGATGTAAGAGGTTTATTTACTTGTTTTGATTAATGCTACGATGTAATAAGCAGAAAAAACAATTTTTCATTAAAAAAGATTGTTTCTAATATAAAAAGATGATAAAACAGGGGATTTTTTAGCTTCAATTCATTATGTTTCAGAAAACTATTGTTTTTTTCCTTCCTTATTTCTAAAAGATATCAAAACTCTTATCAAAAGAACTAAATATTTTTTGTTTTTTTCTACAATAGCTAATAATATGTAAGATGTTAACGTAACAAAATGTCGGCACAATGTGATGAATCAGCAACAAACATGAAATAACTGTAAGCCATATTGATCGATGTTCGCATAGAACGAAAACGTTTTAAAATTACGTTTACAAGACAACACTATAAATACATTAAAGTTCTTATTTATTCTCGGTCGTTCCTCAGGAATCTAACTTGGGCCCACTACTGTTCACCGATGTTCAATCGTAAAGTTCTCGCTTACGCAGATATCTTAAAAAATTTTAATCGCATTACTTTTAATAATAATAATAATAATAATAATAATAATACTTTTCCATTAGATTATCAACTTTTGCTAAAAAAAATTTTCATTGGTTCTTGCACGATGTTTATATAATTGAGCGTATTTAAATGGTAAATGTGCATTCTTTCCTTTTATAAACATTCGGCTATTAAATATTTTCAATATACAGCGTGTTTCAAAAAGAGTATACGTATTACAAAGTATTATTTTATCCAAACTATCGATCACTGCACCTCGACTCGGCTATTAGAGAAACGAATACCTAGTCTAGTTTATTTAATAGCTGCTAGATGTCAGTTGTCTTCCGTTTTTCTTGGTAGCCGTCATATGTTTAAAATGGCTACTCCGCAGCAGAAATTATTTTGTGTTTTCGAGTTTGCGAAGTGCAATTCTGTGATTACAGTGCAAAGACGTTTTAGGTTGAGCTACCAAATTGATCCTCCCAATGGGTGGAACATTCGCAGATAGTATTGACAGTTTGTAGATACAGGATGTGTATGTAAAGGAAAGAGAATGGTCGCCCTCGTGTTTTTGAAGAAAATGTTGCACGAATTCAAACTGCTTTCCAACGTAATCCTTCAAAATCATTATTACAACTGCATACAACAATTTGGCGTGTTTCGAGACGCCGGTTGGTTATGAACCCGTACAAGTTACAGTTGTTACAAGCTCTGCGTCCTGAAGACAAACGGAAACGTATGGCATTTTGTAACGAGATTCATGATGCTATTGACAATGATAACACTTTCGCACAACGCATCGTGTTCAGTGATCAAACGACTTTCCATGTTAGCAGTCTAGTAAACAAACAATGTTCGAATTTGAGGTCTACAGAACCCACATGCAGCCATTGAACATGTACGAAGATTTGCCTAAAATGAATGTTTTGTGCGATATCCCGATCATCTGTTTACGACCCATTCTTCTTTGATGGAAACACGGTTAACAGTCAGCAATATCTCGTTATGTTACAAAACTGGTTGTTTCCGAGGCTGCACGAAGACAACTTCATTTTTCAACAAGACGGAGCACTCCCTCACCGGAGAACGCCAAGTACGTGAATATCTGAATGAAACTGTACCGAACCGTTAGATTAGTCGTCAAGGTGCTGGCGACTTAGCATGTCTCAGCTGGGCTCCACGGTCACCGGATTTGACACCCTGTGACTTCTTCCTGTGGGCTTTCGTTAAAGACAGCGTTTATGTACCACCACTCCCACAGAACCTGGAAGAGTTGAAGAACCGGATTCGTACTGCCATCGGTGACGAAGAACATGCTTGCCCGAGTATGGGAGGAATTTGAGTATCGATGTGATATTGTTCGTGGCGCCGATGGAAAACATATTGAATATCTGTAAGCTGAACTTGAGAGGTTCGTAAATATGTTCCTTTAATTAATATATACATTCGAAATACGTATATTCTTTTTGAAGCGCCCTGTATTTTTCCTGCCTCTGCTATTAATATATGTGAAGTAATGCCAGTCAATTTATCGTGACCCAATTTTTCAATTTTTTTTCTATTCACTTCTTTTTAATTTACTGATTTATATGCATCCATACACTGGCTATGTATGTACCTATTTATTTGATTCAATTTGATATAATTTAAGACCCCTTTAATCATTTTTTCATTATCATGTACTGTCTTAATTAGTAATTTTGGTTTATTTTCATTATATTCGTTTACTTCGTAATAGAATTTTAAAGATCTATATGGTAAATAAATATTATTATTTTAAGAAAAACTTCAAATTATATTTCTAAATATACGTAGATTCCTTCAGTTTACCACGTACATTATATTACAAGATACTATTTTCGATAATAAAGGAAACTTCATCTCAAGGAAGAATTACGCATTCTGAAATTAATGATTCTTACCTAATGCTTTCCAGAAATTTCTAACTACATCTGTACATGCATACACAAAATACGCCACAAACAATTAGTTTTGTTAATTGGCAAGAAGATGATTTACATATATCATAAACATCCGATTTATTAATATGAAGAAATACCAACATAAATATATTTAATAGCTTCTACAAATTCGTATTATGTGTTAATTTGTGAAGTAAGATAAAATTGCCTGTAGATTTCACTTTCATCCTTAACCTAATGAAGTTGAATGAATGCGTATATGTAGACATCTCTAAAATATTTATTTGACCTTTGAAAATATGCATATAATACTAGAATAGCATAAAAAATGCAGAGAGAACGTAAATGTTATATTATTTCTTCATGTTCGAGTACGAAATTATATAAGACGTTTTTAACAAACCAGTTTTTGTTTGGTAAAAAAAAACCCCTTGGGAACTAGTCTTTTTTTAGACAATACGAAACAGGATTTATTACCGGTATATTTACTTTGTACGCAGAAAGAAATATAAATAACATTAAAAAATAATAAACAGTTATATCCAAAACAGTCGCAATAAGTTTCTTTATTCTTCAAAAATTTATTTTTTGTTTCTGTATGTAATTTACACCTTGTATAAGAAAGTAATATAAAAGGTTTCCAACCTAACGCAGAAACAAGTATTTTTTGTCAAAAGTTTCCAGCCTAACAAGGAAACGAGTATTTTTTTGTAAAATTCAGTTTTGTTTTCAACAAAATCTACTTGTAAGTTGTAATTTACACCATGCATAGGAAGGTAATATAAAAGGTTTCCAACCTAACACAGAAACAAGTATTTTTTGACAGAAGTTTCCAGCCTAACACAAAAACGAGTATTCTTCTTTAAATTCAGTTTTATTTTCAATAAAGTCTACTTGTAAGTTGTAATTTACACCATGAATACGAAGATAATATAAAAGGTTTCCAACCTAACACAGAAACAAGTATTTTTTTGTCAAAAGTTTCCAGCCTAACACAAAAACGAGTATTTTTTTTTTTGTCAAAAGTTTCCAACCTAACACAGAAACATGTATTTTTTGTCAAAAGGTTCCAGCCTGACACAAAAAACGAGTATTTTTTTTGTAAAATTCAGTTTTATGTTCAACAAAGTGTACTTGTAAGTTGTAATTTACATCATGTATACGAAGGTAATACAAAAGGTTTCCAAACTAACACAGAAACAAGTATTTTTTTGTCAAAAGTTTCTAGCCTAACACAAAAACGAGTATTTTTTTGTAAAATTCAGTTTTATTTTCAACAAAGTCTACTTGTAAGTTTATATATTTTTCCCAGCGGTGCTTTCATCTCTTTAGTCTGTCCAAATAGTAATTAGTATCTTGTTCTGCAATATACGCGTTTACGATTGTGATGGTCTTCTCAGTCGATGAAAATATTTGTTCTTCGAGAAAACTTTGAGCCTAGGAAACACAAAAAAGTCTCTGAAAGTTAAACTTGGTGAATATGGTGGGTGCATAATCAATTCGAACTGTAATTCATGGATTTTTGCCATTTATCCAATATGACTGAAATCTTCAGAAGTATCTTTTAACGCATGCGCAGTTATATTACCAGAATATTTTAACGAGCAACGCCATCTTCATGTTGAGGTTTAAAACTTTTCAGACTACCCTTGTATTTTTTTTTATATATGCATGAGATTTTTAGTTGTTATTCAACTATTTTTTCCATTAATTTCATTTCCTAGCAACGTTTTATTCTTTTTTTAAAGAAATTGTAACTTTCAATATGAGTAAAGGTTAGGTCTTCAAGACTTTAAGTATTTTATAATTTCATCCACTTTTTGCAATTGACATATATTTAGTTTAATGATTTCATGCGTGTGTATTTTCTTATGTTTACTTAATTCATTTATTGTAAATATATACAAATTAAACACATATTATCTTTATTAGCATTTGGATTACGCGTACGTGTCTAAAATATGACATTATCCGTTTAACTAAAAAGTTTGTGTCGTTTGCATACCGCAGTGGTTTCCAATGTTGCCGTACTTGTGCGTTTCTATAACGTATATCTCCGATGCGATCCTTTATACCCATCGATGCTCTTCATTCAAATTTGGCGTGACCATTTGACCACTTCAGACCTCTAAAATTGCCCCTCACATTGCTATATATCCACACAATACACGATGGCAGATAGTTCTACTTATAATATGGTGAAGCAAACATAATATAACTCAAGGATACAAAAGACAAAGATAATTAATATTAAAAATATAATCTACTATAGTCGATAGTTTCTTTGACTTCACTCTTAGAAGTGAAGAACTTACTGCATTCCTTCTTCCACCTCCACGAAATTAACAAAAATACGCCAAGCATGGAAGTACGCCTTTGACTTAAAAATGCGATAATCGGATGGTGCTAAGTCCAGGTTGTAGGCTGGATATGGTTGAAACTCTGTCCACCTCGATCAACCAAACTGGTATAATAATTGTCACGGAGAAGTCTCAATTCCTTTTTTATCTAACGAGCCTCTTGGTTAATGCCGAAAGATCCTCCTCTCGAATATCTGTTATTCCTAAATTTTTTATACCAGTTTTGCGCAGTTAGATCAGACATAACATTCATTTCCAGTAATAATATAAATTTGACAAAATCTGTATTGGGCATTTTGTACTCATAAATAGTGCACAACGTATCATCAAAATCTCAAGATAACTTAGTTGCACGTACTTACAATAATGATATTTAATATAACATTAATAATGATAACTATATTAAATTGATTATTAACAGTTCTGTAAATCCAAAGTCGACCATTCCAAAAAAAATATTTTACTCCACCCTATTATAAGCTGGGGTAATTAATGCAAGACACATAACGAATAGATACTGACATTTTGAGAACGATCGGGGGACTGAGCTGTAGCAACCCTTTCTTAGACTGAGACCAGACTAATTTCACTGCTTTACTCTACCCGACATGTTCATATTCCAACGCATTAAACTATTTGAGCGAAAAAGAGACATATTTTTCTGTGAAGCAGAATAGATCCTCGCTGAAGTTTAACGCACGCTTAAGAGATATATACTTACACATAATATATAATTTTTGTAGTACTATAAGATTGATTATAACCGGACTTGTATATGAAGTGCAATATAGTGCACAATAAAGCGGCCTTTCGGGGCAAACATTTGTAAGTGCAAATGAACAGATTAGAGACAAACACATGTATACATTCAGCGACAACAGGCAGAATCCTGTCTGGAATGAATATATATGCAGGCAGTATTTACATTTGATTATAGTCTATATATATAGACTATATATATATATATATATATATATATATATATATATATATGTATATAGTGCATGTCAATTTATTAAAACCAAGAAACATTGATCGAAGAATCTTTAAATTTGTTTTGTATGTAAATATTTTTTTAATAAATGCATTAAAGGTTTACAGAACTTTCATTTAGAAGTACATGCATATGTTTAAAAAGTGAATAATGCACTATTTTGTTATTTACAAATAAAAGAATTGCTAATCTTCTGACACAATCAGCGCACATGCTATTCAAAACATAATAACGTAACAGTTAGGATACATAAACTTTGACATATATCGTAGACATACAATATAAACCACAATAAATAATTAATAGCTGGCAGTCGAAAATATATTTTGTTATTATTGTTATTAAACAGTTACGCATGAGACAAGAATTAACATTAGTTAAACTAAACATCTGCAACATAACGTAAGCCTCCATCCACATTCTTTACGGTAAATTATGTTTGGCGCTGTTTAAAAATGTTGTTGTATAAAGAGAATGACATTTAGTGTCTAGTGATGTAACTTTTGCGTTGTTAAAATATCCTTTGAATTGACTTAACGGGTCCGTAGAAGAATTATTACTGTACATTTGTCTTAATTCGGTAAAAGAATAATACAATAGCAGAAAGACACTATTCAAAATATTGCCAGACATTCTATGGGGTTATTTAAAAAGTAAAATTTATGCAACTCCAAAAAATTCTATACAAGAGCTAGGACAACGTATTACAGACGAGTGCAATCATGTTACTCCCTAAATACCACAGAATGGTCGGCATAATTTTGTACAGTGCTCCTAGTACTGTAAAATTATTTACAAAATTAAATTTATATATTATCATATCATAAATGTCAAGCTTATATCATAACAATTACATATACATATATATATATATATATATATATATATATATATATATATATATAATATAAGATCTCCAACAAGAAACTATTGACAAGCCTTCAAACACTATAACATTAAGTTCGCGTCATTCGCCGCTTGCCTAACACACGTTAGTCTCTCGAATTACATCAATTGAGTTAAGACATTTCCGTAAGCTCCTTCCTTCAACATAAGTACTACACCATCAGCATCATCGTCACAATTAACAAATGCAACGTTTATACCGCACCGCAGGTTTTTGCTAAATGGTACAGAACCCACAGTACGACTCCTAAGTCCTATTACACATCGAACAACGGGATAACGCCTCGTTCTCGACCTCAAGTAATTGGTCGGCTTTTCATCTAATGTCCTTAGACTATACGTATATATATATATATATATATAAAACGTGGCAAACAGAGAGAGAAAGCGCAAGACATTTTCTAGGCTTCGAGGATCGCAGGGATTTGAGAGAAAAGAGATACTCCGCGAAGACGATAACGACAGCGGCGACCGGGCCCTAGTGGTCAAGTACCCGAAACAATCGCGGTATAATGTTATCACGGCACACCCCTCGAATCTAAAACGGTTATTGCCTGATATTATCCGTACAATACACGTATAATATAACATGAACTTAGTGAAAATGTACGCTAGAGTGTGCTCGTAATATCCCTCGAAGAGTTTGAACAAATTGCCATTCATAATTCTTATACAAACCTTCTAAAGTGTGTTTAAAATATATCTAGGAAATTGTAATAATTCAAACTAATAGTTACGTATGTAACATTTTTTTATAACGTACTGTATATGTGGTAATGTACTTTTTTGCATTTTACTAATAGTAAATAATTCATGCTTTTCATCACCCATCAGTTTTACTCCACTTACAAGAAATATTGGCAGGTCATGAATTATTATTACGTCAGCGACCTAGGATATTTGGCTGTCAGCATTTGCCCTAAACTAGAATGGAAACCACGAAAATATTTCCTTGACTCAGGCCACCGAATTTTATGCTGATAACATCCACTTATCATTTATCAATAGATTCCCTAATGGATTGTGTAATTTCAGTAAGGTTTGTAAACTGTAGATCTTCCAGGAAAAAATGTTGGTAGTTAGATAAGCAAGGTTTAATGCTGTTAAACTGTACTTTACAAACATAAGATTTCACATTTTTTAATAATAATATAAATGAATACTAATATAAACTTCAATTAAGACTTCCTTAACAATTATATTACCTGGTCAAGTCATAAATACTGGTACACATAAAAACCGGCGCCAAATGAAAACGAATTAATATTTAAAAAAATTCTTTTAAATTTTTATTGGGTTATTCAATGGCTACAAATCTTAGAACAACTTATTCGAAATGACTTCCATTTGCCTTCCGGCACGACTTGAGACGATGTGGCCACTCATCGATCGCGAGACGCACTTCATGCATGGGAAAATTGTCCACTGCACGGACAAGGGCTCGGTTCGACGACTCAGTATTTGGGTGTCGAGTAGAGCAAGCCATGTCATCTAATAAGGACCACAACTTATAATCCAATGGGTTGAGGTCTGGATTACCAGCTGGCCAATCATCCGTTGATATGATGTCCGGAACGTTGTTTTCGAGCCACCGTTGAGTCGTTTTTGCTTTGTGAGCTGGAGCAGAGTCTTGCTGGAAAATCCATGGCTTATTGGTGAATATTGATTGGTTGAGAGGCTTCACAATGGGTTCCAAGACGGTCAATTGATATACTTTGGCCGATGTTTTTACTCCTTTCTCGCAAAAATAGAGCTTGGTAACACCATCGTAGCTCACTCCCCACCATACCATTACAGACGCGGCATGGTGGCCTCTTTGAACCCTCGGGATGAGTTGGGATGCTTCTCTGGATGGCCGAGCATACACACGATCGTTCTGTTTATTGAACGATTCTTCTACGGTGAAGATTTTCTCGTCAGTAAACAGAATTTGTCTGTGGGCGTTCTTCACGTATCGGCTGAGTAACGATTTCGATTTTCACTTGCGTTTTTCCTTCAATGCGACCGTGAGCAGGTGTCCAGTGTGTCGCTAGTACGCGCTAAGTCCCAAATCTTCTTTGATAATGCGAGACATGGATTTTTGCGAAATTTGCATTTCCCGCGACAAGATTTTCTGTTTTCGCAGCGGTTTTCGGTCGATTCGTTTCTTCACGGCTTTGATCGCTTTCGGAGTTCTCACAGTGCGTGGACGGCCGGATCTTTAACGGTCTCGTACTCCACCAGCATCCTCAAACAACTTCACAGCACGATATACAAAATTGCGAGTGATTCCAAGCGGTCGCAACGTCCTAAAGATATCGCCTTTTTCCATGTTGCATTTTGATAGGCCAACTACAACAATACGATTTTCGATGTCGCCCCATTCCATAATTGTAAACAATTAATGTCAAAAACTTTTTACGTCACAATGAAGCATAAATGTCAACTGTCAAATCGCAATCAATACGAAATGGATGCACCCAGTGTTGCATTCGTAATGAATACGTTCAGTTGTGTACCAGTATTTATGTCTTGACTAGGTAATATCGATAAAATTGAATTACTAATTAGGCATATGATGAAGTGCTATGTAATTAATTCCTCTTATAATATAATTTGTTTATTTACCTCCAAGTATTTCATAGCAATATACGAGGATAATTTGACAAGTAGTGAGAATGACACATAGGTGCCGCTCTAATTGGTAAAACAAATGCACTGTAATTTAGGTTGCTTATTTATATGTTTACATTCCGATATTTAGATAAATCGGTTGATTAGTTTATTTTTGACAGCTGATTGAAAAAAAAGCCACACGTCGTTTTGTTAAAATGGAAAAAGCAGAGTATCGTGCGGTGACTAAATACTTCGTAATTAAGGGTATGAAAGCTACCGAAATAAAAGATGAGTTACGGGAAACATTACTTGAATCTGCTCCATCATCCGCCACAATAAGTAGATGGGTAAATGAATTTAAACGTGGTAGAACAAGCTGTGTTGATGAAGCGCGCTCTGGAGCACCCAAAATCGTGACTTCTAAGGAAATGATTAAAAAAATCCATAATATTATTACGCAAGATCGACGACTCAAAGTGAGAGTGATAGCAGATATGGTAAACATTTCCACAGAACGCGTACACCACATTATCACGAAACAATTGGGCCTTTCCAAGCTTTCAGCAAGATGGGTGCCGCGATTGCTTACGACTGATCAAAAGTTCACTCGTTTGCGCATTTCTAATGAGTGTTTGGACCTTTATAAGCGGAATCCGGTTGATTTTTGTAGGCGATTTGTTACTTATGATGAAACTTGGATACACTACAGTACACCCGAAACTAAACAATGGTTAGAATGTGGTTCTACACCTCCATAATTATGCAGAACTTCTACAAAAATTAAATGTTTAGATTCGTGCTGAACGGCCAGGAATGGCAAAGAAAAAGATTCTGTTTCACACAGTTACGATGTCCAAAATCCACGAGTTGCATTTCTAATTAGTACCGCATGCGCCTTATTCGCCGAATCTAGCCCCTTCCGACTTCCACCTTTTTCCAAAATTGAAAAAGGCACTAGGTGGAAAGAAATTTTCGTCTAACGACGAGCTTATTATCTTCGTAAATGAGTATTTTGCAAGCCTTCCGGAATCGTACTTTAGAGATGGCATAAGGGCATTGGAGCACCGTTGGAATAAATGTATTGCTCTTTTAGAATATATTGAAAAATCAAAATTATTTTGTATTTAAAAAATTCGTTTTCCTTTTCCATTCTCACTACTTGTCAAACTGCCCTGGTATACATAGATACATATATGAAAAACAGGAAGAATACATCGCAACTTACCCAACAACTTTATTATCGATAAAACAATTAGTCAACACTTACAAACAGTAAACGTTAAATAAAAAAATACCAAACTTAATCTGCGTCTAAATCTAGAAAGTTGCCAGCGTAGAAGTAACCTGCAATTAATTTGTTGTTCTTGGGCTATTGTTACTTTTTCTCTATTCCTTCTTTAGTTATTAAAACATACAGTCATCTCATTATGTTATAGCAAATGTTAAAAAATACCTTGATTTATAAAGAAGTGTATTTCCATTAGAAAAAGCGTATAACTGCTCGTATAAATTCTCGCCAATACTCCACTGAAACTCTTTTATATTGTTTGCGGTACGTGTGTATTCCCGTTATGAAGGAATTGTTTCCACTTTTCTTATGAGTATTGGATTTTATACATTTTTATGGGGTGATAGGTTATTGTGTGAAAACGAAAAAACGTCGTCATAAACTTTAAGATTTGTATTTGTTAAAGATACAATATCGTGTTCTACATTCTTTGACCTTATGTTATACTGTGTTTACTAGGCCTCGGTGTGATATACGGAATATTAATATTCTTTTGATGTTCTGTTTAACTACTATCTACTTTAGATTCTCACCTATTAAAGGTTTAAGTGTTATGTTATATATGCAGGATATAATTAAAGAATAAATAACAAAGTTCATTAATCTTGCAATAAACGCATACGCCACTTTTTTTATAATTACCTACATGTATTTATAGCAAAGGGGAGAATGTCATTAACACTGCAATCAAGCGATTTTAACTATATTTATAAATACGTACATACACTCCGCGCAACATGAATAAGACCACCCGACTTGTTGCAAGCTTTCGGTGGTTTGAAAAACAATTCATTTACTAAAAATACAATGCAAGTTTGTAATGGTATGATATGGCAAATAATACGCATTATTGCGCAATAGTGCCTAACGTTATGCATTGGGTGACGTAAGTACCACATACATATAAAATGCACCGCGCCGGTTGGATACGACCAGTATTTAATAGTAAGCTACCGGATGAGTGTCGAGTTACAACGTGTATCCGGATAAACAAACATCTGTAATTAAGGGTATTGTGCAACGATGGGACGACAGAAGTGCTTAAGTATGGAAGAATTTGGAAAAATTAAAGCGTTCCATCAAGAAGGGTATTCCTCAAGGGCTACTGCAAAGAAAATAAGTCGATCACACCAGGTTGTGAACAATTTTATTAGGGATCCCGAGAATTATGGAAAACGTTTTAAAGGGCGAACAACATCCGTTACAACTAAGAGAGAACGTCGAGCCATATTACGCGAAGCATCGAATTCGGCATTAACGGCAAGACAAATCGCGAATAACGTTGGAACGAATGCATCGGTAAGAACTGTACAGAAGTTACTGAAGACCTGTCCGCATTTAAAACGTTTGAAAATTAAACGACGGCCTCCTTTAAGGGAATTTCAGCGCACTGCACGCCTTCAGTTTGCTCAAGCAAAAATGGGGTGGACAAGAGAATGGCAAACTGTTATTTTCAGTGACGAGAAGAAGTTTAATTTAGATGGCCCGGATGGGTTTTCTTATTATTTCCACGATTTACGTAAAGATGAAGTGATTCAGTCACGAAGGCGAGCCGATGTTCGTTCAGTCATGGTATGGGGAGCTGTTTCCTATAACGGACCTGTTGATTTAGTAATAGTGAAGGGCAGATAGAATTCGGAAAAGTACGTCCAGCTGCTGCAGCAGGTGAAAGACAAATTTTCCAACGTTATGGCAGGTGGGCCATTTATTTTCCAACAGGATAATGCCAGTATTCACACCGCGCGCATTGTTCGACGCTGGTTTCAAGAACAAGGCATGGAGGTTCTCGATTGGCCATCGCTCTCCCCCGACCTGAACATCATAGAAAATGTTTGGGGATGGTTGTCGCGTAAATTGTACTCCAATGCTACCCAATTCAGTTGCGCTGACGAACTAGAGCAGGCGCTGAAACGAAGTTGGGCGGAACTTCCCGTTGACTACTTGAGAACCCTGTATAATTCCATTCCATCCCGACTATTTGAGGTTATAAGAAATAATGGCAAAAGTACTCATTATTGAACAATAAAGTATTTTGTTATTGCAAACGAATCTTTTATTTTGTAGATTGGTCGTATTCAAGTGGCGTTTAATTACTCTACTTATTGTCATTAGTAACGTACATTTGCACTGACTTTTCCAAAAATTATATTTGGTACCTACATACATCTTTTTATCAACCCTCTTATTCTCGAAAATAACAATTCCAGCGCGCTACAATGTTTATACCAACTACAAATGTCATATATGCAGTTGGTCCTATTCATGTTGCGCGGAGTGTATATACGTTTTAACATATGAAAAATTCATATTTTCCTATTTTTTTTAAATCTTCTAAATACATCAACATTTAAGGAATAAATAAAACATTGTTTAAATTGTACGCTGTATTATACATTTACTGCGACTAGTTTCGTCTGTTAGGACATTATCAAGCAAGTTCCTAACAGACAATGCACATATGTGTCACGGTTAATACGAGGGTAGCCGTTTATATTTCGGGAATAGCAAACAAATAAGAAATTTTTATTATCGAAAATAGTTTTATTGCTTTTTAAAATATTCTCCTTGAAAATCCATCCACTTTTGCATTCGTTTAAACCAATCCGGAAAGCATTATTGTCACGGTGAAGGCGGTACCTCCAAAATATGAGCTTTAAATGCCTCAACTGTCTCTTACGGCGTAGAAAACCGTTGACCACAAAGTTTATTCTTCACGTGTGGGAACAAAAAGATATCACAGGGTGCTTGATCAGGGTTGTACGGCAAATGGCTCATCAATTCAATGTTTTGCCCGGTCAAATATTCAATTTTTTGAACCGCCCTGTGAGAGCTCGCATTGTCATGGTGAAAAATGATTCGTCGTTTTCGGTTTGTTTCACTCATTTTTTCAAAAATTTTTGGCAAACAAATAGTTGTGTACCATTCAGAATTGACCGTTCTACAAATCTCTAAAGACACGGTTGCAACGTGACCGGTTTTTCCGAAAAAACAGGCGACCACTTTTTAATGTGCTTCGAGCGCGAACAACTTCTGTTGGTTTTGGCTCACATTGGAATACTCACACAGTCGACTGCTGTTTACTATCGGACTCATACGTATAGATCCAAGATTCATCACCTGTGACGACTTTATAAATGTTCTTTGAAGTACCACCATTGTATTTTTTTTTGCATTTCCTGGCACCAATCGACGCGAGTCCTTTTTTGAGCGGTTGTCAAATTATGTGGTACCCAACGTGAACATAGCTTCTTAACGGCTAAATGTTCATACAGGATCTTATGCACGCTGCTGTTACTAATATCCAGAGATGCCTCGATCTCACGGTATGTCACATGACGGTGTTGCATTATCAATTCAGACACTGCATTAATGTTTTTCGACACAACAACATTTGTAGGACGACCTTCACGAAATCCATCGGCTACCCTCGTACAGATAAAATAGTGTTTTGACTTGTTAAGAAGTTTGTCTTTTCCACGGTTCCGATATTGTTATATTCCTTGTATGTTTTCCGCTGTTATTTGTTATTATTTTAGCAGCTAATTTATCATGTTTATTTCATCATCCTTGTAAGTTTACACTTAAGTAACCTACGTAGACAGCTTTTACATTTGTTATTTACGGGTTTACAGGTTAGGTATATAGTAACATTACCGCATCTGACAGCAATCTATAGTATTCAATTTGACATCATCACTTCCTGTCGACATCCTATTTCATACGAAAATGATCACGTGATCGAAAAATATTCCCGATTTAAACTATACTGAAATTATCTTTCAACATATCACCATCGCAAAACGAAAATGAAACATTACAATTTGAAATTCGTCGAAACGTGTGGATAAAAGCTACATATCTATGTATGTATATATGTTAACTTAAACTGTCGATCATCGCATCACCGACCACAGTTATTAAAAAGTAAAATGAAATGTAATGGCTGGCAAGATATACTGACTGAAAATTGGAAAACAACACCCTTTGATTTTACTGTGATATCCATTCTATACATATGTACGAGGGAGCGTTTTTATATTCGCGGAATGAGTGGGTTGTAGAGGGGTGAGTAGGCGCATTGGGGGCGTGGCCTGTGCAGCGACTCATGATTAGTATAAATACAAAGTTTCATTGTTATTAGACAGCTAGTCTTTGAGCTATCGTCAACCAAGTAACATAATCAGGAGTGAAAAGTGAAATATGAAAAAAATCGAATATCGTGCCGTTATAAAGTTGCTTACCAGGCAAGGAAAATCAGTCGCGACCATAATGAATGAGATGTCATTCGTTTACGGCGACTCTTGTCCAGGAAAAACCATGGTGTACAAGCGGCATAGTTTATTTAAACCAGGAAGGGAATCCCTTGAAGACGACCCGAGGCCGGGCAGGAGCATTGAGGTGACCACGCCAGCACTTATCCAAAAAGTTGAACAAATTGTACTCGAAGATGCTCGACTAAAGAAGAAACAACTCGCAGAAATGGTTGGAGTATCCGATACAACAATTTTTAAAATCCTACACGATCATCTCGGCATGTCTAAGGTCAGCGCAAGATGGGTGCCGAGAATGCTCACGCCGCCGCAAAAACAACAGCGCGTAGAGTGTTCGCGTGCATTTTTGGACCTCTGTAATGAAGACAAGGATGGTGTATTGAGTGGAATTGTTACTGGAGACGAAACTTGGGTTCATCATTACGAACCTGAGTCCAAACAAGACTCCATGTAGTGGCATAAAAAGGGCACAGCACCTCCCAAGAAATTTAAAGTGTCACAATCAGCTGGGAAACTCATGGCAACGGTATTTTGGGACTCGGAAGGAATATTGTTGATTGATTATAAAGATAAAGGTGTTTCTATAACCGGAGAATATTACGCTTCAATATTAGAGCGACTAAAAGAAGCCATTAAAGAGAAAAGACGGGAAAAATTGACAAAAGGTGTTCTGCTTTTGCACGACAACGCGCCCGTCCACAAGAGCCGCGTTGCGTTAGCTGCCCTGCATAAGGTGGGCTTCGAAATTGTGAATCACCCACCCTACAGCCCAGACCTGGCCCCGAGTGATTATTACCTGTTTCCGAAAATGAAAAAAGAGCTGCGGTGTAAAAAATTTACTGCCGATGATGAAGTCAAGGAGGCAGTTTCGGCGAATTTTGCAGATAAAGAGAAATCATTTTTTTATGAGGGTATAAATAAATTAATTGAAAGATGTGAAAAATGTATCCGTCTTGCAGGTGAATATATTGAAAAAGAAAAATAATTTGGTTTTTTTATTTCCACCCCTTGTCCCCCATTCCGCGAATATAAAAACGCTCCCTCGTACATATTACTGATACATTACACGTACTGGGCAATTTCTGAGGTAACAAAATATTACGAATTTATCAGTGTACAGATATTATTCGGGTTATTAGAATTTCTTGTTTAAAAATTTGATGATTCGATGATGCATAGTGTAAGTCGGAAGCTAGGCTGTTATCAACTTCCGTTGAGTATGGTTTATTCAAATCACAAATTAATAGTCTTACTATACGCTGAAGCAGGTAGAAATGGTAGAACTAGTAGAGGTATTTATGTCCTTCAAGTGATTTAATCTTACAAATGATGTACAAATTGGAACACCAAAGTCATGATGACCGTGGCCGTGAAAGACAACATAAGATATTAGATGCAGTGGAACAAATTTTGGATATTATAAATGGAAATCCAAAAATAAGTACCTGAGTCATTTATTATTTCTCGACGTGAATTTAATATTATAAATAATATTTTCCACTGCAGCCGATATAATTAAAATTTTACAATAAAAATTCATTAAATAATTATATCGGTTATAGTGGAAAATAATATTTTTAATATTAAATTAGAAATTTTATATCACCACACAACTGTTATCACGTTTACAGTTCTTACAGAATGTACAAACTTGTTATTGTATTTATTTCGTGACCTTACAAAGCTTAATGTCTTGCTACTTATAAAAATAACAGAACAGCTGACACATAAAAAAATTTTCGGGGCTTTAAATAATTTACAAACTTACATTACATTACTAAAATGTGAAAGTGACTTTTTTGGAAATATGAACAAATAAATGTCTATCCTTGAATTAACAACATATTGTACTTTCCATTTATTTATTTGTCTAGATTCAAACTAAATATAGTATTTGAAGAGTTTATGTTCCTAAATTTTCGCAAAAATTAAAGTTTGGATAGAATAAACATTTTTGTAGATTTGAATTGCTATTATACGTATTTATTATATATTAACATACGTAGGGGTACATCGTTTACATCCTGTATAGTTATTTGTGAACAGCAATTAGTTAAATGCTATTGTAATTAAATTTTGGCGTAAGACTCTCAAAAATTAACAAACTGATTATGCAAATACCCCGCACATGAACAAGTTTACTTTAGAGTTTCTAAATTTAAAGCAGTCACTCGAAAACTAGTAACACTGTCGTTGGTAATAAATTTATAAGCACATAAACTGAAATAACAATGTAAACTAAGTTGATAACTTGGCCTACTCATAAATTGTCAACCGTGAACCGTCCATTTTGCCCTGAAAATTCAGTTATAATCCCATAACGTCGCAAATTATAAGTTCCGTTCGTATTAGAGTGCCTTCGGTTTCCCGTATTGGTAATATCCGGCGGCCGCTTCACTCAACCTCCCTGCACACTTCAAACCAACATATATTTTCTCAACGTTGCCATGCTCGGTTGTTGTTCGTCGTAGAGAAATTTAATACTTCAGTACTATATACTCAAAAGTTTACTTTTTTGCGATGTTTATTTATGTGTAATAGAAAAAAAATAGTATGAATACTGTAGTGAAGGAAGCAGTAAATTATGAGCTCTCACATTCCTTCTAGGAACAGGATAGAAGCTTGCTTAACCTATAAAAGAAACTGTATATTACAACTATATGTATACTATAATGTAATGATAATATTTACAATTTGCCTTAAACAAATACGAGGTATTTCTGTTACAACTCAGTTTTATTTATTTATACATTAATTCTAATGTTTCTTTCCCTAATGTTCTTCCTATTTTGTGTTACACAACGATGATGCAGTTGTTTCCCAATAAACAAAAGCATGCAAAACCCATTTCTGTTAACTGCCCCAAGATATTATTTATCATTTACTTCATTTATTAACTTTGTTACATGCACAATTTATCTTGTGTTCGTATTTTGCGGACATCACTGTACATCGTAAAATTACAATATTTTGGGAATAATTAGTCGAACGATCTTCGTATTTTTAATAACTGCACTTATATTTTGTATTTCATATTTCGCATATTTTTAGAATTAACTTTGCTTACGGCTCTTAATTTACTTTTTTTTTGTTTTGCCTTTTGTCATTCTTTACAAATGATTGCTCTGTTAGTCTTATCGCCTTCTCATACTTGTGAGCCTAAGGTTGTAATCAATACTATTGAAAATTTATAGGTCTGTTTGATGTTTTCCTTTTATTTTAATTATTAGATTTTTATTATTATTATCATCATAATATTTATTTCAAATTATTCCCAGTATTTTGTAATTAATTACCGTGATAAAGAGGTGGTTCTTAGCCTTTTTTCATCGTTTTTTTTTCTCTTCTCTTGATACCATGCTAATAGAAACATAAAAGGCAATGGCCTTAGTGCTGGCATCCTCTATCTATCGAGTATTAACTTCGTATTCTTAAAGCTTGTCTGTCATACAGTAAAAGGTTCAATTTGGATATAGATTGTGCGTTGAAAAATACTATGCCGATCAATTTATGGTTGGATTGTGTCAGATAAGTTGATAAAACCTAACACGTGGTCAATTTTCCATCTTGACTTCGGACTTACTTGAAGGACGATTTGTCTCATTAATGAACCCTAATCTAACAGTGAGGTACATAATTTGTAAATTTTTGAATTATCATACATAGTAGCCTAATTTTTTTCTGTTTTTTTTCTATTTGATTTTAGAATTTATTTCCTTTGGTTGTATTTTAATTACTTAATGGCTATATTTTAATTACTTAATGGACTAGATTCGTAACTTTATGAAGATCACTTCCATCTAATAAAGAAGATGGAGCTTAATCTGTTTGAATGCAACCACTTTGTTGGCTTAAGGTGTAAGCGAAGCCGTCGGGCACCAACGTATTTTATCGATCTTCCTTTTGCTTCAGTAAGGGCTAAAGGCTTTCAGTGTAACAATACCGTGGCGTCCTATTAGATATTATACTCAGGGAACCTTCTCCACTCTCTGAATTTTTTCGAGCTAGTTTTAGCATTCTAGAGGTCAAGCAAAAGGATCGTTTAAGGTGAGAATATATTTATTATTCTATTAAGTACAGAGACCAGGGTGATACAACTTAAAACATTATTTTAATTCGCATTTTCTATTTAGAGAAAGGAAAAAGGTGCATGGTACTAACTCTGGCAAATAAGCTTAGTAATATTTGTCGAACGAAAACTGCTTTACCGAAACTTCTGTGTGGAAAGAAACATTGTTCTGGTGAAGAATGAAATGATTTTTCTCACTACTAGCCGTCTTTTTCTCACATTCTCTCTCAACCTGATGAAAAGTTTCTTGTAATTTAATCTACTGGAACACTGTATCTTCAAGAAAAGCTATTTTCAGCTATTACATCGTGTATGTATGCAAGCATTTTTTGAAAGAATTTCTGTTCTTCGCATGAGACGCGAACCTCGAATCTCATTTTAAACGAGCATGCGCCTTTATAGATCATGGAGAGCAATGCATTTGAGTCTTCTAACATGTCATAAAACAAAAACAGATTTTTATTCGCTAAAGGTTGTTTATTATCCATGCTTTCATCAAGATTGACGTAATATAAAATGCTATATATTTTTAAATCTTAAAAAAAAAAGCTCGTTATCTTATGAGATCTTTTAAAGTCCAGACTAGTAGAAAAGTTCAATTTATATTAGTTCTTAGCACAGGTCTATCATTATATTACGTATGTACTCTATTTATTAAAAGTCGAAACCTGATAATGTATTTTTTAAATGCCCCAGTTTGATTATGAATTAGTTACATTATATTATACCTTACGTGAGATGACTTCATCAACAATTTATATTTGTAATTCATCTGTGTCTATCTACATTTTATTTAGATTAATTAATTATAGGTTTTCAAGGTAAGGAGCATATATAACTGTAAAATGGCACGCTCCACATGTTAACTTACGCGTACAAATTGTATAATACATTAAACTTACTTCTATTGCATTTTAATTAATGATTAAGTTCCAATTAGCGGCTTCTTTCATTAATATGTTATACCACGTGTTCATATTCTTGTACTTTTCTGAGAAGTTGTACTTTCATTATTTCACACAAATTATGTAGATTTGTGTAATGATCAATTTTTGCAACGTTGGTGTTATTATTTCAAATAAAAATTTCATTAAATCAGTGGTTAAATTAATTATTTCTTTTTTGATTTTGAATTAAAATTAAATTGAGGAAAAAGTATGTACACTATTTTTAACTTTAACAAAATTTATTATAAAGAACCAATTGCTATTATATGAATGTTTTAAAATCATTCAAGTGTTAATAACACCCTGTTTACTGCGCGTAGAAATTCACTTCAGGTAAACTTGTGTTATTAACGAGCGACTCGTACGTTTTTGAAACTGAAAAATAATGAAAAAACAATACCTCCATCTTCCGTTCAAATATACGAATGTTCGAACGGAAGAAAGAAATCGTGTCGTCTGGCCAAATAGATAACTAAGTTACCATAATGAGTGCATAGTCAAACACTTCAAACTTGCCAATTACCATAAGGTTCACCTAATTTTTTTAAACTTGGCAATTGCCTTACAAAGTTAAAGTTTACTAGGTTCGTACATTCGTATGTTTGAACGAGGGAGGTTTTTTCATTATTTTTTTGTATCTAAAGGGTGCGATACCCACAACAAATCGTTCGTTAATAGTACAAGTTTACCTGATGATAGGTAAGTTCCTTGAAACGCGTAGTAAACAAAGTGTTATTAACATTTGAATGAATTCTTTTAACGTTCAAAATTAAAAGTGATTATAATAAAAGATAGGGCAACTGGTAATTAGTAGTTCTTTAAAAGCATTTTCATTTAGAATATGATGCTATGTGACGCGTTGCAATCTTACTTCATTTTAGGCATAATTTCAGTTTTTCCCTGTAAATATTTACTTATATAATCCCCATTATTGATCTTCGTTAAACCCTTTTAATACAAAAGTATTTACACTTCTCTCATGTTAAAATCACAAAAGCTTTGGGCGAAAGAACACTGCGGTGAAGGACCAGGCCGAAGTTCCGGACCCAGACTCGAGGTCTCTGTAGACCACCGGCGGCGACTTCGGGAACGTGGAGGTGTCGATGACGTCAGTGCCGACGCGTTTTCCAATCCCTTCGGCTCGATCCTCCATCTCCGTCTTTCGCCCGAGCGTAGTAGGGATCGAAAGCGCATTCTCTGGCACCATATAGTCGGGTCGTGTCGGCCGAATGAATTGATCAGAGGCGCTTAGTCATAGTCGTAATCGCGGCGCTGAATTAGCTGCATTTGTTTACTACTCACATATACATTGTCTGGTTGTGGACATTGTAAATCGTTGTTGTTCGATTACTTCCGGTTCGATTTACGCGATCAGCGCAAGATGGACTCTAGACCGAGGGATGACCGTTCCGATACTCTCTCATTGTGACAATTGATATTTTACGTATCCGCCAATCTATAAAATTGCATTCGTTGACCCGCTCTTCTTTTGTGAATAAGTGCACAAGCGTTCGATGCAGTAAAATGCGTACGCTCTTGATTTGAATCATCGTTTTGGTGGCTAATATTCTACTGTTGGTTGTCATCATCACGGAAATGGTTTATCAACGAGTTGCGACCAACAGTAAGTAGCAATTTACCGTGACATTAAAAAATGCTTAAGCCGGTGAAATATCAAAATTTGTTCTTGACATAGATGTCCGTTCTATTACGTTATCCCGTATCGAGTGGGATGTATTTATACGTAATAACTACATATCGATCTGAAACGAATATTTTACGTTTGATCATTACCAGGTTCTGGCGATGATATTTTTATACACAAAGCTTGTATTGTTATCTCGTAATTTAAATACCGCGGCGGATAAAAATTGAACGTATTCGTTTCACATGAAGACTGGCATGTATAGTTTCAGTATAGCTTCTACAATAATAAAAAAAATTTTAAATAACGCAGATCTATGTTTTTATAAAGTTCATGATCTCTATCAATGCAAATATATATATATTCTATAAGAGTTTGTGAAATCATTCAAATCGTAATTTAATACTAAATATTTAGAGGGAATTACATTACATAGAATCGCAAAATACAAACACGAAAATTCGATTGACATAATTACTAATTATTGTAATTTTACACCCACCTACAATATAAAAAATTCCCTACAGCAAAAATTAAGAAGCTTTAAATTAAATAGCAAGTAGTACATTTTTTTCTTTTTTCAAAATTTGTTTCCCAGCGTTCCACCAAAAGATGTTATTCATATTATTGATGATCTTTTAGTTATAAATGAAGTAGATCCTGTAATTAAACAACAAATTTTAAACGCATTATTAGATTGTCTCTCACAAAGTTCTTTTTCAATTTAATAATAATATTTATTCTTCTAACAAAGATCTAACCATGGGTAACCTTATTAGCCCGCTTTTAGCAAATATTTTACATTTTTGTTTGATTATTTCTATAGTTTCAAGTAATAATAACTTTATCCCTTTATTTTACAAATGTAGAATGGTGAACTCTGAATTAAGAGAATGATTACAAGTACTTAAATGTAATGCATGTATATATTATATAAATTTTGTATCTCCTTCTTTGTAAAATATATCTAAAGGTTTGAAGGAGAAATAATAAGGTTCTATTGCTTCAAAAATACAACCAATTCGTTATTATAAAGCTAATTTGATTAATAAAAACAATTTAGTGAAAAAACTCATGTGAATGAGTGAAAATATAAAATACTTAAAAGAAAATTGAACAAAAAAACTCAATTGTGTGATATTCACAAAATATCTTTATTATAAAGTCCATAGTAACAATTGTATCGCCAACACTGTGGCATCTTCAGACTGGTAAATCTAGCTATATTTTCAGAGTGAAGATGATATACAATTACAAGGAAGTAACTTTAATAGAGGAGAATTATTCGAATCTGCTTGGTCATTTAATAAATTATTACATTTTTTATGTTCGTTAATTTTTACAGTTTCAAGTATAATAACTTTACCCCTTTATTTTTCGAATATAGAATAGCGAATTCTAAATTAAAACCTAGTGCATAAAAAATTCCCTACAACTAGCACAAAAATTATAAAACCGCAAACTAAATAGCAAGAGTACATTCATTTCTTTTGATGTTCAAGATTTATATCCCAGTATTCCGCCTAAAGATGTTATTAATATTATTTATTTATATTTATATTGTGCCCAACAGATTTTTTTCCATTAATAGGACAAAATGCACATTACACATACACGCAAGTGTTCAAGAAGAACAAAAAGTAAATGTAAAATTTCCTAAATAATAAATGAACACGACTTTTTAGTTATAAATAAAGTAGATCGTGAAATTAAACAACAAATTTTACAAGCATTATCAATTTGCTTCTCTCAAAATTATTTTCAATTTAATAATAACAATTATTCTTCCAACGAAGGTCTAATTATGGGTAACCCTATTAGCAGATTTTACATTTCTTATGTTTGTTAATTTCTTTAGTTTCAAGTAATGATATCTTTATCCCTTTCTTTTCCGAATGTAGAATGGTGAACTCTGAATTAAGAGAATGGATACTAGTATTTAAATGTACTGCACGTATGTATTACGTAAATTTTGTATCTTGTTATTTTCTAAAGTATGTCTAAAGCTTTTAAGGAGAAATAACAAGGTTTTGTTTCTTCCGCCTAAAGATGTTATTAATATTACTGATGATTTTTTAGTCATAAATAAAGTAGATCATGAAATTAAACAACAAATTTTAAAAGCGTTATCAATTTGCTTCTCTCAAAATTATTTTCAATTTAATAATAATAATTATTCTTCCAACAAAGGTCTAATTATGGGTAACCCTATTAGCCCGCTTATAGCAGAGATTTTTATGCATTATTTGGAAAGTAAAGTCCATAATTACACGTTGTTATTCGCCTATTTCATAAGTACTAAAAGACATCTAAATAATTTTCTCACTTTTATTAACGGTTTACATCCGGATATAAAGTTTATAACTGAAATAAAAGTTAATGACGGTTTCAACTTTCTAAATTAAACAATATCTAATTGTAATAATCGTTTAGAATATGCAGTTCATAAACCTACCCACACAGATACTACCATACATAATTCTTCTTCTCACCCGTTTAATCAGAAAATAGCAGCGTACAATATTATGATACACAGATTGTTAACCATTGCCCTTCTCACTTGCAATTTTCACAAAGAATTAGGTGTCATAAAACAAATTGCTCTTAATAATGGTTATAAGATTGATTTAATTGATAGTTTGCGGAGTAAATAACAAAAAAGCGTCACATATACGGATGTTCTCACAGATGTACGATGAGTCAGAGAGTCTTCTCGGGTATCTCGCGTCGTTGTATTATCTTTGAAGGACAATTTCTTCGCTAACGTTTCGATGAAATCTCATTTACCTTTTCTTCGGACGGCTGTAGTAGTTTTGATACTACTACGCAATGATTATTACTGTGGCAAGTTCACCAAAAACGCCAGTCACTCAGAGAAACGCCGATGATCTATATGTGACATGTCGCCAGATTGGAGCATTATTGGGGATTTCAAAGACCTCAATTCAAAAAAATTTGTATAAAGCATTGTGTGTAAAAAAATTACTTTCCCGTTGGGGACCGCATCTGTTGACCGAAAAACAGGTAGCAGCTAGGGTGAATTGGTGTCTAAAAACTAGATCGTTTCAACGCCAGAAACGTGTACATTGTCAGTGGTGATGAATCTTGGATTTACTCATACGAGCCAGGAAATAAATGCCGAGAAGAAAAGGAGAGCCTACAAAAGTCATTCGTTCTTGAAGTGTTTCCAAAAAGATGGTCGCGACAATTGTCCCGAAAACAGCTCATGTACCAACAATTTCTCTACAAGATCAAAGAACTGTTACTGCCGATTAGATTTGTTTGCCGCATATCATCGCTGAGCTTCGAAAAATCAAACCCGAGCAACGAATCATCCTCCACTAACACAATGCAAGTTCGCACACAACACGCAAGACAATTGAATTGGTAACGCAACAAAACATCGAATTGTTAGACCATCCTCGGTACAGTGTGGACCTAAGTCCCAACGATTTCTTTATCGAAAATCAAGAACGAACTGCGTGATCAAAGGTCCAATCGTCAGACGGAGCAATCGATACCTTCAAAACCCCAATTTTGACTACCAACAAATGAGTGGAACAACTGCTTCCAAAGTTAATTCGAGCGCATGCAAAAGTGCCATTAATCTTGAACAATGAAGTTCTTAAAAGCTATCTACTGTTTTATTCCAGTTGTATATGCAAAACTTAAAGGATAACCCACGTATACGTAATTTTGACTGTATATTCGTTCAAAAATGTATTACTAACAAATGAAAAAATTAATAGATACAGTTTAGTAAGTAATTCATGCATTTTTAATGTATTACCGTTCTCTTTATCGAAGTATCGAAAGTATTTACTATTTATTTACTATTTACTTTACACGTGTGACTTGACAACTGACGACAGTGTCGCATACTACTTTAACACAAAATTTGAACGGCTTCTTTGTGAGATTATTCACCTGCCGTATAATATATGCACTTACATGTTTGTTTAAATTGTGAAACGATGTACAGACAGAAGCACTAAATACATAGATGTATTTCGAAGAATTACCACCATGAGAATGTAATGTAAATATTTATATAGGCAGTACTAGTTTCACGACTAAATATTTCGAAATACCACCACGTATTTTACTTGATAATGAACATTTATCGTGGGCAGGAGCTTATATTCATGTAATTAGTGCCAGAACTAGTTTACAATGTTCGTTGGTCAAATGTTTTATTTACATAATGTTCGATTTATTAAAACACATTGTATATTCTGTCTAATATGTAATTACATATTAAAATTAAATTGATTGGGAATATGAGAAGTAACGGATGTACAAGTATTGAATAATGAACGATGCCTCCCACGTCTTAAATAGTTATGTAAAACACTTTTAAGTCTCTACTAAAATATTCATATTTTAGTTGTCTTTAATAATATTAAAATGTAATTATTTATATTTTTCGGAGTATTTTAAAATATAATGGGTGTTTTTTAAACTACATGAGAACTATCGATATCGATAGCTATGGTTTGACAGCTAATAATGTCAAACTGTGTTGACATTTCTGTTCAGTAAGGTTTGACAAGTCATCATGAATCATTTAACGCCAGAACAACTCTTCCAAATTCTGGAAATTTACTTTGAAAGAAATAAATCTGTTCGCGAAGTTCATAGAGCACTTCGTCCATTTTACGGTCAACATAATCGGCCTAGTGAGCAAGCAATTCGTGCAGTTATTGCTCGTTTTCGTACTAATTTTACTCTTCTCGATTCAAAACCATCAACAAGACAAAGAAATGTGCGTACCGAAGAGAATATTGCTGCTGTAGCGTAAATATTGAAGAAGACGCCGAAATGTCGATTCGTCGTCGTTCTCAACTTGTTGGCCTTTGTCCTTCGACTACGTGGAAAATTTGGCTTACGTGCCTATAAAATACAGCTCGTGCAAGAATTGAAGCCAAACGACCATCGTTTGCGTTGCATTTTTGCTGATTGGGCTCGTTCGAAACTGGCTGAAGATGAGCATTTTTATCGAAGAATTGTGTTTAGTGATGAAGCTCATTTCTGGTTAAATGACTACGTCAATAAGCAAAATTGCCGTATTTGGAGCGAAGACAATCCTCAAGCCGAACGAATCACCATTACATCCATTACAATTGACTATTTGGTGCAGTTGACACGCTGGCGGCATCATCGACCCTTATTTTTTTCGAAATGGGGAAGGAGCTGTAGTTACGGTGAATGGCGAGCGCTATCGAATCAAGCTAACTGAATTTTTGTTTCCAAAAGTTAATCAGCTAAACATCGACGACATTTGGTTCCAACAAGACGGCGCAACTTACCATACAGCGCGCTTAACAATCGATTTATTGCAAAAATCAGTTTGGTAACAACTTTATTTCCAGAAGTGGTCCTGTTCACTGAGCTCCACGTTCGTGCGATTTAACGCCTTTGGATTACTTTTTATGGGGCTATGTTAAGTCAATGGTTTATGCCGACAAACCAGCAACTCTTGAAGCATTGGAAGCCCATATTCAAGCCACAATTGGCCACCTAGATCTTGTGATTTAACACCTTTTGACTTTTCTCTTTGGGGCTACGTGAAAGCTAAGGTCTATGCCAATGACCCACAATCGATTCAAGACCTTAAAGTTGGAATTCATGAAGTTATCGATAACATGCAGCCGCAAATGTGCGAATTGGTAATGGAAAATTTCATGAAGCGAATATGGCAAGCGCAGTTATGGCGGCCATTTGGCTGATATTGTTTTCCATTATTAATGGCATACCCTCCCTTAATTTGCAATTAAATAAACACCCGATGACTTCGCTTAAAAATACTCGTTTTTTTACATGTAAAAATGAAACCCTCTTATTGGAAGACCCGTTAGAATGTGTTTAGTTAATAAGTAATGGCTTAAAATAATATTTCCGAATGCATCCATAAAGATATCCACTAAGAGAGAAGTTAGTGACGAACCCATCGCGTGCTTTTTGTCTGGGTATCATAGCTGGATGTTCACTGATGATATTCAACCTTCACTGGATGTATGAATATTTCGTGACTGACTATATATTTTTTGAATAGCTATCGTAATTGGATTTTGTGTCGTGTATTAAATAAAGGAAATAAATACAAAAGCAACATAACATAAAAAACTTCCAACTATGATCACTCCAAATATATTTCTTTTCAACCTTCAAACTAATTTATTCTATAGAAAATGTACTAGCGTGGTGAATATTTTCAATTTACATCCCACTGTGCTACTCAGATCGATGGTTTTTTCCTCTCCTTTTACTTATTTATTGACTTGTTTTCTTCCTTTTTGCCTTTTCTCATTTTTCGCTACAAAATTGAACACAAATGAGTCTCGAAAACTAGAACGGCTCTCCTTTTTTCTATTGTTTTCCGCCCTCGATTTATATGCTTAGGGACTTTACTGTATCCACTTGTAGTTTCTATCGTCGGCGATTGCTTCTGATAGGGGAGGGAATGATTTTATCATATCGGGGCATAAAATCCATTCACCCACTCGCCGTACACGAGTTCTTCGGCTACATATTGTCTAGACTGATGTCGGTGACTGCTGTAGGCACGCACGCGTCCGTTTTCACCGGGAAAAATCAATTTCGAAAAAGTTACTGAATGTTTTATGTTAAACCGTGCACCGCACAAGTGTTCATTGACTCATTCTGAATATTCAGATGAATAGCACCACTTGAATAACATACAGATGACGTGATTTTATGGAAATTTTTGTAAAACGTAGTTGCTAGAGCGAGAGCGTGTTAGTTATTTGAAATTCAGTATTGGATTGCGTTCAAACAGTAAATGCAAGTTGGATTAAATGTTTCGACGAAACTTTTTTTTTAAATATTCAGTTGTATACGAGGTGTGGCGAATTAATTCCCGGAATGTGTTATACAAATAGTGCGGTGTATGGTTAGTATTAAATCTGCAGAAACGAGTACGCACTCATTTTCGGCGATGGTATATATCGAAAGCGATCAGATATACCCGAAGTCGAGATTCATATGCGTATGGTATGTGTATGAATGCCGGATTAGATTGATGATGGCAAATCGACGACGTTCTTTGTTATGTTAGACGAGTGTTAATAGATTTACTAACCGACTTTCGACAATAGAATACACTGGCACTATTACTAAATGTATTGTTTGCAATATCAGCATTTTACCGTACAGTATCTTTGTGTGTAATGTTAATAGCAAACACCACCGGTTAAATGCGCAACGAGATGTACCATATTAAGAATTTCTATATGACTTTATTTTTATGTTAAGGGTGTGCAACATTACAGAAAATATTGTAGACAATGAAGAATTTCGATACTTTTGGCAGAAAAAATAGTATTTTAAATGTGCTAGTGCGTACTTTAAAAAGCGGCGAGATTTTCTTGTTTCTTCTTTTATGTAGTAGAATATTAGAGAAGATAAACGCGTGAAGGATAGTAGAAACTATAAAACATACCGTTGGGAAGCTCAATATATGGGCAACCCAACTTGTAATGTTAGCTACAGATGGAGTTTCGAATATGGTTAAAGCTGGAAAGTTACTAAAACAAATCCTCAATTGCTTTATGTACTTGTTTGTTCCTTGTGAGCGTTTGCGGAGCTTTCCATATCTAAGCTCATAACGGGCAGCGCAATATTCGCATCTTGACTCGTGATCATACCCTTAATACTTAATACAAAACAGCAAAATTGTTTGCTGCATTTGAAATACACCACTTTCTATCATCAAAAGAGCTTAGAATGTAGAGACTATATTTTAATCGGAAAAACATAAATAAATTACGTTTCCACATCAATGCTTGTATTCTCTATATGTATTTCAATAACTAAATTGCCATCATAAGCAGAGAATTTTAAATTAATCACGTTGCTACTGGATCCTAGGTAAAATTCGCACAGAATCATACCGCTCAAATATCAAATATACACTCCCAGTGTGCATTTGGTCAAACAACACACCAAGAAACACATCACTAAATACATACCTTCAGTGTATACTTGGTATTTATGCAGTATGACTCTTTGCGAGCTCTACCACGGATCCAGGTGCCACACCGTGATTAATTATCTGCTGACGATGACAACTTGGTTGTCGAAATACGTATACAGAATACGAATATTGATATGAAATGGGGTTCTGTGTACCTTTTTTCATTAATTCAATCAACTATAGCCTCCATTAAAATTTAGACTATATTTTGTATACTACCTGTAGAAATAGAAACCGAATATCAGTTCATTTATTTAAGAGAGGTGTTAAACAATATCTACTTCGTTTAAATTACTTATACTAATATGTGTTATTTGCTTTTTCTATATTGACATTTTCTCTCATGTTTCGCTGTTCTTTATTTGTCTTTTTAGAATAGTACATGTATTAATGAAGATTTATTATTATTAATGTTTAATAGAATTAGACTGTGAAATCGTATTTTAACAGTTGTATATTAAAACAATACGTGCAGGTTCCTTATGTTTATAATCATTATTTTGAATAAAATTATATCGTTCTATATACAGTACTGTGCAAAAGAAAGAAGCACCTAAAAATATTTTCCAAAACTTATTTACTAAAACGTTTTTACTAATAATTATTGGGTTAATTTAATTTATAATATTTAGTACATCTTTTGAAGAACGATTCACATATTGGTAGAAATATAATCACTGGAAATTACCAAGTTTATAACATCATACATCCTCGTAGGGGTGAGATCAACCGCCTGATAAGAGGATTAAAGTAATAAATTGTTATAGTAGATAGAAAATGCCTAGAATAGCATTGCTAGACAGAAATAAAATTATTGCTTTACGCCAAGAGGGTTATAAGATAGTGAAATGTTCCCGGTATGCCGTGCAACAAACAATAAAAAGAATGACTGAACCCGGCAGTGTAAGTGATAGACCAAAGGCGTGGACGTCCAAACAAGCTCAGTAAAGCTGATGCACAGTTTTCAAAAGTTAGTTCCTTAAGAAATTGTAAGAAAGCTAGCGCAGAACTAGCTCAAGATCTTGCGCGAACATCTGGTATTTCGGTACATGCTTCAACAGTAAGGCGATACTTACTCAGATCAGGCTTGAGGAGATGCGTGGCCGTGACAAAACCCTTACTGCGACGAGGTAATATAGGAAAACGATTAAAATATGCCAGAGACCACGAAACTTGGGGGTGTAATAAGTGACGACAAGTGCTATGGACTGACGACTCTAAGTATCAATTATTTGGAACGAACAGACGCGAGTATGTTAAACACCGTCCCGTTGAATCGTTATTGTAACCATGTTTATACACTACCATAAAGCGTGGAGGAGGCAATATCCAAGTTTAGGGTTGTATTTTGGCAGCAGGTGTGGGTGAAATTGTAAAGATAGAGGGTAAATTAGCTGGTGAGAAATACAGAACACTATTAGAAGAACATGTCATACTATCAGGGCAACGACTTGTTGGTAATAATTTCATTCTACAGCAACATAATGATCTCAAGCATACCTCAAAACTTGTGAAACCTTATTTAGCACAGCAGGAAGCAAATGGGGTATTGCAGACTATAATATGGCCACCTCAAAGTCCTGGCTTAAATATTATTGAGCATGTGTGGGATTATCTATCAGAAAAAAGTGTGAAAGGGGGCTAAAGAACAAAAATGAACTGTGGAACATACTACAGGAGAAATGGTACAATATTCCTGAAAATTTCATTAATTCATTAATGGAAAAGCTACCAAGAAGAATGGAGGATACCATAAAAATAAAGGTGGTTTTACAAAATATTGAAAATTGAAGTTCTTTTTGTTTAAATATCGATACGTGTTAGTTTTTATACATTAAAAAAAATTTCAACTTGTGTAAGATTATTATTTATCCTTTTACAATAGTTTCTTTTAAAATTCAAGAAGATGCTTCTTTCTTTTTCACGGTACTGTATGTAATAGTGTTATAGGGTTAAAATTTTGTATTAATACAAGTTATTCCTCTACATACTAATATAATTTTTTTTTGTTTTTGGAGAATTATATGGTACAGTCCTGTACGGATGTATTCTTCATAAAATACAGATATTTCAAACCAAAAAATTACAATAAGTTCCTAAAACTTGTATTTAATAATTAATTGTGAGAGAACTAAAAATATTTTATATTTAGTAGGCTAATAAGCTTTTAACTTCAATAAACATGTAAACATTAATACATACACAACAAAAAGCGCTATATACAGCATTCAAATATATCAAACAAACAAGAACTTCTTCTTACTGTAATTTCATACACCTAATATTGATCGCAGCTTGTCGTAAGAGCAAAACCTGCGCTATAAGAAACGGTAAAGTGTCGGGGTATATAAACAAAACGTTCAAGGATTGATGCGATTGTAATAATGTCAATGTAAATTTCGACAAAATATGGGTCAAGAATAGCGAAAAGCGATTTAGATTCCGATAATCTGAAACGTTCAATGAATCACTGTGAAATGAATCTAGGCAATATTTATATTTTTAGATTTCTTGTAATTCTTGTCGCATGTGGCGGAGGACAATGCAAATTTTATTGTTCTGAAAAGGACGACGTGTTCGTTTGAGCATGATTATAAGTTTCTTTGAATAAGTACGAAATTATTAAAAAATTTTCTAATGAATTTAGAGTCCTACAAATGAAAAATACAAGTTCTTATATTTTTTCCAAAAATCTTAAATTTATGTTGAAATAGAGTCTTTACTTTCTGTCTTAATGCCGTAGAGGTCACTGGTCACCGGTTTCTTTTTTGATGCCACGTTATTTTTCTTATTTTGGCGTTGTAACGGGTGAGCCATCTATCGGTTTAAATTTGAACCACCGGTTATTTCGAATCTGGCAATACTTATGTCATTCTATTCTGTCACAAAATTCAGTATATTTTCTCCACTGAACGAAATGAATCGATTTACGCTTGAGCAACGTTGGCATTTATTGGAAATTTATTTCCAAAACAAAGACAATTGGTCGGAAATTGCACGAAAATGTCGTACAAAATTTGGTCGCAGAGAAGGACCAACAGTGCCCGGTATACGCAAGTTTATTACTAAAGTTCGTGAAACTGGTTTCATACGCCGAAACGTGAGCGTGCTCGTACAGTGCGTACACCCGAAAATATCGAAGGCTGAGAGTGTGCGTGAGAATCTATCAACAACTCGTCATCGTTCTCAAGAATTAAACATTTCACGCACCAGTTTACGTCGAATTTTGCGAAAAGATCTCGGTATGACACTTTACAAAGTTCAATTGGTTCAAGAGTTGAAGCCGCATGATCATCCGCTTTGTTTTCGCTTCGCTAGATGAGTCAACGAGAAACTGCACGATGATGTCGATTTTGCCAAAAAATCATCTTTTCGGATGAAGCTCATTTTAATCTTGGTGGGTACGTTAACAAGCAAAATTGACGTATTTGGGGCTCAGAAAACCCACACGTGGTCTTACAGAAGCCAATGCACCTATTACGAGTGACTGTTTGGTGCGGCTTGTGGAGCGGAGGCATCATATTTCTTTCAAAATTAGGACGCTGCAACCATTACGGTCAATGGAGACACCTATCGCACCATGATAACCAATTTTTTTGTGCCCGCTCTTCATGGTATTGATGCGAACGATGTTTGGTTTCAACAGGATGGTGCAACTTGCCACACATCTCATGCCACAATGGATTTATTGCGTCAAACGTTTGATGGCCGTTCAATTAGCCGAAATAGTGATGTTAATTGGCCGCCAAGAAGCTGCGATTTGACACCGTTGGACTATTTTCTGTGGGGCGCCGTTAAACACAAGTGTTATGCCGACAAACCAGAGACAATTGAGCATTTGAAGGCCAACATTCGTCATGCCATTGCCGAGATACGACCCCATACACTCGAAAAAGTGCTCGAAAATTGGTCCGACCGAATGGGGTTCTGTGAGGCCAGCCGCGGTAGCCATATCAATGAAATAATATTCCATCTCTAACCGGAACAATTGTACTTCACAACAAAAAAATAAATTTGGCAAAATTTCAAACCGTTTTTGTTTTATTGCATTTTTAAAATTAAACTTTTAAATGGCCCACCCGTTACATTGTTTATATGATTTTCGCAGTCGCGTTTGTCCCAGCACGCCGCATCGGTTAAATCTAAAGCATTATTGTTTATATTATCATTAAATCAAATATAATAGGTAAAAAACCTTATTTGGATGCACATGAAGACTTTTCTTTAAGCTTCTCTCGAACGTTACATGAATGAATGAAAAAAATTTGCACTTCATATTGATGCAACAGATAATTAATGTGAAACTTTGACTGATATTAACCGAGCAAAGAAGTATGCATGTGTTTTCAGGTAATTTTCAAACAAGCCGCCAAATATTTTAATCTGATATTAGCGTCCTGTGTCCTTCTGATAAGATCTGAAAGATTATCACGTTTACAGGAAGTCCTTGCAGATTAGAATAATAACAGAGAGTGTCTTTTTTTACGTTCTCTTTTTCACATTTATATTCAAGTCATTTCACTACAATTACGATCTTAATCTTGTATGCATGTTGGTGTTGAAATTCAAATTACATACTTTTAGAAGATGTGTGTAGATTATGTTTAAAAAATCAAAGCTAACGTAAGATTTACGCGTACATGTTATGGGTTGTAAATAACTGAGGAAATTAAAACATATGTACGTATTATGTAAACTTTGTATCTCGTTATTTCTAAAATACGAGGGTAGTTTGACAAGTAGTGAGAATGGAAAAGAAAAACGAATTTTTTAAGTACAAAATAATTTTTATTTTTAAATATATTCTCCTAAAAGAGCAATACATTTATTCCAACGGTGCTCCAATGCCCTTATGCCATCTCCAAAATGCGCTTCTGGAAGGCTTGCATAGTATTCATTTACGAAGATGATAAGCTCGTCGTTAGACGAAAATTTCTTTCCACCTAGTGCCGTTTTCAATTTTGGAAAAAGGTGGAAGTCGGAAGGGGCAAGATCCGGCGAATAACGCGCATACGGTACTAATTGGAAATGCAAGTCGTGGATTTTGGACATCGCAACTGTGCTGATATGCGAGGGAGCGTTGTTTTGGTGAAACAGAATCTTTTTCTTTGCCATTCCTGGCCGTTTAGCACCAATCTCAACATTTAATTTTTGTAGAAGTTCTGCATAATATTGTCCGTTTATTGTGGCATCTTTCTGAAGGTAATCAATCAGCAAAATGCCCTTTGCATCCCAAAAAATTGATGCCATCACCTTGTTTGCCGATAAAGTGGTTTTCGCTTTCTTTGGAGGTGCAGAACCACGTTCTAACCATTGTTTCGACTGTTGTTTAGTTTCGGGTGTACTGTAGTGTATCCAAGTTTCATCGCAAGTAACACATCGTCTACAAAAATCAACCAGATTCCGCTTGTAAAGGTTCAAACACTAATTGGAAATGTGCAAACGAGTGAACTTTTGATCAGTCGTAGGCAATCGCGGCACCCATCTTGCCGAAAGCTTGGAAAGGCCCAATTCTTTCGTTAAAATGTGATGTACGCGTTCTTTTGAAATGTTTACCATGTCTGCTATCTCTCTCACTTTGAGTCGTCGATCTTGCGTAATAATATTATGAATTTTTATAATCATTTCCTTAGAAGTCACGATTTTGGGTGCTCCAGAGCTCGCTTCATCAACACAGCTTGTTCTACCACGTTTAAATTCATTTAGCACATTCACCTAATGTTTCCAATAACTCATCTTTTATTTCGGTAGCTTTCATACCCTTAATTAGGAAGTATTTAATCATTGTACGATACTCTGCTTTTTCCATTTTAACGAAAGGACGTGTTGCTTCTTTTTCAATCTGCTGTCAAAAATAAACTAATCAACCGATTTATCTAAATATCGGAATGTAAATATATAAACAGGCAACCTAAATTACAGTACATTTGTTTTACCAATTAGAGCGCCACTTATGTGTCATTCTCACTACCAATAGATTATAAATGTTCGACACTGTCAACCTTGCACTTATTGGGGAAGCGTCATGCAACTACCCTGCAGCAACAGCGACGCAGCCGATCTTTCGCACTACATCAAGTATTTGGTTTCGTTTTTCCCTTACGCATGTCATCATACTTAATATGTTAATACGTTCGCCTTATATAAAGATCCGTTCGGTACTAACTTGTAATTCAACACTTCATCTGTTTTATTACATTATACTAGTGAAGGCGCTACGCACTCAGTACGAACCTGACGCACAGAAAGATATACCAATTGTTCATTATACACTAATATCAATTCAACAAGAATAATTCCATGTTATTATCCCCTTTTAATGGCTTCGACGTCGGCATAGCGCTGTCCTTTCATCGGTACATGTAGTTTGGAGAATAGATAGAAATCAGAGGGGGCCAAAAAAAGAAAATCAGTAATAAGCGTCGAGCGATGAGTGCATTATCATGTAACAAACCCCAGTTACCATTTTCACGATATTGAGGGCGCACACGACGAATACGCGCCAAAAGACCTTCATAATACCAAGATAATATACAGACAAACGCCTGTTTGACTAGTTGGTACAAACTCTTTGTGCACTATGCCTTTCGAATCATAAAAACAAATCAACATTGTCTTCACTTTTGACTTCTATTCAGAGCTTTGACGCTTGGTCTCTGGATCATACACTCCGCGCAACATGAATAGGACCAACTGCATATATGACATTTGTAGTTGGTATAAACATGGTAGCGCGCTGGAATTGTTATTTTCGAAAATAAGAGGGTTGATAAAAAGATGTATGTAGGTACCAAATATATTTTTTGTAAAAGTCAGTGCAAATGTACGTTACTAATGACAATAAGTAGAGTAATTAAACGCCACTTGAATACGACCAATCTACAAAATAAAAGATTCGTTTGAAATAACAAAATACTTTATTGTTCAATAATGAGTACTTTTGCCATTATTTCTTATAACCTCAAATAGTCGGGATGGAATGGAATTATACAGGGTTCTCAAGTAGTCAACGGGAAGTTCCGCCCAACTTCGTTTCAGCGCCTGCTCTAGTTCGTCAGCGCAACTGAATTGGGTAGCATTGGAGTACAATTTACGCGACAACCATCCCCAAACATTTTCTATGATGTTCAGGTCGGGGGAGAGCGATGGCCAATCGAGAACCTCCATGCCTTGTTCTTGAAACTAGCGTCGAACAATGCGCGCGGTGTGAATACTAGCATTATCCTGTTGGAAAATAAATGGCCCACCTGCCATAACGTTGGAAAATTTGTCTTTCACCTGTTGCAGCAGCTGGACGTACTTTTCCGAATTCTGTCTGCCCTTCACTATTACTAAATCAACAGGTCCGTTATAGGAAACAGCTCCCCATACCATGACTGAACCAACATCGGCTCGCCTTCGTGACTGAATCACTTCATCTTTACGTAAATCGTGGAAATAATAAGAAAACCCATCCGGGCCATCTAAATTAAACGTCTTGTCACTGAAAATAACAGTTTGCCATTCTCTTGTCCACCCCATTTTTGCTTGAGCAAACTGAAGACGTGCAGTGCGCTGAAATTCCCTTAAAGGAGGCCGTCGTTTAATTTTCAAACGTTTTAAATGCGGACAGGTCTTCAGTAACTTCTGTACAGTTCTTACCGATGCATTCGTTCCAACGTTATTCGCGATTTGTCTTGCCGTTAATGCCGAATTCGATGCTTCGCGTAATATGGCTCGACGTTCTCTCTTAGTTGTAACGGATGTTGTTCGCCCTTTAAAACGTTTTCCATAATTCTCGGGATCCCTAATAAAATTGTTCACAACCTGGTGTGATCGACTTATTTTCTTTGCAGTAGCCCTTGAGGAATACCCTTCTTGATGGAACGCTTTAATTTTTCCAATTTCTTCCATACTTAAGCACTTCTGTCGTCCCATCGTTGCACAATACCCTTAATTACAGATGTTTGTTTATCCGGATACACGTTGTAACTCGACACTCATCCGGTAGCTTACTATTAAATACTGGTCGTATCCAACCGGCGCGGTGCATTTTATATGTATGTGGTACTTACGTCACCCAATGCATAACGTTAGGCACTATTGCGCAATAATGCGTATTATTTGCCATATCATACCATTACAAACTTGCATTGTATTTTTAGTAAATGAATTGTTTTTCAAACCACCGAAAGCTTGCAACAAGTCGGGTGGTCCTATTCATGTTGCGCGGAGTGTATTTAAAACACCACATCTCTTCGCCAGTTACAATAGAATATTTGAAGTTTTCCTCCTTTTTTGAGTGTTTAATCAAGTCTGTGCAATGTTGAATTCAGTTAGTTTGTGTGGTACAAACCTTGCGCAAATCTTTCTCAATCCCAAATGCTGTGTCAAAATGCGATGAATTGAATCTTTGGAAATATTTAATTTCATTTCCCCGTATCGCAATGAGGAATTCGACTCATTTCTGATAAATTCACCCACGATGTTACTTACTTTAACCACAGATATTTTTGCACCAGGATATTCGTCGTCATTTATATCCGTAGGACCGTCTTTAAATCGATTATACCACTCATGCACACTCGTACGTGATAAACAGCCATCACCATATACTTGTTTCATCAAATTAAATAATTTACTGAGTTTAAAACAAAACTTGATATTTGCTCCTTGTTTAAAATTCATTTTTCGACCAATTCCAAATACACACTGTTACTTTATGCGCTACTTCTCTGCTTCTAATGATGCAAATGTCATGATACTTTGACATAACATTGGTGAAAGATCTACCTTACCAATGCATACTTTTTTTAGTAGATGGCGCCACTAAGAATTGGTATTTTTAAATAAGTTCGGGCTTTCTCGGCGACAGAATGTGTATATAAGATTTTATTTTGAATTGCATTTTATATTTACATAAAAGTCTATATCAAATACTAATTTTGATTTTCAAATTATCTTACAATCCATTATATACTGTTTATGACAAATTGGTCATAACTATATATTTATAGAAATAAACAGAAAAGAGAGGTTAACAGAGAAGGACTAATGAATAAAAGAGAATGCCATGAGATCATGTCGAAATACTAGAAAGAGACCTATAATCTGTTATACTTACTATTGTCCAGACTAGAACTTTGTTCCCTCTTCTCTTGGAAAATAACTTCATTTTTACAAGAAATGATTATAGCCTAATATAACTGCGTTATTAACAATATAATGTGAATGGAACACTATAATTTTGAGTTCCGTCTTTTTTTCTTTTTCCGCGTAATAAGCTTCTAAACTTTAATTTCAACTCAAGCTCATAAGACGACACCTGTACGTGTATATAATAAAAATAACAAGAATTTTTACAGGAAGTTTTCTTATTTTACAACGCGCATCTCGAGCATAGAGCTCGACGTCGGAGAGAAACCACAATCTCCGGAATTAAAGCGATAAAACTAATTTTACGGTCCGGTGGAGGCGGCGTGCAAGTGAGAATGACACCGGAACTGGCCTTTGCCACCTTTATTAGTTTATAAATCCACGGTCAAAATTAGACGTTTTGTAAGAACTGGCAATTGAATCGGACTGCGCTATTCTTAGCGTTAATGTTTTAATAAAAGATGTTACAAGCGGTATTTTTAAAAGATATGATATTTCGCTACGGTAATGTATGGTATTAAACCTTCAAACTAATTGACTGCCATGTTTATTTTACATCACATGCCGTCTAAATAAATGTGTATTACGGCTCATTGCATTGTACATAGTTTGTGTAGTAGGTTGAGATCATTTGATAAATTCGTCTCTTTATTATAATGCAATAAATCAACACAAAACGAAATAACTATAACTAACACACGATGACTAAAGTAACGAGTGATTGATTTGGAAGTGCTTTTCTCAAAAATAAAAAAAAACTTCAATTTTATCGGGTGTTCTTTATTATGATATAAAAGAACCATTCTTGATATTTATTATTTAAAAATTTGCTTCAAATGTTGGCTATAACAGCGCTTAACATGGTTCAATTTGAAGTTCTAATTATCGATCACGCGTTCCAGCTTCTTAAGTAGTATTTGGCGAATAACACGAGCAATGCTAACTTCCAATTGCTCAATCGTAATTGACATATCTATGTATAGTTTGGACTTTACGTAACCCAAAAGGAAAAAGTCTAAAGGGGTGATATCACATGATCTAGGCGGGCATTGCACAGGTCCATTACGTGATATTAAAAGTTCGCCAAATTGTTCTCGCAATAAAGCCATGATTTCACGGGTTGTGTGGCAAATAGCGCCATCTTGTTGGAACCAAATGGCGAGATCACGGGCTTCCATTTCAAGCAGCAAACAGTTCGTTGTCATGGCGCGATAACGGGTGCCATTCATAGTTACGTTGCAGACTTCATTTTGTAAGAAATATGGACTGATGATTCCTATTGAGCATAAACCACACCAAACCGTGATTTTATCTGAATATGTAATGGCAACTCTTGAACCTCTTCAGGTTGCTCTTCACTCCAAATACGGCAATTGTGCTTATTGAGGTAGCCATTAATCCAGAAATGGGCCTCAACGCTGAACAACATTTTGGTCGAACACAGTGGATCTTCTTCAAGCTTTTCAAAAACATTCAGACTGAAACGGTGACGATTCGAAAGGTCGGCCGCTTTCAATTTTTGAAAGAGTCGAATTTTGTGTGCTTTTAAACCATAGCCCTTACGTAAAATACGTTGTGGCATACGACAAACCAAGCTATTGAAATCTACGTCTAATCGTTTCTTCACAGTTATCGCGCACACTCACGGCTACCATCACTATATTTTCTTCACTACGTGCTGGACGTGCGTCTATTTAGTCCCGTATTATTCAATAATGAAAATTGCGTTTCAAATTTTTCGATGGCGAATTCTGCGTTCGCTAGGCCGATTACGTAGACCATAAGTTGCTCTTAGCGGACGAAACACATTTCACAATTTGTAGACGTTGAGCCGAGCTGAGTCTTTCCATTATAAAATGTCACATAATACATAATTAAAATAGCGTGAAAGTTTGACTCAATTTCTCAAAAAATCGCTTTTGAAAAAAGTACGTCATAATGAATCACCCATTATAATATAATAATAAAGGTAAAGAAACATGGAGTATAATAAATACCGAACTGGGAAAGAAACAGACGACCTGGAGTTATCATCAAATCAATTTAGTGTCACTTTTTTACTAGAAAAACAAAGATTAGTTCTGCCAATAGTGCTGAAATGAATATTACTAGCAATCAGCATAGTTTCTGTTTTATTATTCAATAAAGTGTCTTTTAATTTTATTATTATATAACAATATATATATATATATACACTCCGCGCAACATGAATAGGACCACCCGACTTGTTGCAAGCTTTCGGTGGTTTGAAAAACAATTCATTTACTAAAAATACAATGCAAGTTTGTAATGGTATGATATGGCAAATAATACGCATTATTGCGCAATAGTGCCTAACGTTATGCATTGGGTGACGTAAGTACCACATACATATAAAATGCACCGCGCCGGTTGGATACGACCAGTATTTAATAGTAAGCTACCGGATGAGTGTCGAGTTACAACGTGTATCCGGATAAACAAACATCTGTAATTAAGGGTATTGTGCAACGATGGGACGACAGAAGTGCTTAAGTATGGAAGAAATTGGAAAAATTAAAGCGTTCCATCAAGAAGGGTATTCCTCAAGGGCTACTGCAAAGAAAATAAGTCGATCACACCAGGTTGTGAACAATTTTATTAGGGATCCCGAGAATTATGGAAAACGTTTTAAAGGGCGAACAACATCCGTTACAACTAAGAGAGAACGTCGAGCCATATTACGCGAAGCATCGAATTCGGCATTAACGGCAAGACAAATCGCGAATAACGTTGGAACGAATGCATCGGTAAGAACTGTACAGAAGTTACTGAAGACCTGTCCGCATTTAAAACGTTTGAAAATTAAACGACGGCCTCCTTTAAGGGAATTTCAGCGCACTGCACGTCTTCAGTTTGCTCAAGCAAAAATGGGGTGGACAAGAGAATGGCAAACTGTTATTTTCAGTGACGAGAAGAAGTTTAATTTAGATGGCCCGGATGGGTTTTTTTTATTATTTCCACGATTTACGTAAAGATGAAGTGATTCAGTCACGAAGGCGAGCCGATGTTGGTTCAGTCATGGTATGGGGAGCTGTTTCCTATAACGGACCTGTTGATTTAGTAATAGTGAAGGGCAGACAGAATTCGGAAAAGTACGTCCAGCTGCTGCAACAGGTGAAAGACAAATTTTCCAACGTTATGGCTGGTGGGCCATTTATTTTCCAACAGGATAATGCCAGTATTCACACCGCGCGCATTGTTCGACGCTGGTTTCAAGAACAAGGCATGGAGGTTCTCGATTGGCCATCGCTCTCCCCCGACCTGAACATCATAGAAAATGTTTGGGGATGGTTGTCGCGTAAATTGTACTCCAATGCTACCCAATTCAGTTGCGCTGACGAACTAGAGCAGGCGCTGAAACGAAGTTGGGCGGAACTTGCCGTTGACTACTTGAGAACCCTGTATAATTCCATTCCATCCCGACTATTTGAGGTTATAAGAAATAATGGCAAAAGTACTCATTATTGAACAATAAAGTATTTTGTTATTGCAAACGAATCTTTTATTTTGTAGATTGGTCGTATTCAAGTGGCGTTTAATTACTCTACTTATTGTCATTAGTAACGTACATTTGCACTGACTTTTACAAAAATTATATTTGGTACCTACATACACCTTTTTATCAACCCTCTTATTTTCGAAAATAACAATTCCAGCGCGCTACCATGTTTATACCAACTACAAATGTCATATATGCAGTTGGTCCTATTCATGTTGCGCGGAGTGTATAATATTCTTGCAAAACCGCAATGTGTTTAATTCTTTTTCAAAAACGATTTCTTGTTGTATAATTTTAACAATATATAATTTTTATAGCACTGCATCATTTTGACTGTGAGTCACTGTATGTTAAAAGAAACTTTTAAAACTTAAAACATTGAGTTCAATATTATTAAAACTTAACATCAAAACACATATCTTCATCGTAATTTTTATTTAGGTACCATAACTTGTTGTAAAGTATACACATGCTAAATTTTCTTTACAAGAACTTTACCGTTTTTATTATTTTGTGAACCATGTAACGGATATGATTTATTTAATCCAAAAAAAGGCGAACATCACCCAAAATATTTACATGTTAACATTCCCATTTAAAAACTAGTCGTTCTTGTAATCTTTACAAAAAAAAAGAAAAAAACATCAACGCAAATAACCTTTCCGTACAGTTCCTCGTTATATTTGTAGCTAAACATTTTTCTTTATTTAAACTTTAGCGCAATGTTGATTCATAATTTACATTTATGATATCATCCTATTTACAATAAATGTTCATGAACGAACGCTTTCATGCACGCGTAAATATGAATTTACAAGGTTAATTTAAATATATGTGTATGTATATACAGTAATTCACAAGAGTCATACAAGGAATGCTATTTTAAGTTGCAATTAAATATATTTAAATTAATAAACATTATGCCAAGTGCAGCTACATACAAATCTAGTTATAAAATCTGGCCATTTTAAAAGCTATTTTTGTAAAGAATGCACGTCATAATAAATATGACTAAACTATTTTATAAACATTAGTTGTTGACTGTCGTAACTATACTCTGTACCACGAACATACAGACTAATCACGACCAAATTATGTGAACTTTTTGACATAAAATGTCAATGACGGGAGTCTGATTTATACATACGCAATTATTGTATTATTTATTTACTTCTAATCAAACAAATTAACCTCCAAAAATGTTGTTATAACAACAATATTAGTGACAGTTTAAGTGGTTTATTTTATATTAAATGTTGAAAATTAATACAGATTATTTTGAATTATTAACAAAATGTACAGTAAATTTTTTTTTCAATTCTACAAAGGGCACCAGAAAAGTTTTGCAATACAGCTTTGTTTATTTAATCTTTTCAAAGTAATTTCCTCTACACCAATCTTTAAACCAGTTCCGCCAAGCTTCACTCGTTATCCCAAGCCCGCAAAAGGTCCTCATCACTAAATCGCCTCCCTTTTAGCTTCATTTTCACATGCGGGAACAGTGAAAAGTCGCAGGGAGCAAGATCTGGACTGTAGGGAGGGTGCTCGAGAAGTTTCAATCCTGTTGTGTTCAAATATTCGGTGCAGGCTTTGGCGCGGTGAGTTGCAGCATTATCGTGATGGAGGAACCAGGTGTCTATTCTTGACTTTGGTCGCAGGTTCAATGACTTTAGGCAGACACTGTTCAGTATACCACTTAGCTGTGACTGTCTTCTGTGTGTCCAAAACGACGCGTTCCACAATTCCACTCGATTTGAAAAATGCAGTTATCATTTTCTTCTTTACAGATCGGGATTTTCTGACAACTACGGGTGTGACCTCATCATCAAAGACCCAAACTTTGTTTTGAGCTTTGATCGGCACATCGTAATAGTACAGCCAAGTCTCGTCACCTGTCACGACGTTGTTCACATACCGAGATTGTCCTTTATTAAACTTGTCATCTGCTCTTCAGTCAGTCGATGCGGCACCCAGAGAGAACAAAGTTTCTTCACGTGCAAACGATCATGCAGAATCGAACGAATTGCTGGTGCATTTAGGCCTGAAGTACCCTTTATCTGTTGGTAGGTCACTCGCCTGTCTTCGGCAAGCATTTTCCTCACAGTAGTAACGTTTTCCTCCGTAACTGACATTCGTGGCCTTCCCGGCCTCTCAGCATCCTCCACAGTTAAATTTCCCCTTTAGAATTCTCTATACCACCTGAATATCGTTGTGCGATGTGGACAAACATCACCTAGTACAAGAGTCATAAATTTCCGCTTTTATGAGCTTACCCCAGCTGTGTTTCCTTGTATATAACAAAATTAAGATTCACAAAATATTTATCGTAAACAACTAAATTAAATCACCAACTAAGGTTCGCACAGACAAAAAAATAAATTATTTTAATCGCAGAACACTTTATCTTTACTATAGATCAGTCGACTACGGACCGTATTCATTACAGACTTTACCCGAATACCTGTAATTTTTAAGCGCGTAATAAAAATGGTTTAAGGTACAAAATGATGTACAATAACAAGAATATTATTAGAAATCATCTTGGTTATACCCCTTAATACCAAGCAAGTAATACAAAGGACTCATAGTATTGTGTGATTACATTTCTTTATAAGAAATTTTGCAAATTTTTTGAGTCTACTGCGATTGTATGAAAGAATATTTAAAATATATAATTAATAAATTAGTAATTTCCTTTATCATACATACTTGCATGCTAAAATCTATAAATTTAAACCTAAAGAATTCAAGATTCGTTTAAAATTGCATGCCTATCCTATTACCTATTACATAACCATATAGAAAAACAAACAAAAGAATAATGAAATACTTCACATCTTCGATGCTATTTCTTTGGCACTTTTTTTTGTATTGAAATGAAGCACGTCATTTGTTTTATTAATGATATTTTGCGTGAGCATATCTCGACATATGTAAACATTGTGAATAGACAAATTATTGCTGTTACAACACAATTCAAAATGACGATATACCACTGCTATTTCTTACTCATTTATATACGAGAAGCTGTTGTTGATTTTAAAGATGCTCCCCTCTCTTTCTACACACATATGGTATATGTGCATACAAATTTCTATCTGGCATTTACGTGTGTAAAAACAAAGAATATATTTTGGTCTTTGTAGATTTGTATACAAAAATGAATAAGAATAAAACATCAAGAGAAGTTCACTTTAAATATGAAAGAAGAACTATGAATCGGGAGAATTAAAATGCATTATTTAGTTAATAAACAATTCCAAATATTAGAAAGTATTTATATTCCCTGGATAACAAATAAAAGTCTGAAAAGAAAAGGAAGATATACCAGGTGTGCCGGAAAGTCATTACCGGTTTTTCGTAAAAAAAACTACATAATTTTCAAGGAAATGGGAAAATTTATTTATTCAAAGTATTGGTCATTTGATTCTACACATCTTGCCCATCCTTCAGGAAATTTATGGATGCTATCCCAAAAAAAGGGTTTGTCCTTTGAGCAAAACTCTTCATCGAGCCATTTTCTAACTTCTTCGAAATTGGCGAAGTGCTGCTCTGCAAACGCGTCTCCCATTGATGCGAAAAGGTGATAGTCGGACGAGGCGAGGTCTGGAGAGTACAGCGGGTGCGATTTTATGGTCCATCCAAGTGCTTTCAATACTTCCTTGACTGGTTTTGCTGTATGAGACGGCGCGCTGTGGTGCTGTAAAATCACTTTACCGTGTTTTCGGGCCCATTCTGGACGTTTTTCTATCAATGCATGGTTCAAATTGATAATTTGTTGTCGGTAGTGATCAGTATTAACTGTTTCACCAGGTTTCAACAGTTCGTAATACACCACGCCACTCTGGTTCCACCAAACACAGAGTATTGTTTTGCGACCAAAACGATTTTGCTCTAGAGTCGATGGGCTGACTTTCCCAGGTGATAACCATGATTTTTTGCTCTTAAGGTTTTCGAATCCATTTTTTCATCACCCGTCACTATTCGATGCAGAAATGACTTCCGATCATACCTTTGAAGCAGCAATTCATAGACGCTTTTTCGATTTTCTATTTGCTTGTCATTCAATTGATGAGGCACCCATTTTCTCATCTTTTAGATTCTTCCCATTGCTCGTACTCGATCGCGAATCGTTTCCTAGGCCACATTTAACAATTTTTTTTGAGTTTAGGTTGTGTGTTCATCCAATAACTCCTGCAGTTTCGCATCTTCAAACTTTTTCAGTCTACTAGAACATTCTTTGTCTTGCACATCGAAATCACCACTTTTGCATTGTCAAAACCACACCTCACATGTTTTTTGATTTGAGCTTGCTCACCGTAAGTTTATACTAGCAAACGATAACTTTCAGAGAAAAGTAATGTGTGCCGCAAAGGCACTTTTAGGCACGAAACTCAACATTTTCAAAGAGGTATAAATTTATGACAGTGTTACTTCCGCAAAATATTAACATGTATGGATTTGAAGCTTGATGTGAGTAGAATAAAATGACATATGTGTCAAGTCATAACATTGCATATAAAACTAGTGACATCTGAAAAGCCGGTAATGACTCGGGTACACCTGGTATGTACAACTGCTTGAGCATTCCGAAAAATTAGACTAGAAAATCTATACATGAAGCCTGTGAAAGTTTCTTTATCCAATAGTATATCATCAGTAATTTTACGTACGCTCTATATTTATAACATTGCAAAATTACCAAATTTGACTTAATTATAATAAAAAGTACGATTATTAAGGAGACGCAATAAATTTTCCCAGGGCAAAATATGAAAGTAAGATAAAAGGAACATATTTTATTTATTACCAACCCAATGCAATAAAATTGATTTTGCTGTCCGCATTTCATAATCAAGTACCAATGGACAAGAATTTTTGTATTAATGAACTTCATTAAGTTACAACAAACAACAAACTTTATTTGAAATGTGCTTCAACAAGCTCTATATCTGCAAAATTTAATAACAAAATAACTAAAATCATAACTGTTTGTTAGTAAATTTCAAGCCCCTGTATGATCATCACGTAGTGCGTACTCTCTGTGTTATGTACATAGGTGATTAAGCATCGAGTGCTCTGCAACCACTTAATAGGTCAAGCATGGCAATTAATCAAATATTATAACTCGCTAATTATAAGTTGACATTAGTGCACATGTTCCTGTATATCGTGATGAGTGCTTTAATCAATTATCACTGTGTAAACTTTAATGAATCCGTTTTAGACCGCTTTAAGCGTTCAGAGAATATTCATCATTAAAATTAAATGGGTATTTTAATAGTTGCGGCAGATTACGTCGTTAAACAAAAATTCCTCAATCAATACTCCCGGATATACCTTCCAATTTGTGCTTGAGAATATTTTTGGAGAGAATTGAACATCGAAAAGTTATTAGTTAGTAATAATTAATTCAAAAATTCATAAATAATACACAATAAAAATTTTAAGAAAATTTCATAATTCCGACAATACCTGTATCATTAAAATAAATACAATTCGAAATAACAGTTTAAAAATGAAAAACTAAGCAATAGAGGATTTGATCAAGGAGCTTAGGTGCGAGTTCAATTCATAAATGGAGCCGCACGTTACGACATGTTAACAGAGTAGGATGCAGTGAAATATATACATATATCGGGCCTATCGTCGTGTACGTATGTACACTCAAAGTATTTATTGTCATACCTCTAAAAGTGTATTATTTAGGACGGTCTGTACGTCTTTGATTTATGTTATCATACATCCAATTTGATAATATTAAGGTACTTTTGAATATATTTATCTAGCTTTAATAAGTCCGTAACCTATTTTCCCATATACGTTTTACTAAATTGATATTAAATTATATTCCTTTATTTCACAGGCAAAACTATATGAAAAATTATAGACATTTGTTTGTCTGACATATGTACATGGATATTACTAACATTTATGGATCTGTTTATGTCTCTTATAATACGTGGGATGTCTTTTAAGTCTTGCATTGTAGGACATATAAGGCGCCACTAATTAAATGTCAGTACTAAAATTTAACCTCCATCTCCAGTTAATCTAAATCCAAAGTTTCAGTGCGATGCGTGTAGTGTTGTAGCTACAATGAACTATCAAATTTGACAAGTTAATTGAAAAGTGGAATTAAACCAAGAACATTTTCGCGGAATAATTTTTTATAATTTTCAACAAGACTACTTTGCCGAGCTGGTTTCTGTTTTCGGCAATGAAGCATCAGTCAACAATTTTTACATATCGCCAAATTGAAGCATTATTGGGTATTTTAAAGATTTCAATTCAAAAAAATTTTTTGCATAAAGAATTGTGTATAAAAAAATTAGTTTCCCGTTGGGTACCGCATCTGTTGACCAAAGAACAGAAAGCGGCTAGGATGAATTCAATGCCGGAAACTCTAAATACGTGTACTACATTGTCAGTGGTGATGATTCCTGGATTTACTCATATGAGCCAGAAAATAAACGCCAGTCTTCTGTTTGAGTGTTCCAAGATGAAGAAAAACTGACAAAAGTCATCCGTTCTCGAAGTGTCTCCAAAAAGATGGTCGGCATTTGTCTCGAAAGCAGGTCATGTAGCAACAATTCCTCTACTAGATTAAAGAACTGTTACTGCCAACTGGTATACAACCATTTGTTTGCCGCAAGTCATCGCTGATCTTCGAAAAACCAACCCCAAACGACGAATCATTCTCCACCAAGACAATGCAACTTCACACACAGTACGCAAGACATTTGAATTTTTAACACAACAAAACGTCGAATTGATGAACCATCCCCCGTACAATCTGGACCTAAGTCCCAACTATTTCTCTACCTTTCCAGAAATCAAGAACGGACTGCGTGGTCAAAGGTTGCAGTCGTCAGAAAGAGTAATCGATGTCATCAAAAACGTATATTTTGACTATACCAACAAACGAGTGGTACAACTACTTCTAGAATTCGTTCGAGCATATGCAAAAGTGCATTAATCTTCGTAGAAAATACTTCGAAAAGCAATAAAGTCTTTAAAAGCTATCTACTCTTTTATCCCAGTTTTACATGCAAAACTTAAAAGACAATCCGCGTATGTCTTTTATAATATATCAGCAACAATCTGTAAGTATTATTATATTCATTCAAATAATTTAAATGAATCAAAATTCTGAATTGAGATATTCTTTCAGATGAAATTTATATTTGCCTTATATATTTAAATTACAAGCGTTAATATTAATTCTTGGAATTCAGCTTTTTCAAAATATGATAATTTTTGTAGCTTTATTAAATACTTTTTGAATATCATAAAAATATATGTATGTATTGGGTTGGCAACTAAGTACTTTCTGTTTTTACTGATAGAGAGCGTTGCTTTATTTTTTTTGTATAACGTATGTTAGTGCTGTATTTTACCGTTTGTCGCGTGATACTAGTCATATTGACGTAACTTCAGAAGCAAGTATTGCGTGATTTTTATTAAAGCTATTAGTTGTGGGTTAATTTTAAATGGAGTGCAGAAACGAACATTTTCGACATATTTTATTATTTTATTTCCGTAAAGGAAAGAAAGCTGCTGCGACTCACAAAAAGATATGTGAAGTTTATACTGCTAATTGCTTAACAGAGCGCACGTGTCAGAATTGGTACAAAAAATTCCGTTCTGGAGATTTTTCCCTCAAAGATGAGCAACGTTCTGGTCGGCCTACTGAAGTTGATGATGACCAAATCAAAGTCATAATTGAAGAGGATCGTCATATAACTGTTCGAGAGGTTGCGGAGAGGCTACATGTATCGCACACAATAATTGAAAAACATTTAAAATGTCTTGGGCTAGTTAAGAAGCTTTATATTTGGGTACCTCGCGAATTGAAAGAAATTCATTTAACACAAAGAATCAACTTTTTCGATATGCACCTTAGACGAAATGAAACCGACCGTTTCTTAAAAAGAATCATCACTGGTGAGGAAAAATGGGTCCTGTACAGTAACAAAGTTCGAAAGCGATCATGTAGCAAACACGATAAACCAGCTCAAACCACATCGAAAGCTGAATTGGATCCAAAAAAGATCATGCTGTCAGTTTGGTGGGATTACAAAGGTGTTTTTGAGCTGCTTCCAAGGAACCAAACGATCAATTCTGATGTTTACTGTCAACAATTAATAAAACTGGATGAAGCAATCAAAGAAAAACGGCCAGAATTGTAAAATCGGAAAGGTGTAATTTTCCACCAAGATAATGCAAGGCCTCACACATCTTTGGCAACTCGTGGGAAACTATTGGAGCTTGGCTGGGAAGTGATGCCACATCCCCCATACAGCCCTGATCTAGCACCATCTGATTACCATTTATTTCGAAGTTTGCAGAATTCTTTGAATGGTAAAACTGTCACAAATGACGATGACCTTCACTCGCACCTGGTTCACTTTTTTGCTGATAAGGACCAGAAATTTTATGAGCGCGGAATCATGCAGCTGAAAGAAAGATGGCAAAAGGTCATTGTGCAAAATGGAAAATATATAATTGATTAAAAACTATTCTTTGTTTAAAAAAAAAGTGTTTTATTTTATACTACAAAACCGAAAGTACTTAGTTGCCAACCCAATACATACATATATGTTAAATAGATATGCATGAATACAAGGATTGTCTATGTCATAGCGGTATAGTTTTATGGGCGGGCTTGTATATATTTACATTTAAATTAATAATTATTAAACATATTCAATAAAATCTATTCAATTACAATATATTTATATTTTGGTTATATTTTAATATCTCTTTTATAGTGCACTTTACAATAATTTTATTTACATACTATATTGTTGCTGACGTTTCACATCCATGTAAATTTCTAACGTGATCAATAAATATTATTATAGTCTAATAGCTAGACGGGCTCTACATTCTTTCTAAAGATAACAACATTATTACCGGGACGTGTATTCAATAATCATTATAATATGATGTATAAAAGTTGACAAAGTGTCTTAAATTTAATAATATATTCTCGAAGTTAAGTTTTTACGTATTTTTTAATGAAATCATAAAAATAATGAGCCAGATGCCATCTAATAAATAAATCTCTTAAACACACTTCTGGTTATTCGTTCGAAGCCACAAGCAAACAAGCATAAATCTATAAAGCTTATTTATTATATATTTAATGTATTATAAAAGATTACTATTACGACAAAATTCATTGCTTTCGCACGTTCGCGGATGGATTATTAATACGTCTTTATCGACATAACCATAAAGTATATTCGGCCATTAATCCAGGTCACAAGGATTCGATACGGGAAAACTCCGTTGGAAATCTAGGGAACCCGCCAAAGGCGGAAGGCCGGCGCCACACTTCCAATAAAGGATTAAAGAACAATAATAGTGACCTGACATTTCACATAAAATGCTAGGCAACGACAACCGTGTTTCTAACTACAACATGGACATTTTAATACCTTTATGCATCCAGGCGCAAACGGCATAAACGCTGGATGAATTTATTGAAGGAAAACTCCTACACAAACAAGGAGTAAATTGCGAAATGTTCGTTATGTACAGAAATAGATTTATTAATCTTAGGTTAATTATGTTTATAATTGAGTCTGAGTCAGTTGCTAGTCAACAGGAGGACTTTATTAGATGTATGATCTAATTACCCTCAAAGTGAGTAAATTTCGAGGAAGTCGACGGTTCGAAGTTGCCTTGATGTTATATTAAATTAGCGTATTTTTCTTTTCCACTACTGAAATTTCGTATTTACATATTTCGAAGTTAAAGCGAAGTAAGCTCGTCTTTATAAAGTGCTGTTTATATTCTACATCTTAGAATTTGTGTTACTTCATTTTTGAGTATGCTAACTCTGAAGTCGCTTTTGTAATTTCACTACTCTTTAAGGGATGATTCATTTGGAGGTACTTTTTTCAAAAATAGAAAAAATTAAATCTTCAATTTTATTGGGTATTCTTATACAAAAGAACCATTCTTGACATTTATTTTTTAAAAATTATTTCCTTCAAATGTTGGCCATAACTGCGCCTAACATGGTCCATTTTGAAGTTCCAATTTACGATGACGCGTTCGAGCATTTTAAATGGTATTTGGCTAATAACGCGAGCAATGTTGACTTACAATTGCTCAATCGTAGCTGGCTTATCAATATAAACTTTAGACTTTACGTAGCTCCAAAAGAAAAAGTCTAAAGGTGTGATATCACATGATCTAGGCGGCTATTTCACAGGTTTTTACGTGAAATTAAGTGTTCTAACAATAAAGCTATGCTTTCACTGGCTATGTGGCATGTAGCGCCGTCTTGTGGGAAGCAAATGTCGGCGAGATCACTGGCTTCAACTTCAGGCAGCAAATAGTCCGTTCACAGTTAAGTTACAGCCGTCTTCATTTTTTAAAAAATATAGACCGATGATTCCATTCGTTCATAAAACCACACTAAACCGTTGCTTTGCTTGGATATTTAATGGCTGTTCTTGAACTTCTTCGGGTTGGTCTTCACTCCAAATACAGCAATTGTGCTTATTAACGTAGTCATTAAGTCAGAAATGGGCCTCATCGCTGAACAAAATTTTGGTTGAAAACAGTGGGTCTTCTTTAAGCTTTTTCAAGAGTCCAAAGACTGAAACGGAGATGATTCGAAAGCTCGACCACTTTCAGTTCTTGAACGAATTGAATTTTTTATGTTTTTAAATCAAAATCCTTACGTAAAATACGCCAAGTTGTGTCATACGACGAGCCAAGCCGTTAAGATCTACGTCGAATCGATTCTTTACGGTCATCGCGAACACATCCCTTAGACTTTTACCTGTTTTGGTGAGAATAATTGAAGTAACAGTTGTAAATGTAATTCTGAGAAGGATTATTCGGATTATTATTATAAATTAGATAAATATATTTGTTTGCAATATAATTATAATGGTATTAGGAATTCATAGTAAACTGTTTAGCAATTTAAAAATTAGTTTTCGTGCAGCATTTGTCCGAGTAAGTTGTAATACGAGTATTTGAGAACAGACGTAAAAGTAACTTATAAAAATGCCGAAAAAAAAGGAACTTACCGCAGAAACTCGTAATTCTATAATAACGCCACATGGTGAAAAATTTTCACTGCGGCAAATAGCCCAAGAGTTAAATTTATCTTACCACGCGGTGCAAGGAACAGTGAAACGATATTCACAAAGTGGATCATTACAACCAATACAACGTTGCGGAAGGCCAAGGGTAACTACCAGACAAGAGGATTTGCGCCTAAAAATACTATCAAAACGAAATAGGCGCCTCACAGCTCCTCGGCTTCGAGCAGAGCTGAATGAAGGCCGTCGAAAGCCGGTGTCACTGACTACTGTAAAACGACATTTGACAAAGGCGGGACTACATGGGCGTATTGCAGCTCGAAAACCATTATTGAATCCACGAAATCGTAAAACACGGTTACAATGGGCCCAGGACCATCAACACTGGGACATGGAAATGTGGAAGCAGGTATTATGGACAGATGAGTCAAAGTTCCAAGTGTTTGGTAGTAATCGACGAGTTTTCGTTCGAAGACAAGTGGATGAAAGGATATTACCCGAATGTGTAGTGCCAACTGTTCAACACGGGGGAGGTTCTGTGCTTGTTTGGGGATCCTTTTCCTTTGATGGTGTCGGCGATTTGTACCGCATTGAAGGCATTTTAAAAAAAGAGGGGTACCTGAAGATTTTGGAGGAACATGCAATTCCGTCTGGATTAAGGTTAATTGGTGAAGGTTTTCACCTACAACAAGATAATGATCCCAAACACACTTCCCAACTTTGTAAAAACTATGTGAATCAAAAAGAGGAAGAGGGGTGCTGAAAAATATGATTTGTCCACCACAATCACCCGATCTCAGCCCTATCGAATTACTGTGGGATGAATTAGATAGAAACGTGAGGGAAAGCTGTCCACAATCGCAGAAAAAGCTTTGGGAGCAACTTACAAGGGTGTGGAATAATTTACCAATGGATACGCTCCAGAAACTTGTATCGCGGTTGCCTAATATTTGTAAAGAAATCATTAAGCGCAGAGGTGGATACTTCGACGAAAGTCGAATATGATAAGAAATTCTACAGAATATGTTGAAATTATTTTATTTTATAAGGAAAACTGTTCATTTGTCTCGTAGATATAGTTTTATAGAAATATACGTTTTGTTTCACTAAGCGTGCATGTTTTTTTAAATTTCATCTACTGATCCCTCACTTATGGCCTGTAGTGTATAAGAACACCTAGCCTAAAATTGTGTTAAGTGATTTCCATGAATTTCTTATTTAATTACACCTAGTGGAATTTCCCCGGCCCTAATGTATTGCATACCTAATACATAAGTTATTAAAATTATAGATAATAAAAATGGTATATAATGCGATCCTCACACGGATTTCATTTTTGTACTATTTCATTTAAAGACATAAAATTCCAGCATATAATATAAATAATCTACAATTTGACATTTATTAACACATTTTTATAACGACCTTCAATTTTTAAACTTTCGTAATTATATTTAAGCATACACATCATTTCTGCAACCCATTGAACATTCTAATTCTTATATACTTGAGCAAGAATTCTGAAACAAGCCAACAATGATAAAAATAAGAAAGATTAAACGAATGCTATTTGCTTCTGGTCTTCCGGGCTGGAACCGCGTCACTTGTACACCTGCCGACATTTCGTACCCATTTGTATAGGACATCTTCAGGGCTCAACTACTGCACTGAAACGTCGGCAGATATACAAGTGACGCGGTTCCAGCCCGGAAGCCCAGAAGCAGATAGCATGGACCACGACCATGGAAGTCTACGTACCAGGTTAAAATTCCACGAAATTCAAAAAATAGTTAGGCTAATTTGAATCTACAGTGTGTTTGACTTTATTGTTTGGCACGGATTTAATTGCGACTTTTATAGCGGACCCAAGTGCGATACTGTGATTAATTATCTGCTGATAATGACAACTTAGTTGTCGAAATACGAAGGAACCCCCCCCCCCCCCCCCCCAATATACAAAGTACGAACATTATTGTGGAAAGATTTTTGATGTTAAAATAAAAAAAAAATACACACTTTCATTAGTTTATAACATTTTTTATAAGGTACTGTTTAAAATTTGTAATATATTACTTTACGTATTTTTTACAGAAAACGGGCTCCTTAGTTATGAAAATCCCAACTATCACCTTGATCCAGCACGGTTAGACGATGCACTCAACTCCAACACAGATGAAATTTATGAAGAACTGTACCAGGAACTAGACGACATTTGTAACTTAGGTGTGAAAGGTCAACTATCCAGTGGTACCGGCAGGAAAACTTACGCATCGTTGGACATCGGCACAATGGGGGTCGATATAAATACAGGTCCCGTCACTCACATAGACTCTTCGAATTATACTGACAATAGGAGGTGGGTATTTTTTAGATCGCTGACATTTGTTTTTATGGCTTACATGATAATTACATGTAACACATACTGTCAACAATATACCAACACCTACATACGTACACACACATATACCTGCACATAGACCAATATAAACGTATACATTGTTACGTAATACCAGTATGTACATATTGTAAAATATAACAGTAAAAGAAGCTGACAATATACGAGATATGTTCTAATAAGCGACGACTTCATTTCATCTCTGATAAGATTATCAAAAACGACATCAAAAGAAATATGAGAAATTGAAAATATAATCATCCGAACTAAATATCGCGATTAAAACATGAAATTTAGTAAGAATTTTTGATTGTAGAATAAATTAACAAGAGCATTTCGGCGAACTGCACACACAAAAAAAATTGTAGAATTACAGTCACTTTAACGTAACTTACAGCAGCAACCTAACAGTAAATAGTAGTCAAAGTTACTTTAATGTAAAAAAATCTAGTTTTAGAGAAGAAACATAATATTACATTTTATTCCAAAAACTGTTTTTCAGCAATCTCTTCTCCTTTATTGACTATAAATAGTTCAAAATGAAGCCGACTAATAGCTCAGGGTTTCACTAATTTATCATGTCGTAGATCTCGGATTCGACTCCAATGTCCTGCTGTCCGGGAAGGTTTTCGTGGTTTTACAAAGACCCCTGTAATTAGCGCTGGGTTATAGGGGGATGTGAAGGCATGAATTATTATTATTAAAATCACTGCGTCTGCGAACACATATTGAAATGTATTTTCACAGATTATGATTTTACGAATAATTAGCGCAGTTTTACAACTTCCTTCCTGGCGTAAAATAACCAGTAATATATTTATAATTTGGTTTTCTGTGTGAAGAAGATTCATTCTGAAAGAAAAGTATCCTTTAATCCACGTACCTTAATGTTTGTTAAAACTCTTACAACAAACTTATACAGTAAACAATTAAAAACATATGACACAAAAGGTATCAAAGTCAAATTTATTAAATTGAAATGGAAGCTTCCAGTTCATCCTTACTGTTATCTCAACCTACTAACGTTGAATCGTCAATTCTTTTTATCATCACATAATTGTATATTCTTTCAATGAATCGATATTATACGAGGGAGCGTTTTTATATTCGCGGAATGAGCGGGTTGTAGAGGGGTGAGTAGGCGCATTGGGGGCGTAGCCTGTGCAGCGACTCATGATTAGTATAAATACGAAGTTTCATTGTTATTAGACAGTTAGTCTTTGAGCTATCGTCAACCAAGTAACATAATCAGGAGTGAAGAGTGCAATATGGAAAAAATCGAATATCGTGCCGTTATAAAGTTCCTTACCAGGCAAGGAAAATCAGTCGCGACCATAATGAATGAGATGTCATTGGTTTACGGCGACTCTTGTCCAGGAAAAACCATGGTGTACAAGTGGCATAGTTTATTTAAACAAGGAAGGGAATCCCTTGAAGACGACCCGAGGCCGGGCAGGAGCATTGAGGTGACCACGCCAGCACTTATCCAAAAAGTTGAACGAATTGTACTCGAAGATGCTCGACTATAGAAGAAACAACTCGCAGAAATGGTTGGAGTATCCGATACAACAATTTTTAAAATTCTACACGATCATCTCGGCATGTCTACGGTCAGCGCAAGATGGGTGCCGAGAATGCTCACGCCGCCGCAAAAACAACAGCGCGTAGAGTGTTCGCGTACATTTTTGGACCTCTGTAATGAAGACAAGGATGGTGTATTGAGTGGAATTGTTACTGGAGACGAAACTTGGGTTCATCATTATGAACCTGAGTCCAAACAAGACTCCATGCAGTGGCATAAAAAGGGCACAGCACCTCCCAAGAAATTTAAAGTGTCACAATCAGCTGGGAAACTCATGGCAAAGGTATTTTGGGATTCGGAAGGAATATTGTTGATTGATTATAAAGATAAAGGTGTTTCTATAACCGGAGAATATTACGCTTCAATATTAGAGCGACTAAAAGAAGCCATTAAAGAGAAAAGACGGGGAAAATTGACAAAAGGTGTTCTGCTTTTGCACGACAACGCGCCCGTCCACAAGAGCCGCGTTGCGTTAGCTGCCCTGCATAAGGTGGGCTTCGAAATTGTGAATCACCCACCCTACAGCCCAGACCTGCCCCCGAGTGATTATTACCTGTTTCCGAAAATGAAAAAAGAGCTGCGGGGTAAAAAATTTACTGCCGATGATGAAGTCAAGGAGGCAGTTTCGGCGTATTTTGCAGATAAAGAGAAATCATTTTTTTATGAGGGTATAAATAAATTAATTGAAAGATGTGAAAAATGTATCCGTCTTGCAGGTGAATATATTGAAAAAGAAAAATAATTTGGTTTTTTTATTTCCACCCCTTGTCCCCCATTCCGCGAATATAGAAACGCTCCCTCGTAAGAGGCAATATTTTTGTTTAATTATATACAGTCCCTGGCCAAAACATTAGCGTCACTTGCAAATGTAATGTTTTACATTGTATATAACAAAACTAAATAAAGAATTTAACAAAAAATATTTATTGTAAGTAATGAAAAAGTAATGGAGAAATTACTAATATTACGTAATAAGCACTTGTACCCTCTTCGGCATATTTTCCACGTAAGCCTTTGTTAACTCCTTAATCACGTCATCATTTTGACACACATCTTGGATAAGTCTCTTACTCAAAAGAATACTAGAACTTCTAGCAGGATTAATCAACCCTGCTTGAAGTTCTGACTCTGCATGTTGCAAATTGATCCTCTAAATGATCTGCAAGTTCTTGTAGTTTTTCAACTAATAAAAAGGGAGCTCTAGATCTCGCATACAACATGATGTCATTTACATAAAGAGCTAGATGTTTGTTGTTTTTTGATTTGCGCATGTCATATAGATATAGGTTATATAGAAAAGACCTCCACAGTGAACCTTGTAAAACTCCGCCTAAAATACGTTTTTGGATATATTGTATTTGTAATCTTGAATTTTTACTGAAAATGTTCTAGTTTAGAGAAATAACTATTACTTCATAAGTGAGGTTGAGATTACAGCATTATAAACTTTATAGATTAGTCTTTATTGCCAAACTCTATCAAAAGTTTTGTTGATATCAAGGAATTTGGAGATTGAAATCGAATTTTTCTGTTCAAGTTATCAGTAATATAGTCAACTACTCTGTGAACTTAATGAATGATAGAGCAACAGTTTATTTCAAATCAGGTTAAGGTTTTCCACTTTTAACACCGGCGAAGTATGATTTCTTCATCAACCTTGGCCAAGGATGAAAGTAAGATTATTAGTCTGCAAAATTGAGGATATGTTTTAACTTTCTTTCCATAATTATTTCAACATACGCTAATTTTATGATATGTCAATCAAGCTGAGTCGTAGTTATACTTTTTGTCCCACAAAACAAGCGTCCGTTACTTGTTCTAGAATCATTTTCTTTGATTGAAGCATCAATAAATTGCACTGTTCATCGGGAAACTCCTTCTATTTGTACAATTTGTCTTTGGGAGTACTTTCCTGTACGCAGAAGTGTGGAAATGCTCTTTTTTTCATCAGATGTCTTTTGCTTTACACTTATCGTGTAATCACATTACAAATAAAAATAAACTCACTAATTTAAAGTAAACAAAACCTACACAGCGTAACACAGGAACATAAACTGAAATACTGTTGAATGTTACATATTGGAAACCTCAACTTTTTCTTATAATTATACACAGAATATACTAAAACAAACATTAAATAGCCATTATCTTTCCGTTTGTTCGCTTGCTTTTGAATTACGTTAGTTGAAATTTTAAAAGAATCAAAAGTTATCAAGACGGCGCTAATATTTTAACCAGGGATTGTATTTATCGATGTTATATTATCACAACTACCTTTTATTATCAATTACATAGAATATCTACTAATTACTTTGAGCAGTGTAGGACGAACAGTATTCTCTTACTGAAACAACAGATTATTTATATATTTTTTGTACATACATTCCTAAAACTTTTTACGAACAACTAATGCGACGAATATACTTTATATTTCTCTTACTAATTCTTTTTCATATTACATCTTCAGGCGCCTATAGCATTTAATAACTGAAATAAGCACTTAATCAAATAAGGGAAGGAACAGAACGCCTCCTACATCTTCCATTACATAAATACGGTCGACGTTGCGATTGGCAATGGCGTACTCCTCACACAGCTTTTCTGAAATCAATCTCCGGGTCAGTTCCTTTTCTATCTCCCAATAACAGCACCGATCCACCGTCTTTGATCCGTTATTGCATGTCGACCATAATTTCGTCCCACTATATTATATTGATATCATCAGCTCTTTGATGGTATCGAGACGTAGGAAATAAATTGGAAATATCTCTGAAAATAAGTACGTATGTAGAAATGCAAGCAAAGCGTACATACATATATACAGTTCTATGCATTGGATTATTATATTGATTATTCAATATATTTGATGTGTATATAGAGTATCTGGTAATTACATTTAGCCTCCCCTACAATTTTAGAATTTTAACGAAATAAAATCCAAACACATGAATTATAAAATACATACTTCTATATTACACATGCTAGTATAGATTTGAACGCAAATTTCCAACTATAGAATATATTGGTTAGAATACTAGGTCAAACGTTCCTGAGCTTGAATGACCGCTTAGATTCTGCTGTCTTGCAACTTTATATTGTCTTTCCAAACATTTTCGATATTTTTTGCTTAAATTGGGTTTTGAGAACGAGTAAACAATAGATTCAAGAACCCTTCAAACATTCTCGATTGCACCATATGTACTTAGAAAATCAGTGATAAGCGTCGAGTGATGAGATGGTCCACCATCATGTAACAAACGCCAGGTATTATTTTCACGATATCAAGGGCGCACACGACGAATACGCGCCAAAAGACGCTTTATAATACCAAGATAATATACAGCATTGACTTTTTGACTAGCATTGTCTTCGCTTTTGATTTCTCCAAACGATTTTTTTTCGGTCTGTTTTCGCTTTGATGCTTCCATTCGGAGCTTTGACGTTTGGTCTCTGGATCATACTGAAAATACCACGTCTCATCGCCAGTTGCAATAGAATACATGAAGGTTTCGTCCTTTTTTGAGTCTTTAATCAAGCCTGTTAAATTCGAAGCAATTTTTGATCATCAGTTAGTGTGTCTGTGTGGTATAAGCCTTGTACAAATCTTTCTCAGTCCCAAATGCTGTGTCAAAATGCGATGAATTGGAACCTTGGAGATACTTATTATAATTCCATTTCCACGTATCGCAATGAGGATTTCGGCTCATTTCTGATAAATTCATACACACTCGTACGTGATAAACACGCATCACCATACACTTGTTTCATCAAATTAAACGTTTCAGTAAATGATTTACCGAGTCTAAAACAGAACTTGATATTTGCTCTTTGTTCAAAATTCATTTTTCGACCAATGCCAAATACAAACACTGTTACTTTATACGCAATTTCTCTGCTTCTAATAATGCAAATGCTATGACATTTTGACATAACATTGGTGAAAGAACTACCTTACAGACGCATATTTTGTAATAGATGGTGCCACTAAGAATTACTGTTTACTTTAAAAAAGTTCTATTTTCTCTGCGACAGACTGTATATCGTAGGCTAATAGTCCTTAAGATATATATACGTACAATTATCCTTCCGAGGGAGTACAATAATATGTATTTAAAATATATTATGCATCATAACTGAGATCTGGACTAATTTGATTGTCAGATACTCACGATGTGCGTTAATCCAAATTATCTTTTGCCTATTCGTCTGTACAACGTTTCATTGATTACAGAAAATTTAAAAAAAAAATTTTTTTTGTAACTATTGGAACGGTGTAAGAGCAGGAAAAAGTTAATTTTCAGTAACATTCCCGATTCGCCAGACCTCGATATAAACGGCCGGCATCGTGCGCGAGGTTCATCAGTGATACTGACATTGATACGTGAAAATCGATATTACTAAAAAGTATTATTTAGCGACACATGTAATTAATGTTTGAGGTTATCAACAGAGTTGTATTTACATGGTTAATAATTAGATAAGTTATCGAAAAGTTATTTCTGTTATTTCGACTAATTTGATCTAATAGAAGCTAAAGAATGACAAAAAAAGACGTAACAATATGTATTGTATATGACCGCCCAGAATGACATAATTCGTTAACAGTAAATTAAATTATATAGCTTCAATTAATTACAGAAATTCTATCCGCTAACCGAAATATGTATATTCGCCGGAAAAATAATCCGTAAATTCCCAAGTTTATCATAAAATTTTACAGCGATCCTTATCTTAAAAAGAAAACTGACTTCAAAGTGGAAACAACACATAAGTTCAACTAACCCATTTCAGTTGCCTTATTTAAGTACCTTGTTTACATCGGAGAGCAAAGTTCCTGCTGATTCAGCGGGCGCCTGGAAACTGTTGGTTCATTTTCGGTGGCGTCTACTTGCTATTACGAGCGAAAGGGAGTCTAGGTCGGACATAATAAAACTACGTATGTATGTATGTATGTATGTACATGCAGCTGCCCAAAAGGTCAGACGATCTAAAATTACGAATTTAATTTGCATTTATATAATTTATAATTAGCCAATTTTCGATTTTTATAAATATTGAATTCATCAATAAATTAAAATTTATTGATGAAAATGAAATGTTAAGTTAAATTCTTTGATAAAATTTTGAAATATGTACATACACTACCGTTCAAAAATATTTTGACACCCATATTTTATAAAACTATTTATACAACATAGCTTTTAGGAAATTAATTCTTGCACAATTGTATAAGTATGTACAATTACATAAGTAACATTATGTAAATTACTTTATTACCTGCAATAAACCAATATTGGTTATTGCCACTACATGAGGATTGGTACAATAAAAGTTTCTCGAAGTTTTTGCAATTGTCTTAAGGATACTTTTAGTAATGATGTTTTAATTACCTCGGACAAGTTTTAAGTTAGATTATCGAAATTACCTTCAATTACGTGAAAATAAGGAACTATTTCGAAACTACGACGGCCTCTAAAATAGACTGCATATCCCAATATTCCTTTTTCTTCTACATTTTTTATGATATTGACGTGCGAAGTTCCAAGTTTTTCTATCTTGAACTAAGGATTGTCCTTCTTTCCAGTAAATATTTCTTTCCATCAAAAGCTTTGCCACCTCCATCTTTCAACTTTTAACTGGCTTACCTCTTCAGTATTTTTGTCGATTCTCATTTTCAATATTGCTTTAACTATTTAGTCATTTTCCACAATATTTATGTGAAAATAAGAAAAATTTTAAGGAAGAACTATTTCAAAACTATGAAAGTGTTCGACGTCCTTTAAAACATATTACATATCCCAATATATCCAATATTCCTTCTGCCTTTTTTTTATGGTGTTGGGATTTGAAGACCAAATTTATTCAAAGTTTTTCTATCTTAAACTAAGGAATTGCCTTCTCTCCAGTGAATATTTCTTTCCATCAAAAACTTTGACACCTCCACATTTCAATTTTTAACTGCCCTATCTCTCCAGCGTTTTTGTTGATTCTCATTTTCTGTATTGCTTTAACTATGTAATCATTTTCCATACGATTTATGTGATCTTCAATTGATATAGTCGAATTTTTTGGAGCACTGAGGTTACAAATAAATGTCGGCGAATATCTGAGTTTCTGATATAATTTTGTTTGATTATTTTCGCTTATACTTTGGGTTGCTATCACAAATTGACATGTTTCTTTTTTGGGTTTCACCTAATTACCAAACTTCACTTCCGTATGTCATTGTTGGCACATTTACATTTACAGATACTGCAGTAATAATCAAGAGAAATTTTAAAAAAATACTTTTGTAGGAAAATATTAAAGTCTTGGTTAAATACACGCAAATATGCATATTGCAATATCTGTTGTATCCGTTCGGATTTTTTAAAATGCCAACTGGGAATATGATGTATTGCAATAACATTCAGGTACACTACGTAATATGTCTGATGCATCAGATTATTGTTTCCGAATTGACGAAAAATTACACAGTCGCCCCGTATCGATCTCATAATCTCCCCTGCTGTGCATGTTGTGTGTGTGTGTGTGTGTATCTTCCAATGTCATTTAGTATTTAGACCCTTTTGTCCTGTGAAAGCGCGTGCACCGGCATCAGTAACATTTCATTGCACTTTTGCAGTTGTCTCGATGTTCGACCACGCGAATGGACCGACAAAATGTACTGTGAGTCGATCTTATAACATCGTTATTTTACTTGTGCTTTCTTTGATTTGTACGTATATTATAGTACAATTACATATACTTTATTTCAATGCCTAAACGTGTCGTTATGTAATTTAATAAAATTTCATTATTGTTCTTAGAATCTACATTGTACGAACTTCATAGATTCGTTATCTAACTTTTTATTTGAAAGTGCCGCAGCATACTAGTCTATCTGTGTTTTATTAAGAAATGCAGTCAAGATTAATACAATATTTCAAATGTACATGAATATACATACGAGTTAAGTACTACAAGTCCACGACTTATTACAGAAAAAATTAAATTTTGTATTTTTTTTTGTGATGGATGCTCAACTAGTTCATAAGCCTTTTCGACCTGTCATGACCACGTGTATTTGGTGTGTGTAAAGTGTTGGCTACTAACCCCTTCTCGCCGTAAGAGGGGAAACAGTGTTGATTATTCTTCCTAAATATTGAAGGTTACCGGAAGAAGTACCCACACCAAAAACGCTTTTAAATATCGCACCACATTGGAAAAGGTTCGAGCCATCGACTTCTATGGGTAAATAAAAGTCAGGTGCATTTTTCATATGCGGTATCTCAGCGTTGCAATTTTTATTTTTCAATTCCACTAAATTCAATGTATTTATTACAATAATTAACAATTCTGTAGAATAGGTTTTCACAGTCGGTATCATTTATAGTAAAATCTTTTTGTTTCATCGTGTTGCAGTTATTATGCCTCGTTTTGTTGTAAAATTCACGATGGAAATAGAAGAAGTCAAACTACCACATGGTATCCACAAAAATTAAATGTTTAGAGTGGTGTTATCGATAACTATATTATTGATTCATTTTTTTATCGACGATAAGTTAATTACTAATAGATATTTAAATTGATTAGAAAATCAAATTATTCTTTCTGTTCAGAAGTTGCTAGTTAACGTCAAGGAGGTCTGGTATAAAAAAGATTGTCTTTCAGCCCATATTGCTAAAATGGTGCTGATATTTTTAGGGAGTAGTTTCCCACATCGCATTATTAGCGATAGTAGTGCAAGATCACCTTATTTGGCACCGAATGAATTTTTTTTATGAGATTATACCGGTCACACCGTTCAAGGTTCGGTTTGACGCATCCAACGTGTGGGGCCGATTTAGGTCGACTTAAGCCGATTTGGTCGATGTTACAGTTTGGCGCGTACGCTCAGCATTGTTCATTTCGAAAAAAATTTAGTAAATTGCTAAAAATTATAAGACTCAATGTGAAGAACAATCCGAAGAATTGGGAGAATTGAAACAGCGACTGCAGGAAATAAAAGACGTCCCATTTGAAAAACAAGAGCAATTTTGACAAGAAGGCAGGAGAGGAAGGAACCATCACGATTGATTTCGAGGGTTAATAATGAGAAAAAATGGTCCTTCCAGTAAGACGCCGGTACAATGTTTATCAACTTATCTGACACAATTCACTAGTATGTGTCCAACACAATTGTTGCTAAGTAATATCTTTACTTAAATAATTATGCACAATCTGCATCCAAATTGAACCTTTTCCTGCGTGGTACAGAGTACTCTTCTTAACTGTATGAAGTTAGTAATCGGTAGAGAGAAAGAGAGAACGAAACACCCAGGCTATTAACTTTTATACTGCTAATATCATAACGTCATAGAGAAGAGAAAGAAAAAAAGAAAGAAAACGCGGAAAAAAGGGAAAGCACAATATTACGCAATTAATTACAAAATGCCGGTAATAATTTCAAATAAATATTATGACAATAATAGTACTAGTAATAATACTAATTAGAATAAAATTAAAACCTTATAGTGATCTACAACTCTTTAATAGTATTGACTACAAAGTTGACAAATTGGAGAGAGCGATAAGAGCAATTTGTCAAAAATTATTCCCTAAACATTGTAATTCCACAATATACAGTGGTGTTCGCAAAATACGATCACAAAATAAATTGTACATGTAACAATTCAAGAATTACTTTTCTTTACAATTTAATTCATTTTAAATAATATTAGCTCATTGTTTAAAACAAATAACTAATAATGAAAAATGACAGTCGAAATATTTTCGTGCAAACTAATACTCCATATTCGACCTAATGCATTATGATATGTGATGACGCGACGTTTCTCGCCCCTTCAAATCCCCGTTTATTTAAGCGATAGATTTCATAAAAAATTTTTAACGTAATCTTGTCAATCTCTCCAACTTGACTTTCCGTCTCTGTGTATACAAATTATAATCGATATGATTTGCTATCTTCATTCTGCGCCTACACAACAAAACCATTTAAGCCACCCAACTAAGTAATGCAACTATCTTCACATCAGTTGTTATAACTGATATTGAACAAATAATGAACGGCTTTTAACATCTTATGTTACGGACTTAACAATATGTATCTATTTTACATAATTCTTCACGTTGTCTTTCCTTCTCAACTCGCAGCACATTCAGCGTTCTTGTCGAATAACTTACAATTTTTTACGGAAATATTTGGTTTTCTCTCAGCAAACAAGATGCAAAAAAATCCTCGATATTATTATTATTATTATAATTCTCGAGCGGGAATTAGAAATAGCCCACTAAGACTAAGAACTATAATGGGTTTTTAGCATATCCTACGTACACAAAACTAGTATTTAATAGAAATCTACTATATACTGACAACATAATACTATCAAACCATTGCATTCTATTTATAATCCCCATTCCTTTGAAGTCTATATTAAAAAATGATTGATCCAAATATCAAATTTTGAGTAAAATACACAATGAACAAATGAAACCAACATACCTTTTTATATGCCATTTACAACAAATTCTTTGTTGTAGGGGCGGTGAGAACAATGGAAATCCCATGAGTCCCATGGATACTATGATAGCAAGTCCGCGAAAAACGTACGTAAATAATAAAAATATTAATTTAGTAACCAAAAGAACTATTTTACATACCTTTTATTTTTATCTAAGCGGACGAGATTCACAAACTTCTTAGATCTTATTTTAAAGCAATACAAGAAATTCGTTAAATCATTTTTTTTTTCGAATTGGCGATTAAACACTTATTTCATGTCGTTCTTTTTTTGTTTTCAAATGCAACGTTTTCTGCAGTACCCCATTGTATAACACATTCTTATTCTCTTGTAAAACGTCTGGGAAATGCAATCTCTTCCAATATTTTTCGAATATCACGTAAACATCATAACACAAGACCTGGAAACACATATCAAGATGAATTTTGAAATTTTCGAGTCCAAAGTAACAATAGCTTTTCTCCCTTGCAGTATGTGTGAAAAATCGGAGAAGGCCGTAAAGGACAACAGGGAAGAGGAAATGAGTATTCCGCACATAGCCGGTCAGTTAAATAACGACCTGTACGCGCTTCCCGTGAAACGTAGACAGCAAAAGTCCCTCGACGACATCGATACCATTACACGGGACAAAGAAAGAAGTGATGAGTCCGATTTGCCACCTGGATGGGAAAAACATGAAGGTACATTTTTCTTTTGTAAACTTTTTTTTTTATATCGACTCGATTTTTGCAGATTACATTGCAGATATTTTACACGTTTGGGTGTTTTGCTTTTTGTCCAAACCTGTAATATATTATGGTATACAGTGTGATTGTACAAAACCTATTTTTATTTTGAGCTTTAGAATGGAACTGTATTTCTAACTCAACTATTAATTTTCAATTTAAAAGTTATAGTTCCACGATTTAAAAAAAATCAAAAACAAGAAAACTAAAAAGTCACATAACCTCAAATAATAGTAAATAATAAAGTTTCATTTTGTCACAGATATGTATAATAGTGAACACTAATAGTATAATAATGAGTAAATGAATTAACAGCAATGCTAGGTATTCTACATTGAGTGCAATATAGGAAGCGCTGAGGTAAGGTTTAGCTAATGCCTTCTAATTTTTCGTTTAATTATAACAATATCGGGTTAATTTTAGTGCATTTACTGGGATTTGAACTTATTTAATATGATGGATTAGCAGTAGACATTATAAGTTTGACATAATTTTGAACAAGTGTTTGCCTGAATGTATTTAATTTTAATCACTAAGGTTGATATATAACCTCTTTCCACATTAAATTTCGTAATTCTGTATACGCATTTCGACAACAAAGTTGTCATCATCAGCAGATAATTGCAAAGTGTCGCACCTGGCAAACCACGGCGAAAAATACCTGTGCGAAAACAAACTCCGTACGCGATCTGTACCGTTGACAACCAAAATGTACACTGTGGGACAGCGTACATTTGCATATACAGAATTACGAAAGTTAATGTGGAAAGGGGTTATATATCAACCTTCGTGATTAAGTTAATCAACCACAGGCTCCATCAAATTCAACTTATTTAATTTTGTCTTGGAATTTCTATTGAGCAATATTATTATTTTATTATTACTGTTATGGAACTGTTAGAATGTTTAAATTTGTTATACATTAGTACTGTTCATTGTTTTGATAAAGCACACACAGTATGTCAATAAACCAAAAATAAAATAATAAGAAAAAAATTGCCAAAATACTTGCCACAAATTTTATGATGGCATACCCAAAATGATCCCATGAAGAACAATCTTATTATTAATATTATGGAACAGGTAAAATGTCTATACATTAGTACTGTTTTAATTTTGTAAATTCTATCAGTGCTGAATCTACTAAAGTCCTTCAAACTTAATTCAATGATAGAAATAGGTTTTGCAGCTACTCCGAGACTCACCTTCAAATAACTCCCTCTCGTCCTTTCCCCGACAAACCTTGTACAATTCACACATGTACGATGACGTCAGCATAGATTCTATTTCCAAATTTTAATTTTCATTCATATTACAATGTATATTTCACTAGTACTCATCTTATGTCATTCAAATATAATTATGAATAAGTAACCTGACACAATAAATATGAATCTTACATAAAATAAAAATTAACTGTTGCTTATTCACAAATTGTCCTTTCTATCACAAATATCGCACAATATTGCGCAATATTTCTATACGAAAAGAAAGAATTTAACCTAATACAATTAATGAAAAAGTCTCATCACAAAATTGTAGATGTTAAAAATGATAACAAGTATTATGTACACAAAATATCTGTTTCAATCTTTGTAATGAAAATTCGACGGCAAATTGTAACAAGAAATTTTTATCCTGAGTCTTCGAGTTTTTTCATTTATTAATTAACTTCACTTTTAATTGAAATTTATAAATTCTCCTTGAATTTATATACTTTACTCTCATACATTGGTTTATCAATCAAAATAATTGACTAGAATAGTAGTGCACTTTCACATTTGGGAAATTCTTTTCATAATTCACGCAAAACTCCAATTACAAAACGTGAAAATAAGAAATTGTGATTATAATTCAAAATAGAACCTGCGAGTTTATAAATAATAAACATTTTTTATTAGAAATAGATAAGTAAGAAAGAAATAGATAAATAGAAAGTTCATTAAATATTTGTACATGGAAAATAAAAATTTATAAAAAAAAGTTTTAATTGTTGGTCAAATCGTTCTTCTTTTTTTTATTGATTTAGATTTATTTAACATCGTTTCGTCGTGCATCCCGTGCCTGCCTACCTTTCCTGGAAGTTGATGCAAAAGCATTTTTTTAGTACTCTACTTCTGGTGCTCTTTCTGCGACTTTCTTTCTTAAACTCAAAACTGCGAATATAAAATTCGCATGTTTCCCCTTCAATACTGATTCCAATTGCATATTTTTTACTTTTCCTTCCAATAGTTTTATATTTAAAGTAAATAAAACCCCTGCCACAATAATGTTCATATTCTGTACACGCATTTCGATAACTAAATTGCTATCATCAACAGATAATTAATCACAGTATTGCACCTGGATCCACCGCAAAACACACAAAAACAAGTCTGTACCAGACATTTCACATAATTTAAAATGTATTCTAGTCTTAGAACCAACCACTTATCTTAAAATACACCCCCGCTTGCATTTGCGAACCTTTTTTAACGGTGGTATTTTATGTTTTATGTTCAGTACAATTCTTATTTCTTAAAATTTTCAAAAAATTATTTCTAAACTCAAAAAATTACGTGCACAACCTTTACTTCCCTTCTATCGCCTTCATTTAATAGATAATTTGCTTATAGTGACAATCGTATAAATTATTCTTAATTCCTGAAGGTTGATATATAACCCCTTTCCATATTAATTTATAATAAATACCCGTACGGATAGTTTTCCAGGGGCGACACTGTTTCATTATTTGTTGATGATGACAACTTAGTTGTCGAAATACGCATACAGAATACGAAAATGTGGAAAGGGGTTGTATGTCAACCTTCAGTGATTAAGTTAATCAGCCACAGACTCCATCAAAATAACCTAAAATATTCTTATTTATGTCTTACCCTGTATATATTATTTTAGGTCATAAAATGTACTTATATGTCCAAAATTTTAAGAGAAACACTGTTACAGATAATGACGGTCCATACTACTGGCACATAAAAAGTGGTACCATACAACGAGAAGTCCCAACAATACCTAACACAGAAAAGAACGACAAATCCGAAACTAAGCACAGTTACAGCAAAGAAACAGACAATTTGATCGGCAAATTTGACACGGGTATGATCAATACCGTCACAAGAAGCAACACAAGTTCAGCGCTGGATATGGAATTTGAAGATAGAAAGAAAAAAGATGAACTAGCATTAAAGTAAGTTAAAAGAATTGTTTCAAATATACTTAATTTGTGTGACTCTTTTTTTCGTTTAGACGAAGAAGTTATCCTGCTAGACCAGAGCCAGAATCGAAAGAACGACCCATAAGATTTGCGGTGCGATCTTTGGGATGGGTTGAAATAGCCGAGGAGGATTTAACTCCGGAACGAAGCAGTAAAGCCGTCAATAAATGTATAGTAGACTTGTCCCTTGGACGAAACGATCTACTAGATGTTGTAGGAAGATGGGGAGATGTAACTATTCTTCTTTTCCTTCGTTAATTTATCTCATTTTGAATTTATTTCAGGGTAAAGATTTATTTATGGATTTAGACGAGGGAGCTCTTAAGCTTATAGATCCAGAAAATTTGACCGTTCTTAACACTCAACCAATACACACAATAAGAGTATGGGGAGTAGGAAGGGATAACGGCAGGTTAGTACAATAAAAAGTAATCAAGTAGTGATAAAAGAGTAAAAATGCTGATAGAAACATATGTAAATAAAGTAGTTAAATGAAGAAAGTACAGCAGTATTATTCAGAGTTACAAATCGCAGTAAATTTTTAGAAATGTTGCTGTATGATTCTTTGCAGTGGCCAACTATAATAATTATGTATTTCTGTTTTTTCCTTTCTGCAACTTATGGATCAACAGAGAGAGGTAATGCTGCTTGTCATTTGTTTTGTTCTTTAGCATGCTTGTATTACTACGATTTTTAAAGCAAGGTTTGCATGATGGCACCAAAAGGAAAAAAGGGTTCTATGCACTTTGAATAGATTAGTTGTAACCACTACATGACCAATATAGCTTAGAGAAGTACGTTAATATAGCAAAATACTAAGGAACTGCATAACTTGAAACAATGTTACAATATTGCAACATTGTTTAGTTTTACTTTCGAACGAGGGTTATTTTTCAAATAAGGTCCGTTTGTGAATAAGAATGCTCCCAGCATGCTTTGCACGCGTTTAGAAGTCATTTGCAGCTGTATCATCTGTCTGCGTGCTGAGCTATAGAAGTTTATAATATTTAAGAAAATTGATTCGCCCGCCGACTATGAGATGCGATCTGTAATTCAATTCTTGCGTGCTAGAAACTTGGTAACCGCGAAAATCCTACTCTCAGATTTATAAAGTATACGGTGATAATGCTATGAGTGGTAGTAAAGTTCGAAAGTGGGTGAGAATGTTCAAGGACGGGTGGGTTAATATGCACGATAAGCTGCGGCCAGGGCGACCTTCTCTGATTTCTGAAAATTTGGTTCGTGAAGTGGACTCGAAAGGATCGACGATTCACGATTTCAAAATCATTAGTTTTCCATAGGTTTTAGGGTTAGTTTTGTGCACAATTATTTCAATTCAATTTCTGAGAAACGTAGTATCGAAAATTGCGTTGTCAGTGGGTTCCAAGACTGCTTTCTGACGATCATAAAATAAAAAAATTGGGCTGTTCTCTATCATTTTTGACTCGATACGATCAGCTAGGAAATGAACTTTTGAACTACACACATCGTCGCCAAACAGACAATTTCAGCACGAAAGATCATGGCAACTGACTTCTAGAACAGGAAAGGGATTTTTGTTAGTGCATGGCAAGAGGAACAACAATAAATTCTGAAGCATATTGCGTGACCTTGACAAAACTTTGGTGTGGCTTCCTGTCTTCCGGTGTGATGTTGCTTCATAACAATGTAAGACCACACGTTTCTGCACAAACACAACATCTAATCCAGTCTTTTGAATGGGAATAACTGAATCATCAGACCATGTACCGTGATTTTCACCTATTTCGGTACTCAAAGGCGTTCCTTGTAGGTCAACGCTTCAACAACTATGAAGAAATGAAAACTATAGTCATGGATTGGACTTATTCATCGGCAACAGATTTCTTCGATGTACGAATTCAAAAACTTGTTGAATCGTAGTACAAAATTTGGACAAAAATGGAAATTATGTGGAAAAGTCGATAATAGCATGCAGAATACGGAAATAAATGTTTTAATGATGTTTGCAGTATCGTTCTTCTTATCAAAAAGCGGACCTTATTTAAAAAATAACCCTCGTAACTTCTGGTGATACCCGTAAGCCGAAATGTACATAGAGAAGCTAAATATTTTGTGAAACTATAACCAAGGTAGTTTTTATTTTAATTTGTAAGTTAAAGAAATTTTATCAAGAAACCAACAGTACAATTAATTAATATTTTAAATTTTATAGTCTATATTCATATTCGAGACATTTTACGAAACAAATAGTCCGCTCTTTAAAAACGCTATTCAAATTTTTCGTCAAGGGGTGAAAAGGTAAACATTTTAAAGGGCGCGGTTTTCAAGTTTCATTTCGGTCTACTAACTCCATTAAATCCCTCTTAGGAAATGCGTAAGACAAAGACGAAGACAAGACATCGGAAATTTACGGAATTAAAAGTCTAGATTGTAATACACAATATATCGGCCAAACAAAACAATCGATAGAAATCCGGTATAAAGAACATATAACGCACATCAAATTCAATCGGCCAGAAAAATCCGGTTTAACAAAATATGCGTTGGAAAATAATTTGGGAAAGAATATTTATAATTATCACGAATTAGATACATATGAAAGCATATACATTTTGAAAAAAGGGGGCTATGTATTGAAAACTGACAGGTGACCTACCCATAACCTCTTTGACCTCTTATGCGGTAGACAAGAAAGGGTGTAGTAAACGCATGCAGGTACTTTTTAAGGATAGTTGAAGACTAGTATACAATTTTTAAAACTATGTGAAACGAATATACAGCGTGCGTTTTGGCTCTCGACGGTACAGATCGTGTACGGCATTGTTTCGTTGCGACAGTGTTTAATCATCTGCTGATGATAACAACTTAGTTGTCGAAATACGTATACTGAATACAAAAAAATAATATGGAAAGGGGTTACATATCAACCTTAAGTGATTATATTTCACTACTTAAAGTGTTAATAATTATTTATACAACTAAACAAAAATCAATAACTTCATCAATATCTTTTGTAGGATAAATAATTTCTATCTAAAAACGGATGTTATTTAGGTTAGAAATGAAGGCGAAAATATATTTACTTGTTTTAATTTATAAAATAAAGAATAAAATTTTAATTTAGTTTTGTGAAACTTTGGTGAACATCAAAAGCAGTTAACGAATATGAACATAGATGCATTTCTTTCAAAATTTAATTAAAGTAAATTCAATTTCCTCAACATTTTTAATTTAAAAATGAAGATACTTCTTTCATTTTGCATTTTAAGGTAGTCTTTTATGCACGTCTTACTAACAAAATAATTCTTATCCAATCACACGCAAAATATGCAAACTAATGCCATGTGTTTTATCCAGAGACTTCGCCTATGTCGCCAGAGATAGGAGCACACGTAAACACATGTGTCACGTATTCAGATGTGATATGCCGGCTCGAACTATAGCAAACACCCTGAGAGATATTTGCAAGAAGATTATGATTGAACGTAGTCTGCAACAAAATTTGGCTAAACCTCTGGATATTAACGGCAGAGGTTTGGCGACGAGACCTACAAACCTACCCACCGAACACAGACGATCTAACAGAAACAGTCAAGCACTAGTCAGTAAGTTATTAAGGACTTGAGCTTTAAGCAAAATACTCACTTTTTATGTAATTGTTTCAGCGCAATCATTCCCGACACCAATGGAAGAACCCAAAAAGATACTGCGGGCTCAGTATTTGGGGTCTCTTCAAGTATCACAAGCGACGGGCATGGATATATTGAACGATGCAATTGAACGGCTGGTAACAACTATACCGCAGGATCAATGGCAATCGGTTAATGTTGCTGTGGCGCCATCTATGATCACAATACAGCAACCAAATGTTAGTTTTATATATAACGTACTGATTTTATAAAATTGTTAATTGTTTGTTTGCTTTCAGGATGATAGATTGATAACTGAATGTAGAGTAAGATATCTGTCATTCCTAGGAATAGGTAAAAATGTTAAACAGTGCGCATTCATAATGCATACAGCGCAAGATACATTTATGGCGCATATTTTTCATTGCGAACCATCTTCTGGCGCATTGTGTAAAACAATAGAGGCAGCTTGCAAGGTTAGTAGATCATATATTAACACATTCGCATTGGGAAACGGGAATACTGGTTTTAAAAAAATGCGGTGACAACGGGAAACAAGAATTCTCGTTTGAAGACAAATGTGCGCTTTGCTCTTAATTTCTCAGATAGCGGGATTATTTTTGACAGTGATACATTACCACATTTGTTATTAATTACATTACATATAAGTGTTTTGCGGACAACTAATCCTTTGCGATCGGTTGCCGAAGCATTTAAAATTTTTTTCTATGGTCTGATGTCGCCTGTACGGCACACTGAAGGTCCACGTTCTAAGAGCAGCGGTCGTAATTATGTCGGACAAGGGCTCTAGCACTATGTATATATATAATTCGACAGCCAGAAATCAAGCAAGTGCATTCTAGTGAATGAACACGTGTGAATATTGTCCGAAATAAACTATTAATAATTATATTACAAAGGTTGTATTTTAGCGGGTTTGTAGACACAGTCTACGGGTGCCCTACGAAGACGTAAATCATATAGAGAGCGCGGAGAACATTTGTGGACGACAACACTTTGATTTTCATACTAGAGACAAACAATCATGGGCGAAAGTAGTTAAAAGACTCGGAAAAGAAGAGATAGATACATGAAAAAATTAAAATTTTATTATTCGTGTTCGTAGCAGTCACATTACTTAAATATTATGGAATATTATCACTAAAAAGGTAAACAAGAATAGAGTATAGAATTCTTTCTTGGAATTCTATTACACAACAATCAGGGTAATTAGTTGGTAATGAGTCACAGAGATAACACGATTGCGTTCTACCCATTTCGCAGGGTTAATTTTTATACCCACATTAAGCAGGGGTGTAAATATGCCCGATGGGGTATCGGGCATATTTACGCGCAAGAATATTAACATAAATATTTTGGAATTATAACCTACAGGGAGCTCACAGTGCAATGGTACAAAAAGGAATATTATGAAACCACTATACATCACAGAATATAATAAATTCGAAATTATTCGATTCTTCGAAAAACAATTAAACAGAGTTAAAAAGGCAGCATTATATATGATGAATATCGCATTATTCAACAACTTCCAATATACAAAAAGATAAATTCGAAGAAAGAAATAGTATATAAAAACTACTTATTGTCAGTTACAAGGGCAGAATTGACTCCGAAAGCTTATGAAATGCAGTTAACAACATCATGAGCTACTGGTCCAACTTCACCGCCGCCTGGTAGATTATCTAGTGATATGAAAAGAACACCCTGGAACATTAAGACCAACAAAAAATAATGTGTATTCCACAAGAATATGTATAGTTTGTAAGATACATGGCGTTAGGAAAGAAACGAGATATATATGCAAATTCTGTGAAGTACCGTTACATAAAGGAAATTGTTTCACTAGTTATCATAATAACTACAGATCTCAGCTCCATATGTACCAGTCTTAATCGTTACTTGTGGTACGATTCGATATGTAAACATGTATACCAATTTCGTCAGTTGCTAACAGTAGCTTGGTAGGTCAAGCTTCGTTTCGTGAGATTGACAAAACTCAAAAGCAATACTAGGACGCACGCCGGGCACCTAACATAAACTCCCCTTGGACAAAAAGCTCATTAAAATTATGGTTGTACGACTATTATTATCACGTAAAATGCCAAACTTTTAGAGAAACTTAATCTAAATATTATTAGTGTTCAATAATTAATATTTCGTGCATCGAACATATAACTGAACTTTAACAAATACTTTACTGTTCTAAATTAGAATTTAAAACAAAACTGGCTGATTGTAACTATGAAAATTGATAACTTGGCAAACATATGTACCTTGCAAAAAGTGTTTACTTATGAACAATGTTTTCTTTTTGTAGATTTCCTTGAAGTCTACAATTTATATAGTACAGATCCGTATTGAATATTATTTTAATTACAATTACAAAAACGATAATTAATTATTAATAACCATTGTTTTTCTTGCAGTTGCGGTACCAAAAGTGCTTAGATGCACATCCACAGGGTCTCGGTAGAAGTCAATCAACATTAAATACTCCCGGCAAGGGTTTCGGTGCAGCGCTGAAATCGATTGTTGGTTCTCTTACAGGTCGCAAAAGTAAAAGCACAGAATCCTGAGATGAGGCACAGTCTCTGCAGGTACATTGATTTTATAGCTTCATTTACCGTTATTTACCATTACACAAACAAAATTTGCATTATGTAGAATATATTAATCATGCAGGAAATTATAATTACTACAGGTAAAAAGTCATTGCAACCAGTGGCGTAACAATACACGTGCGAGTTGGTAAATTGTTATGGTGAAACCCTGAACGAAGACCAAAGATAATTTTGGTACCTAAATTTAAAATTAATAAATACTTTTGATGACAAATTTAGCCCCCTGTACATGCCAAGTGTTAGCTACCTCAAGACTGGAGTGAAGCTCCAAGCATTTTACCACTTTTGCTACTCAGCGTTACGTTATTAATTGCAATAGTTGCACAAAATACTACTACAGAAATAGTGCAGAATATAGTACCAACTTTGATAATGAAATTATAAAGACTTAACGATAAATTATCTAAAAAAGTTCACAAAAAAACTTACAGATTAAATGTTAAACATACGAGGGATAATCAATAATTACTAAGCCTTGTTTTAAATTTAAGTATTTAACGGCTAGAAAATATTTAATTTAGCTGTCCTATAAATAGGACGCAGGCCTATAATGTATGTTACTACAAAAATTTTGTAATTCTAACACGTACAAATTGTGAGTTTGTATTTAAAGACGAGGATTCTTTGGAATAAACAAAGTTCTGTTTATCATAAACCCGTGCAGCTAGAGAATAGATAATAAATAGGAAACACTAATAATTATTGTCAATTACTGACAAATCTGCATATAATTATGCGCTTTTACGATGTTAAACTGAGAAATTCTAGTTTTAACCGCATTTTACATCGCATACATAATGCAAGAATTTTTGAAGAAGTTCCTGCTCTTCGCGCGGGAGTCGAATTCGTAATCTCATGCTAACGAGCATGTTTCTTCAGCCATAGACCACAGAAAACGGTGAATTCGAGTCGGTAATTGCATATAATTGGGCACTTTTACGATGCCAAGCTGAAAAATACTCAACATGAGATATCGGGTTCTGCATTATACGTGTTTTTTCAGTAAGGGCCGTTTGAAAATAAAAACCAAACGAAAGAACATTTTCAAAAATCAAATTTATTTTCAGATTCTACTTACATTTCTCTATTTCTCAACATAGCTGCCAAGTTTGTTTAAACAATTATCAAACCTTACAACTAGATTTTGAATACATTCTTCATAGAAACTTACCGCCCGCTCCGATAACTAAGAGGTCACGGCTGTTTTCACGTCTTCGTCGTCGTTGTAGTGGTTGCCACAGAGATGTTGTTTGAGGTAGCGGAAAAGACGGAAATCGGCGCAAGGTCGGAGCTGAAATAGGGAATGGTCCAAAACTCAACCAAAAGAGACCAATAAAGTTCGGATCTGAACTGCGGTGTGAGGCCTTGCATTGTCATGGAGTAGCAAAATTCTCTCTGTCGGCATGTCGCGTCTTTTTTTTGAATCGCTCTGCGTAGCTTTCACAGAGTTTGGCCGTACCTCGCACGGGGTGGGCGATTCAATAACATTTTAAAGACACAAAATAGACCGTACAGGTTACCTATACAACTGCAACTGAGCGCAGTTTTTCCCAAGGAATGCCGTGACACGATGCAAGCACTCGTTGCGGCGCGCGCGCCGCCTGTTAGTGTATACAGCAAAACGTCCCTTACTTAAAAAGACGCCTCGTATATACGATGTAAAAAGCGTCGTAAAAACGCGTAATAATATGCAATTACAAACCTTCCGTGGGTTTCATTCAATATGCTTCGAATTCACTGTTTTCCGTGATCTAAGAGTCTAGAAGCATATCTGGTTAGCATAGAATCGCGGGTTGGAGTCACGGCTGGGGAGCAGGAATTTTTTCAAAAATTTCCGCATTATATGTACAATGTAAAAAGCGGTTTTTCACTGATAAATCTGTTTGCAGCAATCCCAAAAAAAAGATCAGCTTTAGTCAATAGAAGAAAAGATTTCTTTTAATTTAGTAACGCAACTTATTAAATTAGAAGGAATATAATATCAGTGATTGGTGTGAACGCATGTACAGAATGCAAAGTGCATAGAATGTAATGGTGAATATTTAGAATTACAAAGCCATTTATTTGGGTATATGTACAATGTTTTCTTCAGTTACTCTCGAAATTTTCCGATCGGCTCTCGGCCATATGTATACATCACACATACACATATATTGTTATAAAATACCGGTGTATCAAATAAAGATAGAATTTTTGCTATCTAATTATTAAAGCTCCACGTTTAATTGCGCCAAAATGTTATAAAACAAATCCTTAAGTTAATAATAAATATATATTTTGCTATATGTTAAATTGAGAGCCGCGTCTGTGGCAGCTCAAAGAAAATTAACGAAACTAAGCCGGGAAATATTACCAATTCCACCATATTCTTCAAATATAGCGCTATCGATTGTTCTACTAGTTATTTGAAATTTGTTTTTAAAAACTTTTTGTGCTCCAAATAGCAGAGTGGTCTAAAAAAAGTACTTTGACTCAAAACCCAAAATTTTTTGAGAAAATAATAGTCGACACATTAGTAATTGGTTTGGTTAAATAAATGTTCCAAGTTTACATTATTTTTATTTAAAAAATATGACAGAACATTCCCAAAGATTCAATCATCTTAAACTATAGTTCCTTCGGTTAGAGAATGGTAGATTACGTCACGTGTGCAATGAATCAGTTTTAGTAAGCGTCCCGCTGTTGCTAGGCAACGAACAGTGGCGCTATGATTCACCAATATTCCCAACACGATTCCGCCATGTTTATATGTTAATTCCTTTTATACTAGGATGCCATTTGTCGTGGTATTTGTGTTGGTGACGCCACACTTCGCGATAATTTGATGATGTAGTGTATCATTCTCTAACTCTAAAGCATCAATTATAATAACCATCATGACTGAATCGGGTTAATATTACTTTACCATAGTAATAAGCTGTGATTTTATGTAAATTTAGTTCCATTACAGGAACTTTGGCCTTTACCTGCAGAGCGAGAGATTATCAAACACCGACATCTCCAATCACCACTTACAATGAAGTATTTCAGTGCTAGTCTACCTTCTGCTGCCCTACAATCGTTGCTCTCCCCCACCCTTGATTCTAGAAGAATTCAACTAGCTCGTTGGGAATCCTCAAGCTAAGCAATCCTAAATGTATAATTGATTATTTTATATAACTATTGTATCTAAGAAATTCGGAAATAATATAATAATTATATGATTTCCAACATGCAACATAAGACTTAACACTTCAAAGGAAAAAAAATTAAGAATAAACACTTTATATATACGCCATTATTATGTGAAACTTGTTGCAAGAACCTAAAAGCGGTGCAATATTACAAGGAATGTAATCAAAATTCACCTTAGTATATGAAATTGTATGAACAATGTAAAACATAAGGTAAACCTTTATTATTAAGTAGCTATAATGAAGTACAATTAGTAAGATATAAAGTTTTACAACACTACTGCTACTTTATGTGCTTCAAGCCTTACACTATGTTGGCGATGTTGCCTACACAACAATTTAATTAAGGATTAAATAAAAAAAAAAACAAGCGTAATATCCTAAATTAAAATTTAAATATTTTCTTTGCGTTTTTATATATAATTCTGTAGCTTTTAAGCACCAAAAATATAAATAAAATATTGTGTAATATTTAAATAACATTTTCAATTCTGTACATACTTTAAGAGCTGTTGAAGACTGCTTAAATATTATATGAGATAGTGCTTTGTGTAAATTGATTTTTTATTGTGGTAAGATTCTATCAATATGTCTTTGTTTTCGTATAAGATGTTTATCAATTCCTTTAGTTTATGAGTTCATAAATTACGAATCGTGAATGAAATACCGTTTCTTCTAGAATATACAATACATAACCATGTTCATAAGTATTAGACACTCTGGAATAATCGTGTTCTTTTAAGATGTGATTGCATTAGAGGAAAATCAAACCATACATCTATCGCATTTACTTATTTATAATAAACATACCAACGGATGTCAGCCCAGAAATCATTAGCAACATTCTACTTTGTCGCAATTCTAATATTTTCGCAGAAATAGTACTTCTATTTCTCTTCTTTTATAGCACCTTTTACTCCTTTTTCCCCAAGAATTTTTTGGTCTTCCTCTCTTTCCAGAAAACCGTTTCCAAATTCTCATAAATATCCTATCATCTGTCATCTTTCGTCCATACCAAGAGAGTTGTTTCTTTCCTATCATATCTGTTAATGTCCTTTCAATTTTCACCATTTCCTTTATTTTTGTTCTTACCCTTTTTAATTAACTTATTCTACAGCACCTTCTCCAAAAATTATACTCGATAGCATTTATCCGACCTTGTATGTTCCCTTTCACTGTTCATATTTACGCACAATACGTAACTGTACTTTCTACCATTGGCTAATATAAATATTGTGTCGTTTTATTTGTAATCTGCTTACTCTTTAGCCTGTTATGACTCTTCCTTTATCTATTTTTAAAGTATACCCCTTTCTGGTCGCCTCCATTCTTTGTCAGAATCACTTCCAGGTATTTGTATTCCTAATTATTTTCCTAGTAATATTCAGAACTTCTTGACATCTCACTGTCATGTATTGTGTATTTATTTCAAGTTTCCATTTTTTATATTTTTCCACCAGTTTCCTAATCATATAAGTGACATCTACGTCCGTACACAAACAGTAAAGTGGGTATATATCCCACTCCTATTTCAACTTCCTTTTTTTCCACACTTTTTAAACCTGTGTTTTAACGCCGAGCGTACATAAACTTTAAAAAGAATAGGTGACAAACGACAACCATGTCTTAAACCTTTCTTTACGGGAAAATAGTCAGAGTATCGCTATCGTGCAACTTGTATTTCTATCGTAGAATTTCTAAAAGGTATTAAAATATTGTAGATGCAGTCGAATTTCATTTATTAAATTTAATATTTCACGACTCCTCCTTTGACTTGGATAATAGCAGTGATTTTCTTTTGCGCACTTGCTACTAACACTTCATTACTTCTATTGTTTCACTGTTAGTACAGGGAAATTTTAAAAGGCTCTTAATGTAATGGAGTTGCACCAGATCTTTTTCTCCAAAATTCTCCAGAACTACTCACTTACATCCTCAATCCTCAATTTCAGGCAACCATCTATGTATGTATCGCTAAGTAGTTATTAAAATATAAAGCTGTTTCTATAACCTTTAGTTAATGATTCATTCCCTTTAATCACATTTTCATGCAACCACTTATGCACGTATCGCCAAGTAGTTTATTAAAATACAAAGTTGTTTCTATAACCTTTAGATAATATAAATAATTCATTCCCTTACACATAAAATCATTTTCAGATACCTGTGATCGGAATGAAGCTCCAGTTTATTACGCTCTCCATCTGAGCTTTACCATAGCCTTAACCTCAACTTATACTCTACCAACTCATCACCTTATTTATGACATCATACTAAGTAAAATATTAAGCACCAAAATATTGTTATTTGCGATATTTCCAAATATGTAATGTTCCATGATCTCGGCTTTAGACTATCAGTCACAATATTCCAACAGTTTCATGTCACGACCTAAACGTTTTATGAAAAATGTAACTACTTTTTTGTAGATGTTGCATAGAAAGAAAGTCAAAGAAAACTTATTTCAAAGATGGATTCCTCAAACCATAATATAATCGACCGGTCTATCTCAGTGAAGTACTGGTATTTAAGTGCTCATACTAGGAGTGCCTTATTATGTTTCAAAAGCCATGGTTTCTTTTTGGCTTTAGACCCCTTGAAACCAGCATCTAACAACTTTTCCCTTCTTCTAATTTCACTACTTGGTCTTTGAATTTCCTCTGTTAATACAGCAGCTAGTTCGATAGACTATTTTTTTGCAATCTTTAAAACGATTTTCGAATCAAATTTTGTCGATTTTCGTCTGATATACTGGCTAGCTCTTTTCTGCATCTTCGACGTTTACCAATATGCGTACCAATCTCTTTGAAACGCTTAATATAAATTGCACACTGGGTTTTTGGTTATTTCCATTTGAGATGTCCTAATTCGTATGAAAATTGAATTTGTAAACATTTGTTGTTGTTGTCGTTTAAGCACTTCATAATATTAATATCAGCTTTCAGAACTATGTACCATTAAACACAATACTTGACTAAGTTTACTTCTGGAAACTGAAAAACTTACACATATCTTGAGCACATGTTTTGTAACTTTAACACAACAAAATATGTTGATGTACTCACTTGAAATTATGAAGAAGTTTCGACTAAATAATGCTGAGCATTATATCTAAAAGTTCTACCAATGAGTTGTCTTCTAATACTTACAAACATGGCTATACAAACCATTCCATTATTTAAATATTTTTGACATATTTAAGATTGCACTTTTGTTCCATTATCTTTCTTACACTTCTCGTAAACATTTTCCTATTAAGTGTAGATATAGCATCATTAATGTTATAATCATTTGTTCACGATTTATTAAATATTATTTTGTATAAAAAAAACTAAAACTCCTTTAATACTGTTTACTTATATTCCAACAGTATTAAGAGGGTGAAATTCTTTCCCATATTTTTTCAATAAAATTTATTATTAAGATGAATATAATAAAATACTGACCACGTAATACGTATAAACAGTCCTTAATGAAACACCAGCTTTAAATGTAGCTGTTGTTAATGCACTAAAAGTGCTTCTTCACTGGTTCGCAGACCAATATGTTTGTAAATAATATAAAAGAATATTTGTGTACTTTAACGAAGAATAATAAAGAAAACATAACACTATAAAGTGGCATACTTGCAACGGTGTTATGTGAACTAATGCAGTTCATATTAGTTTTTGTGTACAAAGATGCATATTTATGTTATTCTTGCGACAGGATTCGTCAACAGATTTTAAATTGAAGAAAATTTATGTAAAATAAAATTAACAATTGCATATTATGTCAGAACATAACCTAAAACACCTTTCATGACTATTAGCGTCACCTATGATTAGCACAACCCAACTAAGAATAAATAAATTCAATTTAAATTTTATAGGTTCCTTTTTTTGAATTAAAATCGTTTTAACACCACAACCAACTTGATCTTGAAGAACTAAACATATTTATAAAATTATTTCAAATAGGTAAAAACGACTTTTGAACTGACATAAAGTTCTTGTTCAAATGAATAGAGTCTGAGATGTCGAGTTGTAAATAAACAAAAAATAAAGAGATACACTGTTTGACATAAATAGAGAAGTTAGCATCGTTGAAACTATAAAAAAATCTTTCGCATAGGGTTGTCTTTTATTATAACCAGTGTATCCATGATTCATAATTATTACTTCACAATGCTGGAGTTTCGATTAAAATAATTTGTCGATTTAGTTGGATTTGACTTCCAAGTCCTTTACTAAATTGTTCACAAATCTTTTAACTTGCCCTTTTTGGTCTCTACTTATAGTTCCCAACAGGGATCAAACCTGAATTTTGGGCTGGCTAATCTTACCATTTTCCCATCAATCCGATACAAACTTGGATTTATTTTTGTAGTTATTACCATATTGGAATCTCTACATGTTATTTCGACAAATAATAACAAGTAGGTTGGTAAATCTATATTGTCTCCAGTCATATGAAGAGGACCCATGCCGTATGCAAGAAGCAACCCAAAACCACTTGTAATGCATTCTCATATTTAACAGTTTGGTTAATTTAAAATTATATCTTTCCTCTATAGGACGGTGTATCATCATTGAAACTTACAGTTCTTTGTGAACCAATTCAAATGTTTTTTTCCGACTTCTAATGAGGCCTTCCTTTTCTTGTTATCCATTCCGTCTTCATTCATATGAAGAGAACCCATGCCGCATTCAAAAAGCAACCCAAAACTATTTATGATGCATTCTAATATTCAAAAGTTAGTTTGGTCAATTTAAAGTTCTCTTTCTTCTATAGGACGGTGTATCCGCGGTATACTATCGGACCTCAATCATTGAAAGTTACAGTTCTTTGTGAGCCAATTCAAATGTTTTTTCGCGACTTCTAATGGCGCCTTCCTCTTCTTACTTGTTATTAACGGTCTCTTCGCAGTTGCTCTATTAAGTAATTCGTTTTAAAATTGTACAATTTTATAAATTATGCATATTTTAACATTATAAGACTTACAGATTCATGGCGTCAATTTTCTTAATAACTCTCTTCAATTTTTCTTCCCTGTTTTCTGTTTATCTTCTCCGTTCTTGTATTTCAACGTTTTTAATATCTTCCGTAACCATCTGCATTCTCTTTTCCTTTAACTCTCTTCGTCGTTTTTATTTTATTTTTCAAAACTATTTTTCTTTGTAATTCTGTTATCAGGCATTCATAATTCGCACATTACCCATCTTGACCTCTGTTCTCTTACTATTTCTGAAGCTTTTGAGTAAATATTTGGTGTTCCTTCATTTATTCTTTTTCTTCAACTCTCGTCTGCATACTTCACTTTTCCTAATATAATCCTCAAAATTTTCTTTCCCAAATATCACTTTTTAACAGCATTTTTTTGCTTAGGGTCAAGGTTTCTCATACATACATTAGTGAGATATGGCCCTAATTGCATTTATATAAATGATTTTGTTCCTCTACTTATTGCTTTTTATTCCAAAATTTTTCTAACTGCACCCATTGTTTTACTATTCTTCATTAGCCTTAAATCTATTACCAAGTACTTGAACCACTTAACCTTTTCAATCTTATATTCCCTACTATTCCTCTTTAATATTTCTCCCATTATTTCTAGATATTTGCTCTTCTTTATCAGTAATTTAACACTATTCCTCTGCTTTTCCTTCCAATTGCTTAAGATTTTTTCTAGGTCAACCTTTGTTCTAGTTAGCAGAACAATATCCTCAGCAAAAATTACAACTTGTTAATTATGATATGTTAGTCCTTTACTTTGTATTTTGCATTCTCAAATGAGAATCCCCAGGACCAAATGAAATAGAAAAATGGATGGTGGATTTCCTCGGTTCAGACCTTCCTTTTTTTATTTTAAAGACTGAGACATCACACCTTCCGCAATAACCCCGCCACTTGTTTTCTTTAAGGTTACTCAAGATTTAGAGTTAATTTACCTCATTAAAGTTCACTCCAATATTACCTTAGATGATTTCCATAAAATGACAATTTCTTCCTTATAATAAATAACACATCAGGTTCGATTTGCAGATTTTTCCGAGTGTTAAAATACAATTCGTATAATTCATAATTTTGCTCGTCGTTTTTACTTTAACATACATGCTTTTTTCTTTTTGGAAGTGGCTGTGGTACTCTGCCTCAAATATTATAATTAAAAGTAGCTTCAAAACCGCAGATTTATTCATTTTCACTCTTTTGATTTTATATTCTCTCTTTCGTAAAGCTTCTGATAAATACATACGTCGAAGCATTTTCGTATTTAGTACTTTAATAACAGAGTGAGTTGTATATGAAAAACAGTTAAATTTAACAAAACAGAAAATGGGTCATATACACAGGGTTGTTAAAATTACCATCGTAAGCAGATATAGAGTCTTTAGAAACAACAATATGCAATTCTTCACGCGTCAATATTGAGGTAGCAAAATAAATAGTGTACATTAATTAAAGACGTTTAATAAAGATTACACATCGACTTATCCTATATTGTTACGTAAATATGAATATTTGTACATCAAAAGTTTGTAACATTAGATGAATAAGAGAGAGGACGTACGTAATTTAAGCTGAAAATTAAAATTATATATAAATCTATACTGTGTGATGCCGTAAAAGTAACGCATAATGCTTTCTCACCATTCAAAACTATTTGAAGAGAAAGAAAGATTGATAGTGACAATTCCTTCTAGATTATTTTTCTAAAGAATTAAGCAAATTGTGCGTTACTTTTTAAACACTTTGTATATGTACGATCACTGGTGCACAAAGTGTATCGTTGAATATATAGAAGTTCTTTCGAAACAAAAACTACATGTGGCTGCTTTTAAATGAATCGTTTCAGGTGTTGAATTTCATTGCTGGCTTAGTTTCACTGGAAAATAGATTTTGTGTACTTATATCATAGTAGGGTTCAAGCCACTGCAGGGGTTAGTTTAAATTGAACTAAACTATTAACATTAACTCACTCACCATGTTCGCAAATTCAGGTAAAAAGAGGACAATGTAAATAAGCCTTTCATGTACGTACCTATGTAAAGTGCTGATTTTCAAGAGTCGTTGATTTCTTGTGTATATCGTATTATATTTTATTAGTAGTTACCTATTTTAACTGTAGATAATTAATTTGAAATAAAAGAGGAGCCTCAACGTCAGTCTACACAAATTGTAATGAAATAAATTTACGGATCGATTCGAATATAATTTTTATCTTTAGACTTTTATAAATGTTTCATTTGTGTACAATAATATTTTTATAAAACTTAATGTATGCAATATATTGACATTTCGTGTATATTTGAGATCACTATTGATGTAGTGTGCAATTGCAGTATTATTGACTTCACCATCCTACCTACCTAGGTTACATTACCTTTGCTGTAATATTTTGCTTGAAAAAGGTAACGATAATAAATAATAAATGGCAAATGTGAACAGAATTTTAATACTCTGCAAATTATATATTGAAAGTGCTTGCGATTTTTTCTTTAATACATGAATTGCCTAAATAAAATGCATATTCATTTATTTAACAATTTGTTTTATTGAAACACAGACCCAGTACGTACCACTGCCATCTCGCGGAAACCTAAAACAACAGCTAAGAACAATTGATGAAAATTAATGTTTACCACTATTCAATCATGAGGAACGGTAGAAAACGTAAATTTTCATTAATTTTTCTCACTAAGAATTATAAGCAAACAAAATGAAATATAATAATGCCAATGTTACTGAAACAAAAAATAAAAGAAGTAAGGTAAATACACTGCATACCACCACAAAATTGAGCATACAGGTACTTTTCCCAGAATATAAATATACCCATACATACCTCAGATAGGGAAATACCCATTGTATGTGTTATTCAGCTTGTTTTATGAAAATTGAAGTTGGGTTTAGGTGCATTTCGTTATGATAACAGTACCTATGGAGGACGAGCAGCGGTGAATTGACCTGCCAACGTGAAAGCTTATAATTAAGTTATGTTGTGAAGGAAAATCGTAAAGGCAAGTAGCTAGTTTAGTAGGCAGTAGTACAGTAAACATTTTTTTTAAGTTAGTATTTTGTATTGCCTCCTTTAGCGACTATAACGGCCTGTAGTCGTTGTGGCATTGATTGCACAGGTTTTCGTATCACTTCTCGAATACTTTCCCAAGTTTTAATTATTTCGTTTTTTTGCTTGATTGTACCTTTCCTATTCGTATATTTACTTCTGCTCACAGATGCTCAATGGGATTTTGATCCGACGATTAAGGTGGAGTATGTTTGACTACATGTGAGGTGTGCTTTGTGTCATTGTCTTGCTGAAAGTAATAGATCTGTGGCATACCAAATTTTGCAGAGTTTTTCAAATTTTTCTTGAGAATCTCAAAGTATATTATTTTATCCATGGTCCCGTCAATAAATTCAAGATTTCCTGTACCACTAACTGTCATACAACCTCAAAAAGAGGACGGGGAACTACCTCCATGTTTTATGGTATGTGTAATGTGCTTCACATGTATGTAATTCTGTTAGAGGTTTTCCCCGCACTATCTGCCTGCCATTTGAGCCAAATAAATTTATTTTAGACTCAGCTGAGAATATCGTGTTATCCCAAAAGTCTAAGGGACAATTTACGTATTTTTGTGCAATTTCTGGATATTTTTCGCGATTTCGTTTGGAATCCTAGGTTTATATCGACTAATTCGGCAATGATGACCACTTCTGTGTAGTACCTAACGAATAATATCATTTGATATGCTATGCTCAATATTTGCCTCAACTTTTCTCATAATCTAGGGACACTTAGCTTGGAATTAGTTTTAATTCTTGTTATAATAAATCATTAATTCTGGGCACTTAGTATACGTTTTCTTCCACGACCAGATTTATTTTGTAATGTTCCTTTATATTTATATTTATTACTTTTTGAATTGTGGAAAGAGCCCTGCCCACTAAACTACATTTTTGCCTTAATGATTTTCCTTCGTTCTCCAATTTACCGCCGTTTGTATTCCATAGATACTGTTATCATAACGAAATTCACCTAAACGCTGCTTCAATATTCTATAATATTTCATAAAACAAGCTGAATGACACACACAATTGGTATTCCCCTGTCTGAGGTATGTATGAGTGTATTTACTTCACTTTTCTATTACAGTAGCATTGGCATTATCTTTCATTTAGTTTTATTAAAATTATAAATTTTAATCTCTGTATACATTGGAATATTATTTGTTTTTCATATTAAATCAAATTTTCTTAAAAATAATATATGTACATCGTTCTATTTTCTTATTACCGTACGCTCAATTTTGCGAGTAACTGTATATATGTAATTGTAAACACGAGAGATAAGGTTTTACTTTATATCAAAATGTGGATGAAGAATAACGAACTGATAGGAGAGGTTAAGACTCAAAACGTTAATTTATATACTTTAATCGTAGCCCTTTAAAGTATTGCTAATATTCTTCACAAATCTAAAATATGAAATATACAGTTATGAAACTCTACCTACGAGAGGGTTCAACAAACCCGTATAAAAATTAAAATAAAATCTCGATTTTTCAAAAAAGAATGTTTTATTTCCCTACATAACATCTTCTCAAGTCTATATAATCCTGCAATTCTTTTTATCCCATCAATATATACATTTCAAATAGAGAGAGACAAATTTCTAAACAGAGCCAAATGATAGCTCATTTTCATTGGTAGGGAGCAAGACAAAATCACATAGTCGATTATTTGAAAAGCAGCAAGCTTCACTACACATAATTACACTTTAAAACAGGTGAGTATTTGAAGAAAAATTAACTGCAACGTTAAATCGACGCTGTTTCTGTTCATGCGTCAAAACCGAAGCACAAAACTTGCTAAAAATTTTTGAAGGTAAATTATAATGAAGACTGTGGTTGATTTAATTAACCAAAAAAAGGTAAATACAACCCCTTTCCACAAGAATGTTTGTAGTCTGTGTGCGCTAAGTTATCATTAGTAGTTAGTTAATTACAGTGTCGCTTCTGAATACGCGATAAAATTCGCACAAAAGCAAATCCGTACCAGACATTCGCCGTCAAAAGCCAAACACTCTAGATTCCTTTTTTGTGTTTAGATATCAATAACCTTCCCATTAGTGTATTAACTTCATAAGCTTGAAATTTAGGCATGTGTTAGTAAAGCATCAAACTTGAATAGTCTTGCGAAATCAACACAATTACATCACGATTAATACTACTAATGGGTGATTCATTATGATGTACTTTTTTCAATAGCGACTTCTGACAGATAAAGCCTGAGTCGTGACAACGTCCAGTACATAATGAAGAATATATAACGATGGTAGCCGAGTGTGTACGTGATGACCGTGAAGAATCGATTCGATGTAGATCTCTACAGCTTGACTTGTCACCGTTTCAGACTTTGGACTCTTGAAAAGCTTGAAGAAGATCCACTAGTTTCCACCAAAATTTTGCTGAACGATGAAGCCCATTTTTGGATTAATGGCTACGTCAATAAATACAATTGCCGTATTTGGAGTGATGAGCAACCCGAAAAGAAAAACGACAAAAGTTTAGTTTGGTGATTATGGATAAGTGGAATCATCTGTCTATATTTCTTCAAAAATGAAGATGTCCGTTTTCGCGTCATGACAATGGATTATTTGCTGTCTGAAATGGAAGCCCCTAATCTCAACAACATTTGGTTCCAACAAAACGGCATTACTTGCTACACAGCTCGTGAAAACATGACTTTATTGCGAGAACAATTTGGTGAACATTTAATTTCACGTAATGGACCTGTACAGTGACCGTCTAGATCATGTAATATCACACCTTTAGACTTTTTCTTTTGGGGCTAGGTAAAGTCCAAAGTCTACATGAATAAGCCAGCTACGATTGAGCAATTGGAAGCCAACATTACTCGCGTTATTCGCCAAATACCACTTGAAATACTGGAATGCATCATCGAAAATTGGAACTTCAGAATGGACAATGTTACACGCAGTTACGGCCAGCATTTGAAAGAAATAATTTTAAAAAAGTAAATGTTAAGAATGGTTCTTTTGTATGATAATAAAGAATACTCCATAAAATTGAAGTTCTTTTTTTTATTTTTGAGAAAAGTACCTCCAAATGAATCATCCATTATATGCTTACATGACAATTTGGAAAATTATGTGATCACACTCTGTATACGTTCAGTACTTATTTCTTTAAAAATAAGTACATATATAGGCTAACAATATTTTGATATAAATACATTAACTAGTCTCGTTATTTGATAAAAAATCTAATTTTATATATTTTACAACACATAATGGGCAATAAATTTATAAATACTGTTTTATTTCTGTTACTTGTACAAAAATGTGAAAAATTAATCAAAATCACATTGTTTGTATAACCTGGAGATTAAGAATATCACGTTTACTTTATTAATAAAAAACGGGTATTGATCGCTTGAGAAAAGTAAGAATCACTCTATTTTCTAACCTTCAAATGAACCTCAACTAGAAACAATTAATCGTTGATACGTATACACGATTAATGTATAAATGTTTTTTTTATTCATGTATATCGTGACATCAGATCACAATAAATTAGTCTATATTGAAATAAAATTTTAATTGCGTTAGTGGAGACTTTGAACCGTGTCTTAATTCCATCAAAATAAAAACGACTTTGTGTACACATTGCAAGTTGAGTCATTTAAGTCTATGTATGTACATATATACCAGTGATACTGTGCACTGTATATTCTATGTAGTAGAAACCGCAAGAGTCATCGATGTATTTGAAAACATCGTTTTATTTCTTAAAAGCGTACCGGTTCTAGAATAAAAATGGACGTGTTATTGGGTAGTTTTGCATTTTTAAGTTTGTTTTTCATAATTTCGACAGCAACGATTAATAACCAGATAGTTAGTGTCAATGAATATGTTGTAAATCCTGATGAATATCTGACAACGGTAAGAAATTTTCAATAAAAAAGTAATTAGTTAGTGCAATGAATAGAGATGGTTGGGCAGTAGTACAATATATACAGTATGATCACATTGTGTGATTTGTCGCAAGTTTAGTGATTGTTAGGAATTTTCTGCGACGACTTTTCTCAAGACTTCACAAATCACAACTTGTGAATGAATTCCTTAAAATAGATTTGGAATTTTTATGAATTCTTTAATGTTAGGGCATACTTTTAATGACAATTTAGTTATGTATTCATTTCTTATATCAGGGATTCCCAAAATATGCGCATACAGAGGCATGTATGTAGGTGCGCCGCGACTTGATAAAGTTTGGGAACCCCTCTCTTATAGCATTGCTTTATTTATCTCCTGCCATCTCGACAGTAAGTGTGCCGCGGACTGATAAAGTTTGGGACGCATCCCCCCTCTTATAGCATTGCTTTATTTATCTACCGCCATCTCGACAGATGATAAGTATGAAGTATTTTTTATACGCATTTTGAGGCACGTTTCATTGGTCAAAATATTGTTTTAATTGTTGTTAATTATAAATGCACCTGATTTATGTTCGCTTTATTATTGTAAATATAGTAAATTAAGTTTTCTGCGTGATTTTCTAGATATTTTAAATGCTAAACCCAAAATAGATTCACAATTTTTGTTAGGTTAGGTTTAATACTGATTTCCCGCTTTAAACATACCCTAACACGCCACTAAAATTGTAGTAGCCAACTAACCTTAGGTCGCTACTAACTTCGGCTTTGAATACAATTTTTCTTGGTGGTATCTTAGCAGCGACTAATACGACTATATATAAGGCTCATTGCTGTTTAATAAACGAACTTTTAAGAGACCAAAATAGTACTTTAACTATGTGAACAGATTTTCAAATGCATTTGTACAGTAATCTGGTACGTAGATTTCCGCGGTCGTGGTCCGAAAGCCCAGAAGAAGATAGTATATCTTCTCCTGGGCGTCCGGGCTGGAACTATTGCACTGAAACTGTTTCAGTGTAGTAGTTGAGACCTGAAGATGTCCCATACGAGTGGGTACGAAACATCGGTAGTTATACCAGTGACGCGGTTCCAGCCCGGAAGCCCAGAAGAAGATAGTATTTGTAAAGTAATTCAAAAACTCGCCACAAGCCGCTGCTTTTGAATAATAAAACATTTATATTAATATTTAAAGCCCTTTGCATATCTATATACTGTTATGTACACGAAAGTAGCAGTCCTAAATGAATACTTATAAATAACATTTAGAACTGACAATTCCGATGCAGTTATTTTGAAATTATTTAAAATCATATATGTACATATATGGTTTCCGGTAAAGTACTGAATATGAGACGGAATTACTGAGTTTTCTAATCATGTGCTGTTATTCGCCTATGCATTAATAATAGCACTACCATAGCTAGCGCCACTAAACGCAGACGTATAAAGTTCTGTCGCAAAATAATTCAACGATTTTTTAATCATCCATTTCTGTTCTAATATGGACCGAGCAAAACATTGTTCGTCGAAAAAAAGAGCAATTATACTCGTTCTACATAATAGAGGCAAAAGCTACAAGCATAGATAAGAGGACAGTCAATAAAAAGATTTTTCGAGGACGCTCAAGAAGATGCGGATAATTGGCCGCTGAATGTTCGCGATTTTGCGTTTTGCGACGATTTTTCGCGAGTTTTTCTGAAACCCAAAGAGATACGGCAACGCAGATGTGTTTTTCGTAATCGGCGGAACAAAAAACATAGTCTGGACGCTGAAACCTCGAAAAGTGAGGCCCTTTATTTTTCGTTTTTCAACGATTCGAGAATTTTTGCGAATATCGAGATGAGAACGAGTTATCGTATTGAGGTATCAAGATTCGTAATCTGCGATTCCTAATACATTGTTTGAAGTTAAAAAAATCGCAAAATTTTCAGTCATAACTTCCACACGGTTTTGGAGATATCAGACCATTTAAGAAATGAATAGCTGCAGAGAATGGCAACACACAACAAGACCATAAGCCAATTAATCTTGTGATGCTACTATATATATATAATCTTCAAATAGACGTAATCATTTTGAATAAGAAAAACTTATTTTCAAGAAATTAAATAAATTCAAATTTTTATGATGAAATTGTCACTTCGTAAACTGTAAAATAATATTCTTCATTCTTTTAGCTACAATAACTAACAAAATTTATACAATTTTACAGCCACAGATGATCAGAAGGCATGGATATGCTTCGGAATCTCATGTGATAGAAACTGAAGATGGTTACTTATTAACCTTACATAGAATACCATCCAACAAAAATGGGACGAAAGGAAATCAACCCGTGTTTTTACAACACGGATTACTATCCAGCAGCGCAGATTGGGTTGATACTGGAGACAATGCAATCGGTAAGAATATTTTGCCATCGAATTGCACTTTGAATAAAGGAATTTAGCTTTTCTACTAGCGGATGCTGGATATGATGTATGGTTAGGAAATGCAAGAGGGAATGTTTATTCCATTGGGCACGTTTCACTACCACCAAATAGTGTAGAATTTTGGAATTTTAGGTATTTAAAAATCAATGATGTTTGAAAATAAAATCACATAAATTAACTTTTCAGTTTTCATGAAATGGGAATACATGATGTACCTTCATCTTTGACTTACGTTGCTAATGTAACAGGTAAAGTATTAGTGTTATAGTTCGAGCATTAAAAATAAATCAGATCAGTTAATTTTGGGCGTATTCGAACTATTTCTTGGAATTCAATTGAAGCGTTTTACCAAAACATTTGCCTTCCTCAATAAATATTGTTACAGTTGAATTTACAAGTATGTTTCTAAAATGATCATTTCCGAAAACCCTGATGACTAAGGTTGCTATATAACCCCTTTCCATATTAATTTTCGTAATTCTGTATACGTATTTCGACAACTAAGTTGTAATCATCAACAGATAAATTAAGCAGTGTTGCACCTGGAGAACTACGCCACCGATGAAAGCCAAGACGCACACTCTGCGTCTTGGCGTTCATCGGTGCGGATCGTGTGCGGGATTCATTGTTTCGCACGGGTATTTATTGCCGTAGTTCTCCAGGCGTAACACTGCTTTCAAAAGCGTTTCAGCTTTCGACGGTACAGATCGTGTACGGAATTTGTTCCGTGCGTATTTTGCCGTGGTTTCCAGGTGCGACACTATTTAATTATCTGATGATGACAACGTAGTAGTTGAAATACGTATACAAAATTCGAAAATTATTGTGGAAATAGGTTACATGTATATCAACCTTAAGTGATTAAGTTAATCAACCATAGCTACCAGCAAATTTATAATCACTTTGCTCCATTACATGAGTAAGTTGGAACTTGTAAGCGAATACTTCGAGGTTTCTCTTCAAAATTCTTCCCAGTCTAATGCGACTTATTTTCAATTGTTGAGATCTGTGGCAAAGTGCTATAGCTTAGATGTCCATTTTCGACAACAACAGCACTGCAACAACTGAACGTGTTGGACGAACACGACGAAAACTTCTATTACTAAATAGCCTGCGAGTCTCACAAAATTGTTCCTAGCGGTTGGTGCATTATTTCAAAAAAATTCTTTTCAAAATGCCCAAAACAACACTCACTTTGGAAATAAGTTTTCGGTATTTCCCAGCGTTGGTCAAGCGTAAATGGATTCGTACAGCAAGTTTTCAGTATTTCCCAGCGTTGATCAAGCGTAAATGAATTCGTACAGCGGATGGTCGACAGAAACCTGTCAATATTTTGAGCGCGTTAGTGTTGCCAATGTCAAAATAACATATAGTACAAAAGGAAACCAGCCAATAGCCCACTCTTTATATAAATATTGCTATTAAAGTTTTTTCTCATTATAATTGCTTGAGGAAGGCGAGTTTTTTGTCGAAACATTGTAATTGGCAATTTTATGTACTTATTTTGGAACAGGTAAAGGTGGAGATATAATATACATTGGACACTCGATGGGTACGACTATGTTTTTCGTTTTTTCATCGTTACTTCCGGAACAAGCAAAATTAGTGAAAGTCATGGTTGCTTTAGCTCCCGTTGCCTATATGACGTACATTAGATCACCAGTACGTTATTTAGCGCCGTTTACGAATAACATTGACGTAAGTATATCTTGGGGTAAAACTCTTCATTTTTTAATTCTTCTTTTAATTCAAAAGTGGCTTATGAAACATTTAGGAATTAAGGAGTTTCTACCTAGCGGCAAAGTAATGGAGCTACTCTCTTATGAATGTGAACTGATGAACTATACAAAAGAGATTTGCGAAAACGTCATTTTCGCTATATGCGGTTTTGATAAAGACGAATTCGATCCGGTACGTTAACATCAACTGTATCTGAAAGCCAATTAAAAACATTCTCTTTCAGAAACTTTTGCCTGTAATTTTAAGTCACACTCCCGCTGGCGCTTCCACGAAAACTTTAATACACTACATTCAAGAAATCAATTATAATGGAAATTTTCAATGTTTCGATTACGGGAAAGAAGGAAACCTCAAGCAGTACGGTACGGAAAGTCCTCCATTGTATAATATCACAGATATCAACGTACCTACTTATCTGATGTATGCTGACAATGATTTATTGGTCAGCCCAGCTGTAAGTACTTTCTTTTTTATTACAAAGTATGTGTTTTAAATAAGGTTGAACAACCCTCCGGATAATCAGCAACAGAAACCGATGGATAGCGAACGCATGCTGACATTACTTACATCATGAAAAGGTTGATTGTTAACTGCAACGGGTGTAAATACATTTTTAAATCGTTTTCCATCGTAAGGTTGAACAATCTTCCAGATAATCAACAACAGAAACTGATGGATAGCGAACGCATGTAGGCATTGCTTGCATCATGGAAAGGTTGATTGTTAACTGCAACGGGTGTAAATACATTTCTAAACTCGTAAGGTTGGATAATCAGCAACAGAAACTGATGGATAGCGAACGCATGTAGGCATTGCTTGCATCATGGAAAGGTTGATTGTTAACTACAACCGGTGTAAATACATTTCTAAATAATTTTCTTACGTAAGGTTGAACAACCTCCACATAATCAGCAATAGAAACCGATGGATGGCGAACGCATGTTGCCATCATGCCAGTGACTCAAAGATACCTTGGAAAGATGGATTAACTGCTACGGGTGTAAATACATTTCTAAATCGGTTTCCTACGTTAGATTTACATATATTGTTTATTTTATCTATCCAGCCTTTCCGGCGAGGCTGTAAGATACTGAGCCCGGAGGTTTGTCCAATATTAGCTATAAGTTTAATAAGTGAAAAGTTGTACAAACATTATAGAGAAAACTATATTTTCGGAAATAAAAAAATAAGTTTCCTCCATCAACTTTCAAATATATTCTTTCTCATCGCCTCAGAGGTTCATTCATTAAATTATGTGGACGGATGTGCCTACTAATAAGCATGACAAAATAATGCAGAACTAAGCTTGGCACTCCTTCAAAATATAATTGTCAAAATTCGCTTTCATGCCGACCATAAGGACGCTTGTTATTTGGGGAGGAAGTGAACTGTTTCTAGCTTGCTATTTTTTGAAAATAATTGATGCGAAGAATCCCACTACTTGCCCAAAACACAGTTGCCATAACTTTTCCTGTCCAGAGTAGGATCTTTGCTTTTTTCGGAGCACTTGCGTCAGCTTCAGTCAATTGTTTCGATTGTTAATCCATTTCGGGTGTATAATGGTGATTCATATGAAATAGGCAAACCCTCCACTACTTCACTTGGCTTGTTTTGAATCATGAAAGAGTGAAGTACCGATCAGTGATTAAGTTCTTATTTTTAATATATAAAACAGACGATGAAATCAAAGCTAAGCTATTTATGGAGACCAATCTCGCATCGTTTGTAATCATAAAACAATGATTATCTGAATTTAAGCGTGTCCAGTGTAGCAAACTCTGTGAACAACTTAGTGGATGGCCAAAAGATGTGTGTACTCCAAACATTATTTAAAAAATACATGGTGTGATGCTAGATGGCTGGAATAAAATAACGTCAGAAGTAGATGGTCTGCATATTTCATATGGATCACCATTATACACCTGAAATGAATCAACGATCGAAGTAATTGACTAAAGCTGGCACAAATGCTCAAAAGTAGCGGCGTTGTTAACGGTTGAGAGGCTCTGTGCGGCAGAACTTTACTAGATCCTTGTCCTTTATGCAAAGTACGTAAAATTTAAAGCACTTCTGATGATTGAAGAGAAACGCGAAAGTAATAAAGCTGTTGCGACCGTGTGTGTATAAACAGAATGGTATAATGATGTTAGTAACAAAGCGAAGCCGACTGCGTATAAGCTATAGGAATTATATGTGCGTGCAATTCACTTCTTGGTTGCTCAACTAAAATATCATAATGGTACTTACGCTTCTTGTGTCATAACTTTTTTCCGGGTTGCTGTGCGAAAGCCCTGCAAGCACAAGGCTCTGGGCAGCTGCTCGACTCCCCCCGACGGTCATTTCTTCGAGGAAAGCAAAGGGCTTACACTGTACCAGAAAGGTTATGGCTACCGCCTTTTGGGTCTGCAGTGGAATTCTTCTCGTCAATTACCTTAAAAAGATAAAATAATTACTGGCGACTATAGAGGAAGCAAGTGCTTTATGTTCAAGATGATACACGCGTTTACACTTTCAGTGGCATAAATTCATAAATTACATTTCGAACTGCTTCCGCAGCGAGTTTATTTCCCAGATTTGGTCCCCTCAAGTAATTTTCTTTTTCCCAACCTGAAAAACTTTTTCGGTGGCAAGAAATTTGAATCGAATGGAGAGGTAATAACCGAAACGCATATTTCGAACAACCTTACTTTTCTGAAGAAATAAAAAATTTTAAATACCTGTGGACTAAACGAAATGAATAGTGCGGTCAATTTTTATGGGTGCGACAGGATAGAATCCGATGTAGTAGGTGCGTATGTAGTAACAAATGGAACGACCGTCCTCAAGTCACCGTAAAATATTCGGCATGTACTTATTACGAACCTGGTGTGCAGACAAATGTGACCGCTCTTGTAATATGTTACAAACAAAATACATTGAAAAATAACATATTTTTTTCACAAAGACGTTGTTATCTTGTCTAAGCTCACTAATTACTGATCTCTTGAAATATTATTCGATTATACAATTCAGCAATTGGTTAAGATATTCTAGTTAAGTCTGGGAAACGTGGCGGGAATGTACGTGGCCGTCAAATATAGGCTCTGATATATCAATGAAAATTACGTAAAGAATGCTGGCGCTTCTTTATATTTCAGTTAGCTGGGAAACTTATACGTATATATTTCTAAAATCCCACATTATAATGAAATATTCGTTTATCGATTAGTGTTAGTACATATTTGATAAGTTGAATCTCTTAGCAAGAACATTAAAATAATCTTGTTTTTTAGGACGTATTCAGATTACAAATGAAATTGAAGAAAAACATCGGAAGCTACGAAGTGCCATTAAAAACATTTAATCATGTCGATTTCTTATTTGCGAAAGATGCTAAAAAACTAGTTTATAAGCCAGTGTTAAATTTTTTGCAGAATTATCGAAGCTAATTTATTTTATCAAGCGCGTCACGTTTTAAAATTATACATGCTATAGAAATTTTTAATTGTAAAACATATAATTAATAAAATATATCCTACAGTAAATAAGGAATTTTTTTGTGTTCCAAATGTTCTTGAAAATAAATTTTTGTGTAATAAATTCATTTATTATTGTTATTTCCCATTAACAAGAACATTTTATGAAATATAAGCTGGAATATACTAAAAATAGGTTATGTCAAGCATAATATTTAAGCTTAATTTTGAATAGATTGTACATATTAATCCAAAAACTAACTTTTGTTGAATCCTAATTCTATTAAAATACATTCTCTTCACTTAAAATAAACAATAAAATCTAAAATTGTTGAAAAGCTAGTTCAATTCATAATTTTATGTTTTTCTGGGTTTTAGCGGGATATTTGAATCACTCATTCTGAGACAAGTATACCCAAACAAAATTAACGTTTTCAAAAGTTTTGACATAATTTGAATTAAATCTTAAATATTACATGAATTAATTAGTAGATTATTTCACTATGTGTTTTAAAAATCACCTTTTATAATTTCAAACCTTGTCGAAGTTCTGACACCACCTCTTGTCTTCATATATTTAGTTTCAAACGTAATCTTCGCTAGTGTAAATGATCAAATATCTATAAATCAAGACAAAGAATCTTTTATTCTTGTATATCTGTTACTGTATATGCGACACTAGGTCTATTATTGCAAATATTTGCATTTCTTACTAACAAGCATGTAAGCCATTTTTAATCTAAAAGCGATTATTTTTGTTTATGGGAAAAAAGCATGCAAAAGTCACTTGATAAGTGGATGGGCATTTTTGCAGTGACATAAATTAAAAATGGCAGTCTTTGAAATTTGCAATTTAAAAATCCATTTGAGATACATTTTTTTAATAAATCGACATGCTTTTCAATTTTTTTTTACAAGCTAATCCTCTTTCGATTATTTAGTCTCAATATGCAACCCAACTTGCGCCTAAATGAACGCTTCGATTGTCCACAACAATGTTAATAGGCAACCATGACTACATTAAAGAGTCTTATTTTTATGTTTATTTGTAAGTATATGGACAATAATAATTGTATGTAAATATGTAATTAACTATGTATAAATATATAATTAAGCGCTTCACGACGGGAAATTAATGAAAATTAATATTTCCTGCCATGCCATTATTGTTATTAATTACAGAAAATAATTAAAAATTATTTATTGCATTGGAGCAGGACTGTCAGTTGTATCTGCCGTTTTTGAGACAGCTGTTTCATCAATTATGTAATGCTTTAAATATATGGACTTCTAAATAACCAAAGAATCAAGTTATAGGAATCTAATAAATACAAAAATGCATACAAAAATAAAATCGCTATTGGTGTATATTTGGTTACCTATTATCTATGATGTGGAGGTTCGGATTGTTCCTTAATTTAGGCGTAACCATATGAATTTTTGGTTGTAATTTTATAACTAATTAAAATATCAATGCATAACAGAAAATATATTCATTGTATATGCTTATACTTTACACAAATTTTTTAATACAGAATCTATGTAAAGAATTTACTTAAAATTTAGCTGTCTCAAGCAAAATGTTTTGGATTGACATATAAAAACATGTCTGGCTTTTTAATAAATCTTCGGCATATAGGGCATTAATTGGGAAAATACGCTTTGTTCATTAGTAGACGTGTAACGTGGCGTTATTGCTATTTTAATGACAATAATGACTATTGATAAAAATGTAAAAAGAACTGGATCTAGTTAATTTTTAAATTTAATATGTACGTTCAGAAATCGATAAATGACTTTTCAGCTTACATTTTCAAATGATCCAAATCTACTAGCAATGTCCACTTAGAATTTAGCTTTAGGCAGGGTTGATATGCCAGTTTTTTTGTTAAATGTTGATTTTCTATTCCACGCCTGGGTTCAAGATCAAAGGATTTAATTCATATCCCCACAGCAAGGACCATCATTTTGTTAAAGGCGTCTATGATGCATTCGGCATAGAATTTCGTTCTACTTCTAATGGACCTGTCTTGACTCCAGTGATACCAGGTGTACCAGAAAGTCATTACCAGTTTTTTCGTAAAAAAACTACATAATTTTCAAGAAAATGGAAAAATTTATTTATTCAAAGTATTGGCTATTTGATTTTACATATCTTGTTCATGTTTCAGGCAATTTATGGATGCCATCCCAAAAAAATTGCTTATCCTTTGAGCAAAGCCATGCATCGAGCCATTTTTAACTTTTTCGAAATTGGCGAAGTGCTGCTCCACAAGCGTCCCATTGATACAAAAAGGTGATAGTTGGACGGAGCGAGGTCTGGAGATTACGGCGGGTGCGATATTATGTTCCATCCAAGTGCTTTCAATGCTTTCTTGATCGGTTTTGCTGTATGAGACGGCAGGTTATCGTGCTGTAAAATCACTTTACCATGTTTTCGGGCCCATTCTCGACGTATTTCTAATAATGCATGGTTCAAATTAATAATCTGTTGTGGATAGCGATCAGTATGAACTGTTTCACCAGGTTTCAACAGTTCGTAATATACCACGCTACTCTAGTCCCATCAAAAACAGAGCATTGTCTTGCGACCCAAACGATTTGGCCTTGGAATCATTGGGCCAGCGCTTAAGGTTTTCGAAATAAATACATTTTTCATCACTCGGCACTATTCGATGACTTCCGACATACCTTTGAAGCAGCATTTCACAGACGATTTTTCGATTTTCCATGTGCCTGTCATTCAATTGATGTGGCACCCATTTCTCCATCTTTTTGATTTTTCCTATTACTCGTAATCGATCGTTAATCGTTTCTTGGGCCTTCGTCCAATAACTCTTGCAGTTTTGCATCTTCAAACTTTTTCGGTCTTCAAGAACATTCTTTGTGTTGTATATCGAAATCATCACTTTTGAATTGTCGAAATCACACCTCACATGTATTTATGGTTGGAGCATGCCACCGTAAGCTTCTATCAGCAAATGATGACTTTCAGCGGCTTGTTTCTTTTGATTAAATAAAGAAAGTAATGCACTTTTTCGTGCACGAAACTTGATATTTTCAAAGAGGTATAAATCTACGACAGTATTACTTTAGTAGAATATAACATGTATGGCTTTGAAGCTTGATGTTAGTAGAATAAAGTGACGTATGTGTCTAATCAGAACGTAGAATACTTAAGCTTAGCGACATCTGTTAAAAATCCGGTAATAACTTTCCAGTACACCTGATACATGTGCATGCCTTATGAGTGATTTATTGTATTATAAATCTCAGTTTTGTATTACTATAGTACTTTTATTGTAATTAGCTGTTATTTCTTTTTGTCTATTTTTGGTTTGTACCTGTTTTAACATTTCTAATAAATTATTATTATTATAATTAAATTGGATAAAATAATTCCTGTGCCGCAATGCAATTTTTAAATTCGAATATATATTTCAACAATTAAGTTGTCATCATCAGTAGTAGAAAAATTAATTAATACTTCTCAGAGAATTAGCGCTCATTTTACTCAAGTAAACTACATTGCTATAACGTTGACGATATAGCGATGTACTTTGCTTGTGTAAAATGTATGGTAATGCTCCGAGTGTTAGTAATTTTTCTACTACTCCAGATGACAACTTAATTGTTGAAATACTTAATTAGATTTAAAATCTATATTCTGATAAAGGTGTTATTTCGATCAAGTTTTATGTGTTTACTGTTTATTAACTTAACAAATTTTATACTCGATTTGGAATTCAAAAAGTTCAATTCAAGATAGACAATAGACCCTGAAAACTAATTTTACCAACAATAATGTTTTATAAAATCGTAAAAAGCGTATTTATGGAACTAATTGGAAAAGTTTAATTTCGATATCAAACGAACAGTTATACAAAGACACATTAACGAAGAATATCATTTATTGTACCGTAGCATATTTCATAGCAGCGGGCAATTTATGCGGCATGCAAAGCATTTCCGACAGTGGAGAGTTCAAGGCTTTCATCTCAGTACCAATGTGACGCTGGCACGCTGGCTACCTAATACATTTCGTTTAGATGTATGCATACTCAGCATTTTATATACAGTTAAGACCATCAAAATATTATCAATCTACACACAAAAATTTGCTTATGCGTATTTAAAACGGTTTATAATGCAGAAAACAGATGAAGCCTTTAGCGAACGTTGTTTTGTTAAGCAAAAATAAGCCAGCGAATTACGAAACAAAAGCTTTTTACAAGATGTGAAACATTTCATATCTATTTTTGTATTAATACACTACATTTTGACTAAATTGTACGCGAAAGGTCGTACAAGAATGTTGTAGTTACTTTTGAGCAAATTAAAAAAATTAAAAGCTTTTTTGTCATGTTTCTTATTGCAGTTTATTTACCACTTTCACGTTTTAAAAGAACAAATTAATAAAATCTACTTTCATTACCTCATATAAGTGAAATCGAAGCACTTTCTGCTCAGCATTTCACATCAGTGATTGCTCTTCAATTACCGAATCATATTGAGATCATTATTTCGTCTTCATCTACTATTACGGGTTAATTATGCCCGTCGATTCATTTTTACGTTTAATACTATGGTTTTCAGTAAACTTTACTATTCTGTCTATATTTTGTGGACACCTCTGTATATTTCAATGTCAAAATTTTTGTGAATATTATAATTAGAAAATTCTCACATCTTTAAGAATTTTTCGTTTTAATTTCTTACTTTATAACTTGCGCTTTATTCGATTTATTTTTATATTTTATAATCCGCTAGTTACATTTTCAGTTATCATGTTGGTATTAGTATATTGTTTTATTTGTTTTTTATGTTTTTGATTGGATTTTTTTTATACATTTAACGCCATCTAAGGTTTTTTAGTTCAACTTTGGTTTTGAGCGCTATTGAAATGTTGTTTTCTATCTTATTGCTACAATCTATTTATTTCAACCAATTAATTTTTTAGGGCTCGTTTTTTATACATTTTAACGCCATCTTGTGATAAAATTTGTGCTGTGTTTTTTAGTTCAAATTTCGCTCGGAATTTCAATGTTTTGAAAAAGTCCAACAAGATAAGCATATCAGCAGTGTCGATATTGGCATGGAGCTAGGCATTGACCACAAAACTGTTTTGAACCATTTACACAAAGCTGGTTACAAAAAAAGCTTGACGTATGGGTTCCTCATGAGTTGAGCGTGAAAAACATGATGGACCGAATTAACATCTGCGATGCGCTGCTGAAACGGAATGAAATCGAGCCGTTTCTGAAACGTTTAATAACCGGAGATGAAAAATGGATTACGTACGATAATCGGAAGCGTAAAAGATCGTGGATAAAGGATTGAGCCGTCACAAGCGTTCGCTAAGCCAACATTATGCTGTGTGTATGGTGGGACTGGAGGGGAATCGTCCACTACGAGCTACTTCCAACTGGTCAGACGATTGATTCTCAACTCTACTGTGCACAACTAGAGAGATTACGCCAGGCAATTGAAAGAAAACGGCCCGAATTGATTAATAGGAAAGGTGTTGTCTTCCATCATGACAACGCCCGACCACACACTTCTTTGATGACCCGTCAAAAATTGAGAGAGTTTGGTTGGGAAGTTTTGATGCACCCACCTTACAGTCCGGATATAGCACCCTTTCAGAACTCTCTCAATGGAATTAAGTTGGTTTCAAAAGAAGCCTGTGAAAACTACTTGATTTCGACCAGAAACCACAGAAGTTTTTCACCGATGGGATCATATCTACCAAAAAAATGGCGAAACATATATTTCCACGCGCCATGCGGGGACCAATTTTTAATATATTTCTATATCTCTTTGCAGGTTATTTGAAACAATTTTATAATTAATTGTCTCACTAAATGATCTCATAATGATTATTACCCCCGCCTTTTTTTATACGTAATACAATATAGCTGAAAGGACGAAACTAGAACCTTCCTCCTTCTTATCTCTTCTTCTTCTAGACATAATCTGTGGTTATTTGAAATATATCAATCGCCTCTTCGTCAGTCTGTATTTTTATAAGTAATAAGAGGATATTTCCAAGCAAGGATTGTTAATTTACTCATAGTATTTATTTCCTAGTTCGCTGTAGGTTTTCGTCAAAGAAACAAGTTGTAAATAAGAGTGGAGTGTACAGTAATTCGTGGATTCAAACATGCCGAAAAAAAAAACGCGATGATTCACATTATTATTCAAACTCAAGAGGGAGGCCACTCCAATGTCTGGTTGTTATTTGTCCACCCTTTTCATATGCACCCACCCGAACCTTTTACATCAGTTAATGACTTTTGCAGACGTATATTCGTGGGGATTATGAGCAATAAATTAAACTAACATTTGTAGAATGACGTCCGGCTCCAGATCAGCCGACATTCACGTATCGACTTACAATAATTGGATTTATTAAGGATGATGGCGTCAGCGATGTTTATATATACAAACATATGAACGGCTTCTAGTCAAGAAAACCTCGGAAAGTAGTGTGTTGGAGCATTTTCCTTAAAAAAATAAAATTTTTAGTTATTTTTTAGTAAAAAAATGCTCGAATATATTTTCTGATCGGGTTTTCTTATTATAAGATCATTTAATTTCAGTTTTAGAATTAATGTTAACAAGTAAAATACTTTATTTTAATTCTTGCAGACTTTTCACTACTTGTGCGTTTATAAATATTGGTAGAATATTACATAAATAGTAAGAAAAAGAAAGATTGTTCAGAAAAGTAAACAGTATTCCAGCCATCTAGAATATTACAGAAATGATACAAAAACAAAGGAAACAATGTTCAGAAAAGTAAACAGTATTCCAGCCATCTAGAATATTACAGTTATGATACAAAAACAAAGCAAACATTATTCAGAAAAGTAAACAGTATTCCAGCCATCTAGAACATTACAGCAATGATACAAAAACAAAGGAAACATTGTCCAGAAAAGTAAACATTATTCCAGCCATCTAGAATATTACAGAAATGATACATAAACAAAGGAAACATTGTTCAGAGAAGTAAACAGTATTCCAGCCATCCAAAATTTTGCAAATCCTAAAGTAAAAATCTGAAAAACTTTATATTGTTAAAAACCAAAAGTTTTGAAGAGCCATTTATCATGAACTGTATTTTAATCTTCATTACAGAATTGAAAATAAAAAACAATGTGTAGCAGTTGATTTTAATCTATGTAAAGACAAAAGTTAAAGATTTTAGTTCAAATCTGGTACGTAGATTTCCGCGATCGTGGACCATACTATATTCTTCTGGGCTTCCGGGCTGGAACCGCGTCACTGGTATAACTGCCGACGTTTCGTACCCATTCGTATGGGACATCTTCAGGGCTCAACTACTGCACTGAAATTGGTTCAGTTCGTATGTCTTAAAGTTTAATAAATATATGCATTCGAAATACGTATATTCTTTTGGAAACCGCCTGCATATCTTTGAAATATTAACATGTTAAAACTTGTGTATTTGGTTGTTGTGCAATTTTCGCCGTGCGAATTTTACCGCGGATTCAGGTACGCCACTGTGATTAATTAACTACTAAGAGATTTTTTTGATCAATGTAAAAACCTGTCTTAAAAATAGAAATGTGTGCTTTGAAGCTCAAACAAAATCGTTAGATATCGTTACGAAATTCTAATTCAGAAAAAAAAGTAGATTTTTCAGATTTTTTTACTTAACATTTTAAATAAACTCGCATAAACACCTATTTATATCACAATAATTACAAGTGCGCCAGTACCTGTTTTCCCATAATGTTGACGTAACAATATTTAACATTCCAAGAGACAATACAATCTTATATTGATAAATCACGTGTAATGAACGTTTCAGTACACCTTCACACTTTGGCAAGTTATGTAACCTTCGGATTTCCAGTTTATTACTAACACGATAATATCAGAGATATACAAATTGTTAGATGTCTGACACAACAACAATCAATTATACGTTGTCTAATTACAAACTAAGTGAGAAAATTATCGATTTATTTTACGCCCGTGCCTCGGAAAGTATTCAGTACAATAGTATTTTGGGGATCTTCTAAAAGATCATTGCAAAAATGGTATAAGCAGTCTGAAATATAATCTGTATTTTTGGTACTGTTTTGATGATGAAGATGATTCTGCCGGAAGTTAAATTCGGAATAAAGCAAACAAGCTAGGTCATTAAGTTTTCTTGTTATTCTTCATATTTCTTTTCATCATTCAACATACCCTAAGAAGCTCGGCAACCGACTATTAGATGACATGTCACAATCGCCTGTGATTTGAGACTTTATCTACTTGATACGCAACCGTTTTATGACTTCCGGAATAAATACAATCCCAACTGGAAGTTATCTCCCGGAAAGCGTTACAGAATCATAAGCCAACACAACATGATCAAAGCTGTAGTGAAAGATAAACAGCTGTGTTTATACGCCGACGAAACGATTGCTTGAAAGAGACATTCTCTTTTGAGGTATAATGAGATATTTCAGTGGGCTTTCTAGATCCTATTAAAGCGACATTTCCTATCAAAAGAGTGTTTTTGAAATCTCCCAACTGAATTCGAGAATTCCACAGACGTTGGCCCGGTATACCTGAGCCAGCAGGAACAATTTTCACACGTTGGGGAACGTGGTTGAAAGCAGCTTTTGTGAGAATCTCCTGTGGTTCTACGATTCAAACCTAATGAAGCTGTAGCAATTAAGAAAAGCCAGAAAATATTTGAAAATATTTCCGTTGACACCAATTTAAAACAAATTTACGACAGATATAAAGGCTTATTTAACTCCATAGAAAAATTTCAAAACACTGGGTTATCGTTAGTGCAGTCAATGCAAATTGTGAACAATAGATACTCACTGCTATATGCTTCAAGTGACATGAAAATATGTACGTTGTAGAAAAGTTGGAGAGTATTATAAGCAAATATTTTCATTTTACCAGATTAAGAAAAATTTATGATGGTGCGCGTATAGGCCCGTTATTCATTTCTAAAAATTTTTTAATTACGCGTGTATTACATCCATAAATGTCGAACGGTCATTTTCTAAATAGAATCGTTTCAGCACGGCGTGCGTTACTCTCCGAGACAAATGTAGAAACTTGCCTCATGCTGTAAACATTCTATCGGTCTTATCCATTTTGCGCTACACAACAACAGCTATGAATAATGTATGTTATTTATGGAACAACACATAAGTGATATAAAAACAATGAATGCATCTCAAAGTCACCCGTTTATTGGTACACTCACCTTGTTACGAACCTGGCCTGCGGGAAAAATATCCCAATTCTACTACCAACAGAAAGACGAAGTATTCAAAAAAGTTTCTAGTCGAACGTGATCAAAAAGAAGAAATTTATATTCAAATTATAAAGTTTTATTATGTGAAAATGTCCCAGCGCACTAAAGAAGTAGATGTCTTTGACTAACTGACTTGAATTATTGAAAACGAGGAAATTTTACAAACTTGTCCAAGTATATCGTAAACTAATAGAAATTTTGAATTGTCAATAATCTAATATTGTAAAACATAAAAATTGTAATGAAGAATTAAACTGTGATATCACATCATCTACAATAAGTATATATTCAGAGTTCCTGCACAATACGAGGATAGTTTGGCAAGTAGTGAGAATGACACATAGGTGGCGCTCTGATTGGTAAAACAAATGCACTGTAATTTAGGTTGCCTATTTATATGTTTACATTCCAATATTTAGATAAATCGGTTGATTAGTTTATTTTTGACAGCTGGTTGAAAAAGAAGCAACACGTCGTTTTGTTAAAATGCAAAAAGCAGAGTATCGTGCGGTGATTAAATACTTCGTAATTAAGGGTATGAAAGCTATCGAAATTAAAGATGAGTTACGGGAAACATTAGGTGAATCTGCTCCATCATCCGCCGCAATAAGTAGATGGGTAAATGAATTTAAACGTGGTAAAACAAGCTGTGTTGATGAAGCGCGCTCTGGAGCAACCAAAATCGTGACTTTTAAGGAAATGATTATAAAAATCCATAATATTATTACACAAGATCGACGACTCAAAGTGAGAGACATAGCAGACATACTAACTTGCGATGAAACTTGGATACACTACAGTACACCTGACACTCAACAGCAGTCGAAACAATGGTTAGAACGTGGTTCTGCACCTCCAAAGAAAGCGAAAACCACTTTATCGGCAAATAAGGTGATGGCATCAATTTTTTGGGATTCAAAGAGCATTTTGCTCATTGATTAAATTCAGAAAGGTGCCACAATAAACGGACAATATTATGCAGAACTTGTACAAAAATTAAATGTTGAGATTCGTGCTAAACGGCCAGGAATGGAAAAGAAAAAGATTCTGTTTCACCAAGACAACGCTTCCTCGCATACCAGCACAGTTGCGATGTCCAAAATCCACGACTTGCATTTCCAATTAGTACCGCATGCGCCTTATTCGCCGGATCTAGCCCCTTCCGACTTCCACCTTTTTCCAAAATTGAGAACGGCACTAGGTGAAAAGAAATTTAAGAAGCTTATCACCTTCGTAAATGAGTATTTTGCAAGCCTTCCGGAATCGCATTTTAGAGATAGCATAAGGACATTGGAGCACCGTTGGAATAAATGTATTGCTCTTTTAGGAGAATATATTGAAAAATAAAAATTATTTTGCATTTAAAAAATTCGTTTTTCTTTTCCATTTTCACTACTTGTCAAACTACTCTCTTATGAAACGTACAAACGTAAAGAAATCTCGGATGAGATGGATACCATAATAGGCACGAATGCCTAATGCGTGTAGCGAAGAAAGGAAAAAGAAGAAAGAAAATTGTGTTACAGCAGCTACATATATTAACACTAAAATTGTGATCTTGTATTCGAGTTCCATGTGAATAATAACGTTTTCAAAAGATCAATAAACGACCGGAAATGGTCGCTATAAATGAACGTTATGTAAATAGAAAGTTACTGCGTTTTAATGTTTTGTATTAAAATCAGTTTTGTCATTTTTTAAAATTTAATCGAACGTTTCCACAACAAACTCTACTTCCTCAATCTATATATTCACCTTAATTCGCTGGGAATTTGCCGGCATTCCCGGATAGAAATGAAATCACGTGAACTGACCGGTAGAGTGAACGTGCGGCCTGCAGTGAACATATAATGTATGTAGTATACTATTAATGGTGTATAAATAGTTAGTGAGCTTGCATACAGATGAACATGAGATTATTAACTTTGCAGCTGAATAAAATTCAATAAATTTTCCGCTGTTGTTTTAGTTATTGCTTTTTATGAATATGTATGAAGTTGGAGAGAGAGATGTGATATTGAATATTTGAAATGCCGACTTTGTAGATAATTGTACAATAATTATAGTTTAAAATTTTAATACGTACATACATACTATCCCTCAGATCCTCACAGCTATCGTGAGTATAACTAACGCTCCTAATAAATTCAGACTAAATCCAAATTAAGGTGCAAGGTGATGTGTCGAGAGTTGCGTGTGCGAAAAGAATTGAGGTAAATACCCTGAGTTCATCAAGGACAACCCCATTTAGCCTTACCCACTCAAGCGAAAGACCGACGTCTGAGCATTCGGATGATTGCCAATATGGTAAACATTAACAAAGAAAGAGTAAGACACATTTTGCACGATGAATGTGAATGTGAAGCAGTTTTTAGTAGACAAGTGTATTGCTGTGCTTGATTATCCTCCATAATCGCCTGATCTCACACCATGTGATTTCTATCTGTTCCCGAAAGTGAAAAGTGCATTAAAGAGAACACATTTTCAGTCTGTTGAAGCTGACAATTGATGAACTACAACATTGTTTTAAACAATGGAAGACACCTGCACAGCGGTGTATAGATAGGGGAAAAGATTATGAAGAAAGGGATAAAAGTTAAATATAATTTTATTTGAAATAAATAACATTTTTCACACCAGTCTTGTTAATTAATTGCCACACTTCGTGTATCTTACACACGTAATGCATTCATAACATTTTTGGCATTTCAACGTTAGTACTATTTCATGTATATATATATACATATTTTATCTTGATGTTTTCACGAATCAGCATATGAATTATTGACTTTTTTGGTATCGTACCATGTATTTTGTAGGTCCTCAAAAGGACTGTTCTCTCGATGATTTAATAAAATCCCACTCATCTACTTCTCTTGGCTTCCGTCGGATTGAAGCAGACGAACGAACCTCTGGCTCTCGACGTTCCGATCTTTATATGTTCTGTCATCGCTGGACCATTTGACGTTGGAGGCAGATCATGGTAGGGGTACATGCGTTGGCAGTTGTACATTGCCCGTCGTTCACTATTCAACTTTGTTTGCACATTTGTATAGATATTAATAGTAAACGGTTCCAGGTCGGCTGGAGGCCTCGTCTGTTGTAGCACTTATTCAAGTTCTCTTCGCAATTTCAATGGTTTCTCGTATCAGTTTTCGCATTCTACTATAGTTTTTGTCCCGTTAAAATTGACAGTGTGACCTGTCATAATCTACTGCGTTGGGGTGTTGTTGTCTTCGAATGCTTATGCTTCTGTTCCTCTACCCTATATAGGATTTGTTGCAGTATCCGCATTGTGTTTCATATACACCTTGTTTTTCTAGGAGAATTTTTCTTTAGGATTTCTTATCACATCTTATCTTGCCTTTTGTGAATATAATGTCTATGTTAGTTTGTGTAGTGCTTTTTTAATTCTGTCGGTGGTTCCTTTCATATACGGTGGACGAGCGTCTTTATTGTTTTCTTGTACGTTTATCATTTCGTGTTTTTGTTAGAATGTTTCGTTTATGTTGCTGATTCATATATATATATATATATATATACATGGTGGTGGTGGATAGATTTTCGCGGTCAAAATCTGTCGACCGCTTCATTCGGAAGCGGCACCACATAGATATCGTTGACCCCTGGAAAGAGCTATTCTCTAATTATGGGTTTAGAGTCAGCTGAGCGTTAAAGTGAAACATGCCAAATTTGATCAAGTTTTCGGTTTATTATTGAATCCTTCTCAGGATCATTTTGATGAGTTACACATCACCGGCAGAAAATAACATCCTTTAACTTTACTTCATTTTCGCAACTTTAAATAACAAACAAATATGTTAAAATATAAATTTAAAATTAAATTCACACAGAAAAAGCTATTGGTTAGATTAAATACGATGCTTCGCGACTTTATGGCAAAATTATTAAATATTGGGTCTGGGAAAAAGTTCGTGGCGTTTTTCCCGATAGATGGCATTGGTTGCCGATAACTAAAGAACAACAAGTCACAGCGACACCACCGACGGCTCGTTTTTTAGATGACCTTCCGAACGTTAGTTTGAGCGTAGAAACATTGTAATCGGTGCAGTGGTTGGAAAGTTATTCGCACTTGAAAATGGAGAAGAATAATGAGAAATTTCGCTATATTCTGCAATATTATTATGATAAGGGGAAGAACGCTGCGCAGGCTTGTGATAAAATTTGTGCTGTGTACGGTGAAGGTACTTTATCGAAATCTGTTGCGCGGAAATGGTTCGCTCGCTTTCGTTCTGGAAATTTCAATGTGAAAGATGAGTCACGCTCCGGTCGTCCAATCACTGAAAAATCTGATGAAATTCTTGAAAAAGTCCAACAAGATAAGCATATCAGCAGTGTCGATATTGGCATGGAGCTAGGCATTGACCACAAAACTGTTTTGAACCATTTACACAAAGCTGGTTACAAAAAAAAAGCTTGACGTATGGGTTCCTCATGAGTTGAGCGTGAAAAACATGATGGACCGAATTAACATCTGCGATGCGCTGCTGAAACGGAATGAAATCGAGCCGTTTCTGAAACGTTTAATAACCGGAGATGAAAAATGGATTACGTACGATAATCGGAAGCGTAAAAGATCGTGGATAAAGGATAGTGAGCCGTCACAAGCGTTCGCTAAGCCAACATTGACGCCAAAAAAAGTGATGCTGTGTGTATGGTGGGACTGGAGGGGAATCGTCCACTACGAGCTACTTCCAACTGGTCAGACGATTGATTCTCAACTCTACTGTGCACAACTAGAGAGATTACGCCAGGCGATTGAAAGAAAACGGCCCGAATTGATTAATAGGAAAGGTGTTGTCTTCCATCATGACAACGCCCGACCACACACTTCTTTGATGACCTGTCAAAAATTGAGAGAGTTTGGTTGGGAAGTTTTGATGCACCCACCTTACAGTCCGGATATAGCACCCTCTGACTATCATCTGTTTCGATCTCTGCAGAACTCTCTCAATGGAATTAAGTTGGTTTCAAAAGAAGCCTGTGAAAACTACTTGATTCAGTTTTTCGACCAGAAACCACAGAAGTTTTTCACCGATGGGATCATGGATCTACCAAAAAAATGGCGAAACATTGTCGATAATAATGGAGCATATTCGGTTTAAATGAATTCGTCCACGCGCCATGCGGGGACCAGTTGAATTTTACTGAAAAAACGCCACGAACTTTTTCCCAGACCCAATATATAATTTTGATTAAGTCACGAAGTAGTTTGCACCGACATTACTACGTTTTCCCACGACTACAAAATATCTTGAAAATCAGACATTTTCACGACGATGTTAGAACTGCTGTGGATGCCCGCTTTAATGAACTTGTGAGTTTCTAATTTTATCATGGGATAGAGGCTTTGGATTATAGCTGGTTCAAATGCATCGAGATAGCGAGCATTATGTTTAGAAATAAACACAACTTTAAACCGTAAAGTCTATTTTTTAATGGAAATAATTAGCTGCGACATAAACTTTCATCTTTAATGTGGATAAATCATTTAATAAAAAGGGAAATAGAAATAGCCTGAAGTTATTTGTTGGTAAAATTAAAATTCAATATCTTGTCACCGTGTTCAGTAATAATGCAATTTGCGGCGAGCTCAAGGAGGATATATTTACATTTACATTAATAATTACTATAATAAAAGTATTTTTATATGACTTGTCGTGGGAAATATTTTATTTGCTAATTTCCTGTTCCAGTTTCGGCACGGTAATTGCTGCGAGTACCGGTAAACAAGCACTGGTTACATAGACAATACTGTTCGTCGATACAGTTTACTCGAATATAAAAAAAAACATTTACTAAATCACTTGTTCTTCCATGATTATGTAAGAAACAACAAATACGCAGTTATAGTTCGTTATAACAAACTGTCAACCCATTTCCCATGTTCTATTTACATTCTCATTTTTATCATCAATCGGCTTCTTTTCAGTTAGATATTTCAAGAGATGTACCATAAAACATATCGCTAAGTTAAGTAAAATTTTATTATTGCCTTTTCCTAAAGAAGACGACGCATTCTTGTATTTCTTTTTTGTACTTTGTTGTAGCAAACAAATTGTTTAATTTTGTGTGTATTTGTACTGGCATGTATTTGTTTCGTTAGTGGACATTTATGTAGCTCAAAGAATGTCAGTTAGTTAGTAGAGATTTTGCTGTACTTAGATCGAAGTAATTTTAAATTCTAAACAAGTTATTCTAACTAAAATATCCTAAACAAAATAAGCCTTTATAAGGTATATATACGAGCTGTGACAATTAAATAACGATATTGGCGCGAGAAATGTTATTTATTGCAGACAAACTTATATATGTATAACTTTTATCCCCTTCAACATACTGTTCTCCCCTATCTATACACCTCTGTATACGTATCTTCCATTGTTCAAAACATACTGCAGTTCATTAGTTGTCAGCCTCTTCAACAATTCTGACGTTTTTGCTTTTACATGTTCAACAGACTGACAATGTGTTCACTTTAATGCACTTTTCACTTTTGGGAACAAGTAGATGTCACATGGTGCGAGATCTGGTGAATACGAAGGATGACCAAGCACAGCAATGCGTTTGACCGCTAAAAACTGCTTCACAGATAGGGTATTGTGAACTGGTGCGTTGTCTGGTGCAGATTCCACGAGTCGTTCTTCCACAAATACGGTCTTTTCTTCCTCACTCTTTCCCTCAGCTTGATTAGGACTTCTTTGTAGTATTTCTGGTTAATGGTTTGACGCTCAAGCATCCAGATAGTCAACACCCTTGATATCGAAAAGAACGATCAGCATTGCCTTCAATTTCGACTTGCTCATTTTTGGGTCTCTTAATATCCTATAAATCACTTTATGTAAATAGATCTAATAGTTATAAGCCCCAGTCAAGTTTTAATGCTAATAATTATACATAAATATATAATTAAACACTTTACTATGGGAAATGAATGAAAATATTATCCACTGTGCCATTTTAATTAATTTTTGTGATTGTAACCAACTATCAAATGCTAATTTTCATTAATTTCTCATCGTAAAGTGCATAATTATATATTTATACTTAGTAGCATTAAAACCTGACTGTGAGTTATAACTTTTAGATCTGTTTCTAAAGGGTTTTCCAATAAGGACTTGACAACTTTTTTTCAAAATAAAATGCAGACCATTTGAGATATTTCAAAAACTTTATTATCGGGTTGAAGTACAATCAAAACATTTATGAATGGAACTCGACTTCGTTCATATGGCCATCGCGGGCACGTTTGTAGCGGTCGATTCGTTAGACCCAATTTTCGATGACTCGGCCACACAATTCGGCCGAAACGGCTGCTATTTCGCGTTCAATGTTGGCTCTGAGCTCTTCCAACGCTGTCGGCTTATTGGCATAGACCAATGACTTGACGTAGCCCCAAAGAAAAAAGTCTAGAGGCGTTAAATCGCACGAACAAGGCGGCCAATCGACTGGTCCATTTCTTGAGATAACACGTTCATCAAACTTACTCTTCAATAAATCGATTGTATCGTGTGCAGTGTGGCTTGTGGCACGGTCCTGCTGAAACCACATGTTGTCCAAGTCCATATCTTCCAATTCGGGCCAAAAATAATCGGTAATCATGGCGCGATAACGATTACCATTCACAGTAACAGTTATTTTTTGTGGATGAAGTGGTGTTTCATGAAGCACACGTGGATTTTCACCGACCAATAACGCATATTTTGTTTATTGACGAACCCATTGAGCCAAAAATGAGCTTCGTCACTGAAAATGATTTTGCGATGAAATTGATCATCTTGGCGCATCTTTTCCAGAGCGCAATCGGAGAACGTACGTCGCTTCGAATGGTCCATCGGCTTCATTTCTTGAGTCAGCTTGATCTTTTATGGGTGTAAACCAAGATCCTTACGCAAAATTCGCCATAAAGTGGTCTGGGCGATGCCCAACTCTTGAGAACGCCGTGGAATTGACTGATTTGGATCATTTGCTACGGACGTTTCAACGGCAGCGATATTTTCGATACTTCGACCAACCCATTGTCTCACTGGTACGGCAACATCACACAACGAATATGTAGGCTCAAATTTTTGCACTAAACTTGTTACTGCCTGTCTACTAGGACGAGAATTACGACCGAAAATCGGAGTTAATGCTCTTAAAGTAGCGGTCACCGACTCCGAATTTCTGTAGTAAATTTTTATAATTTGCAGACGTTGTTCGTTCGTGTACTTTACCATGATGAAAATGTTAAGTTTACTGAATAAATTGATAGTGACAGTTCGATGATTAGTGAAAGGGTACGTTCACAAATTGAATTAAAAGTTGTCAAGTCCCTATTGGAAAACCATTTATAATGTGATTTATGACGTTTTAAGAAACTCGAAACCATACTGCCTGCTAGCCTAATTGCTAAGGCAGCCATCTAACAAACGGCAGATACAGGTTCGAGTCCTGTTTCAAATTTTAGAATTAATTTGTGTGATTTTAATAAACGACGACACAGCTAACAATACTAATTTTCAACTTAGAAATGATTTAAAAAAATTTTCTTTAGAAAACGAATTATTACAAAACAAATCTACAGTGGTGAATTAAAGACGAATGTAATATAATTTAATGTGTGTCAAATTATTGTTGAAGAATTTAAATGAAGGCGAAAGTACTCGGAATCATATACACAAAATTAAAAAGAAGCTAAAAATTAAACCATTGGATGACATAAGCACAAAGTTTTGAGAAAAATTTGCAATGTTTTAACAAGAATAAAAATTTTTGAAGTCGTATTTTGATCTGCAATGTAAACTCAATTCCATGTACAAATAAGAAACGTACGAAGCTACTCTTCATTATCATAAAATGTTGAAGTTTTTTAGATGTTTTTTGATTAAATTTGAGATGAATTGTGTCATAGGTAGATGTCGAGTTCAATAAATACCTCTCCAGACTATACTATTATATTCTAGTCAACACAGACTAATAAACAAAAATAGGCAAGCATTTTAGTTAGATGTTAAATAATATTTTGGTAGTAACTAGCGATATCGAATTATAGCCATTCCAATAATTGTTTTTGAATTGCATGATTTATATCAATAATTCACCAATATCGACTTACGAATTTGATTATTTGGTAATTAAGAATATCAAAGTCCACAAAACAACACGTCAACAGGTCAATTCGATTAAATATTGAATTCTTCGAAACGTAGTTGAAATATATTTTAATCGTTTAGTTCACCAGATATTTCTTTTTTGCAACGTCTACATACAGATGTGAAGCACGTTTTTTTTTTATTGATACGTCGTCAATTACGTCATCCTAGATATTAAATTTATATTATTTATTTTTCGGATATATCGAACTTCATTTAATAAAAATTGTGCCTCTAACAGTCACAGAGTAAGTATATTGTCGTTTTGCTACGATATCCGATGGAAGTGCCGGGTAGCCGTTTATATTTCGGGAACTGGCAACACTGTTAGTGTTGCCTCCGATCTGATGATTGCGTTGTGAAGTTTATCATTTTTGACAATATATTTACGTTGATAGATTTATTATCCGGTCGCTATTTCTATTGTCCATTGGTATTTGACCACTGAGCCATTTTTTTAAGTTTGGGAACAAAAAATAATCCGAGTGGGCTAAATTTGGCATATAGGATGCATGAGGTAGCAACTCAAACTTTAATTTATTGATTTTGGCCATTGCGATAACGGATTTGTGAGCTGGTGCATTGTCTTGATGAAACAACGCTTTCTTCTTGGTTAAATGCGGTCGTTTTTGTTTGATTTCTTCGCTCAAACGTTGCAATAAGTAATAAGTAAAATACTCGTCGTTGATAGTTTTTTCTTTTTCAAGATAGTCAGTGACAATTATTTCACGCGCATCCCAAAAGCCGATGTCATGACCTTGCCTGCAGATGCAACACCTTCTTTGGAGCCGGTTCTCCCTTTGTGTCCATTGTTTTGATTGTTCTTTTGTCTGGGGTGTGAAGCAATGGACCCATGTTTCATCCATGGTTATGAAACGGTGCAAAAATTCTGCTTCGTTGCTGTGAAACTTCGTTAAACACTCAATTGAAACATCTTTACGACACTGTTTTTGCTCGAGTGTGAGCAAACGCGGCACCCGTCTTACACACAGCTCTCTCACCTCCAAATTTTCACATAATATACGATGTACCGCACTTTTCGAAAAGCCTACTATGTCTGCTAGCTCGAGCACTTTCAGTGGACGATTATCCAGTACCGCTTTGTGGATTTTCTTCACCATTTCTGGAGTCGTCACCTCATTTGGCCGACCACTACGATGCTAGTCTTGGCAGCTCGTACGACCTCGTTTAAACTCTGCTACCCAATATTTTACTGTTGTAAACGAAGGAGCAGACCCATCCAGAGTAGAATCCAGTTCAGCTTTTTTATCGGTTGGGCTGAGGCCTTTCAAATAAAAGTATTGTATCGCTCTAAAGCCAAAAAAAGAAATTCAAATATATATTTAAGCAGGATGTCGTAAAAATACTATTATACAAAATCTTTTAAAACAACGTTTCTTATTTAATATTTTTCAATGAAAAATTAAAAAATAAGTAAGATCGAAACACAAAAAAGTAAAGTTAGAAACGGTTAAAGAAAAGTTATAAGAAAACCACGATATTGCGGGGAATAAACAACCTCGTATTTAAAAAATACTTTAATCTCTACTGAATGGAAAATGCCAACTAGATTCATCCTATTAAAAAGTAATGTGTATTAGAATTGTAAAAAGATATCAACTGTCTGTACATATATCATGTCTCGACGGGAAATTAAAATTAATCTAATTGAGCGAGGTTCATAATGGGCGGACTTCACATATTTTTCTATATTCACATAAACTAAATGATATGGAGAAATTTAAATGAATGAAACCTAGCTGCTGTTGTGTTGAGAGATATGTATATATGCATGTACATAAATTTAACGGATAACGCGCCCGTCGTGTATACACTTTGTTCTGTCCCAGTTTTTACGATGATGTCTCTTGTACCAGTCCGTACTAAGCGTCAAACAGTGAAAGGACAAAGTTATACAATTTTCTACGTCCGTATCGTGTCGAAGCGTTTATTTCGCGTTGTATTTCGCTGTAATTGTGAACAATAATGCCGCTTATTATTGCAAACAGGTACCGAGATTCAATTCGTGAATGCCACAGATGTTTCTATGTAATTTAACGGATACGTATCTGAAATCTTTTAAGTTCCATTTATTTCATGTAATTACTTTCTATTTAAATGAAATTTGTATAAAGAAGAAAAGAGTTTGGATAACCCAATGTTGAATGAACTGGTGGATCGTCAGGAACATCGTTCGCCCCCTGTTCGCTCCGTGGCAAGACCTCATCTGAGGGACACTGGTTAACGGTGCTTGGCTCTCCAGGTTTTTTGGATGATTTGAATTTTATCCCGGGTTTTTCGGATGACCAATCTGCAAGGCGTTTTTGTTTGATATACAATTTAATTAATTTCTATCCGTGCAAGTTTATTCTTTTTATACTCTTATTTTTTTGCTTTCGACATCTGTGTTTGGTGTCGACTCGCAACCGTCTAGGTGAACGTATGTCCGAATTGGCTTTTATTTATATTTAAGCACGTTTTTGCAGCTCGTTTGGATTTTCCCTCTTGTAATCCTCGGGTATCTGCTTCTGTCGTCTCAAGTGAGACAAAGGAAGTCACAAGGAGTGTAAAAAGGCTAAAAGCCAGTACATGCCCAATCTTAAACAATTAATGGACTATGGAAGAATTAGGTTAAAAAGACAAACAAAAATTTTAAAAAAAATCAAAATTTTTAAATATCGTATTAGATTTTTAGGAGCTGCTACTATTGTATTTAAAAAGAAGTAATAGAAGGAGGCTATTGATAACTTTTTACGTGTGACATATCTTAAGATTCCAAACATTACGCCAACATTGCAATCTTTGCACCATGTTCTTTTCTCTTCTTTACCTTCTTTCTATTTTCAGTTCTATCAGAATAGCACACAAAGCATCTTCTGCGAAGTTCCTTTTTGACAGGATTTGGAGGTGCTGTCTACCGTCTTATATTGCCATTTCTGTGAATTTGTCGACTTGTGTTTGCTACGGTTACTATCACATAAAAGGTTAACAATGTACACGAATATACATATATCTGTCGAGTTCATGTAAACAAAACATTGACATGAATAATATCATATCTCCCTCTCTCGACCAATACATAAATGTATTGACCGACAAAGCAAGAACGCTTCTATCTTACAGATCGGAGACTATGTTTCCAGTGATATAATAGACAGAAACTTACATCTAGGCTTTATGCCAATTAAAGAATGTTAAAAAGGAATCATTCTATTATTAATAACACCCTATCAACTACATATGTTTCATCGAATACACGAATCGTGTAAAGTTCATGCTTTACACCTTGTAGCAAAAAGAATTCGACAATGTTATCCAGACGTGGATGTATTAATTTCAAATACCAAGAGAGTATTTTTGAAATCTCCCAAACGAATTCGAGAATTCCACAAACGGTACACCAGTATGCCTGAGCCATCAGATCCAATTCTCACACGTGGTTGAAAGTGGTTTTCCATTATTGTGAGAACTTCCAAGAAATCAAATCTGTGGTTCTACAAATCAAACCTAACGAAGCCGTAGTAATTAAGGAAAGCCAGAGAAGATTTGAAAATATTTCCGTTAAAACCGATTTATTGACAATTATAAAGGTTTATTTGACTCGAAAGAAAAATTGGGTAGTTGTTAGTGGAGTCCATACAAATTACGAACGATGTACACTCATTGTTATATACAACAAGGGACATGAGAATGTGTGTGTACCACATTAAGATAAATTTGTGAAGGTCCGTTGTATAGGTCCGTTATCTGTTTCTAAAGATTATTTTAATTATGCGTATATTACGTCACTGGATTGTCATTAGTGGAATCAATAAATATAAGAACATCTTTTCAGAACGGCGTACGTTACTCTCCGAAATAAATGTGGAAACGTACGTCATGCTGCAGACATTTTGCCAGTCTTTTCCATTTCGCTCTACGCGATAACAGCTGTGAATAATGTGTGTTATTTATAGAACAAAATATAAGTAATATAAATAACGCACGCATCGTAAGGTCGCGAACACTCGCCCTGTTATGAACCTGGCCCGCGCGAAAAATACCCCAACTCTAGTCATAAGAGATACTAGAAGAACTGTTACACCTCATATATCTATATTATGACCAAACGACATCTCTTTACAATGTACTCACATCCTCAACTTTTTTATAATTAAGATATGCCTTTTTTCAGATAGATGACCTGTATATACAACTTTGCAACCTTCATAACTGTTTTCGCAATACTTTTTTGGTTTTCAGAAAATGATAAAAAATCATAACTGTTCGCATTTACATAAAATGCATCCGTATTCGTTTGAAAATATCTCTTATAAATAAAATAAAAAGTTATTTTCGATAACTTTACAATTTGCATGCATAAAATTGAAAGTGTTTACTTTTAAATTTTCTTTGAATAAATTTTACAAATTCACTTTTATTCGACGATTTTTTTTGGAGATCTGTTACAGGAAGTAATAAAATTAAGACCGTCATTTACCAACAGATGTACATCTAATAATATGCTTCGCAAAGATGCATAAATTCAACTATTTAATGCAATAGCAAATGAAGAAAAAGTTTCCTGCATCGTGCTATTAATTCCTGTTAATATATTACGTTTCTTCTACATCCGTTCGTAATTCTCCGACAATTACTTCTTTTTATACTTCGAGAATATGCTATGGAAAGTATAAAATAGTTGCTTTATTTGTTTCACATACATCAGACTCTCAAAAAGTGTTTATGTACACTCCTCGATAACTAATTAAACTGCGTAGCGGTTTCCCTGCTTAAATTGTTTTCTTTTTGCGCGAAAAGAAATCTAAATTTGCTCTCGAAGTTTTAATTAATGATGTGAATGTCTTCCGCATCATTTTTATTGTCGACTTTATTTTAATTCCTTTCTACAGTTATAACCGTTAAATATGTAATTAACCTAATAAGAACGTTTTTTTAAGAAGATGTTAGGTATACGTCTGAATGTTCTCTTTGTGGTAAATGATTATAAAATGTTGTATGGTGTTATGATTATTATAATTCCAGAGATATACACAGTCTGTCGCAGAGAAAACCGAATTTTTTTAAAATAAAAACAAAAGCTTACTATTTTGGTAAAATTCATTTATTTTATTAAAAAGTAGTCGCCTTCGGCTTCAATACAACGGTCAATTAACATGTTGAATGAATTTTTAAGTTAATCTTTATAGATATCTTTCAAGATCGTTGTCGATGCCTTTTTAATGGCTTCGATGTTGGCATAATGCTGTCCTTTCATCGACAAATGTAGTTTGGAAAATAAACAGAAATAACAGGGGGCTAAATCCGGTGAATACGGCGATGGTTAAAATGGCATTTGTAGTTAGAAAATCAGTGATAAGCGTCGAGCGATGAGATGGTGTATTATCATGTAACAAACGCAAGGTACCATTTTCACGATATTGAGGGCGTACGCGACGAATACGCGCCAAAAAACGCTTTATAGCATCTAGATAATATACAGCATCGACTGTTTGACTAGTTGGTGCAAACTCTTTGTGCACTATGCCTTTCGAATCACAAAAACAAATCGACATTGTCTTCACTTTTGACTTCTCCAAACGGTTCTTTTTTCCGGTCTTTCTACGCTTGGTTGCTTCTATTCAGAGCTTTGACGTTTGGTCTCTGGATTATATTGAAAACACCACATCTCATCGCCAGTTACAACAAAATACCTGAAATTTTCATCCCTTTTTCGAGTACGTTTACATTATGAACTTAAACTTAATGTGAGTTTGTATAAATATTAATTGTATCTGACGATGTACATATATGATATTGTTATATCTATTTTAATATTAATTTACATTGAGAAGCAATTTTTATCACAATTTCTGTTGAGTTCGATTTTTTTAGATAGCTGGCTATTATAGGAGCATTAGGCGAGATTGTCCACAAATTGAACACACCAGGAAAAGCTATTAGCGAAAGTTTTTACCTTAATATGTATGTTTGACGTTTGGCCAAAGAGCTTTATTACTTGCATGAACACAATTCAATTTACAGAAGCTGGATATAGCCTTTGTATGAACAAAATTATTCTCTATGAACTGTACATTTGGTAATTTTCGCCTTTACTTTCTTTTGTATACACATTTTGTATGACCTTCGGGAGTAAGAGATGGGATCTTGTAGCTTAAATAGTTGACGTGATAGACAAAAACTGGGAACTACACCGATTAACCAACTTGTCGAAGTTATCTTGAGGATGAATACAATCACCAATGTTCTTGATATTGTTATAAATTTTAATATCGTCAACATAGGCAAGAATTGGATAGTTAAGAGATATTAGTAAGTCGTTAATAAATAAATTAAAAAATAAAGGACCAAGATTCGAACCTTGTGGAACACCTGAACTGGGAATTAATTCATCCGGAGGAAAACCATTGCTGAAAACATAACATCTACGATCATATGAGTAGGATTTTATTAAGTTGAAAGATGAAGGAACAAACTCAATGTAACTCAATTTATGTCGCAAAATATCATGTTTTATAGTGTCAAAAGCGAATATATATAACACCAACCTGTTTACTACTACTGTCCAAAGACTCGCCAACATTTTGATTTTTGGTTTGGTGATAAAAATGATTGAAGTGTTTTTATAACTAATGGAATAAAAAAATTTTCACTCACTTTTGCGAAATTTGATAATATCGAAATAGGTTAGATCACCAGTACAAATATAAATTCAGATGTCCATCGTTTTATTATTTCAATCGATGGGGATTAATCCTCCAAAACATACGTTAGCTTAGCTTTAATTTGAACGAAATCACTGATAGGTATTTCTCTTTTTCCATGCTTCAAAACAAGCTAAAAACAGCTCACTTCCTAATTCAAATAACAAGCATCCTTACGATCGGAATGATGATTGAAGGAATGTCAAGTTGAAAAACAAAAGATTTTTTATTAGTGCTGACTTCTTTTGTTAAACTTACTAATTATTGATCCACCCTAAATAATCAAACGTAAATAAAATTCAAGGAAGGTAATATAAACAGTCTCCATTACATGAAAACTTTAAGGGAGAATGAATAATTATGTAAATTATATTGTACATAGTACTGCATTAATTAGCTTTTTTTAGTAGTTACCTTTGATATTTTCATGCTGTTTTCGTGAAAATATTTCTACCGGCATATCACGTTACGTAAAAGTTTGCTCGTTAGTCGGTACTTTATATATGTATGTAGCTTATTAATATAGATACATTTATGCAGACGTATCCGTCAGCTCCTAGCAATAATTGACGTGGGTTGTTAATTTCAGAGAGGCATGAATACGTCGCACTAATTAACGTTCTTCTAATTACATCAATGATAATTACGTCTGCACTATATCTGTGGCCGAATTCCTCTCCTGGCCTGTTGATGTGTGGAATGATGATAGCCACTTAAGCAATTTTTTCCAGTACAAATATACATACGTAATTGTATATTTTATATTAGCAAACTTGCAGTGCAACATATAAGTATATTTATCAGCTAAACCAGTGGTTCCCAAAATGTACAATTGCTTTTACACAACTCTATAATTGAAGTTGAAAAAAATGTTTTCGCAAAGTGTACTTTTCTATAATTTGATAGGCCTCAGTTATGATGAATATATATGTTTTAAATACATACTATTCCATTTTCACAGAAAGATATATGTACAGTAGATACTTCAAAAAGTTTATGTTGCACATGAAAACATATCTCCCGAATTCATGCAGGATGGTCTTTACGCCATCCATGTAAACAAAACATTGGCAGTGGCAGCATGTCTATGATTCATAACATAATAGTGATTTGAATTGAAATAAATGTAGTAATGTGCGTAATATATGAATAATTCTGTTGTTTGATTTTATTTATTGCATTATAAGAATATTAATAAGATATAGTAAATGAAATTCAATTAAAAAAATCAGATCCAAACAATTAGATAGGTAGATAGATCGATACGTTTACACAAAAATATACGTCGGGTATACCGGAAAGTGATTACCGGTTTTTTCGTAAAAAAACTACATAATTTTCAAGAAAATGTATTTATTCAAAGTATTGGTCATTTGATTCTATACATCTTGCCCAACTTTCAGGCAATTTACGGATGCCATCCCAAAAAAACTGTTTGTCTTTTTGGGATTTGGCGAAGTGCTGCTCTTCAAGCGCGTACTCCATTAATGCGAAAAGGTGATAGTTGTACGGGGCAAGGTCTGGAGAGTACGACGGATGCGATATTATATCTCATCCAAGGTTTTAATGCTTCCTTAACCGATTTTGCTCGTTATCGTGCTTTACAGTGTCTTCGAGCCCATTCTGGACGTTTTTCTATCAATGCATGGTTCAAATTGATAATTTGTTGTCGGTTGCGATCAGTATAACTGCTTCACTAGATTTCAATATTTCGTAATACACCACGCCACTATGGTGCCACCAAATACAGAGCATTATCTTGCGACCACAACGATTTGGCCTTGGAGTCTGTGGGCCGGTTTCGCCAGATGATAACCATGATTTTTTGCGCTTAGGGTTTTCAAAATAGATCCATTTTCATCACCCGTCACTATTCGATGCAGAAATGACTTTCTATCGTACCTTAGAAGCAGTATTTTACGGACGATTTTTCGATTTTCCATTTGCCTGTCATACAATTAATGTAGTACCCATTTTCTCATCTTTTAGTTTTCTTCCATTGCTTGTAATCGATCGCTAATCGGTTCTTGCACCACATTTAATGTTTCTGCCAATTGTTTTTGAGATCGTATTAGGTTTCTATCCAATAACTCCTGCAGTTTCGCATCTTTAAACTTTTCAGTCTACCAGAAAGTTCTTTGTCTTGCACACTGAAATCATCACTTTCGAATGGTGGAAACCACGCCACACAGATTTTTATATGCTCACCGTAAGTTTGTACCAGCAAACGATGACCTTCATTGGCTTTTTCCTTTTGATTAAATAAGAAAAGTAAAGCTTGCCGCAAATGCGATTTTTTGGGCATTAAACTCCGCATGTTCAAAGAGGTATAAGTCTATGACAGTGTTACTTTGGCAAAGTATAACATGTATGGCTTTAAAACTTGATGTCAGTAGAATAAAATGACATATGTGTCAAATCATGACATTGCATACATAAGCTTAGCGATATTTGTTAGAAAAACCGGTTAAAACTTTCCGGTACACCTGGTATTTTATATACGTTATTCATAAAATCGTATTATCAGAACAGCGGTCGACAACATTGTCACCGGTCCCGCAAAACTAACATATAATTACTGAACCGCCCTCGTATCTTGATACTTTTTTGCAATATGTAACCGTGGCTCTGTGTATTTTATATTATTTTGGTACAGAGTTTTGGTTAAAGTAAACAAACTCACGACACATTTGAAAATAAAAAAAGACAATAATTGCTTCCAAGACTGAGCGGAAATTAAAATTCATCCTCAATATTAAAGAAAAGCAGCTTTTTCATTATTCTGAATTATTATGCATTGTTTTTGTCATCTACTTCTTCATCTACATAAGGCAACGAACAAATTGGAATTACATCTGCGGGCGTTCTACCTTTACAACTTTACTCAATTAAAATTCTTCTCCATTACCCGAAATTCTTGTGCCGGCTTAGCATTTTAAATATTTCAGTGTCGATGCGCACGTTTAAAAGTGAAATATGTATAAATCATTAAACTGTACAAAGAATGTTTATTGAATCTATTCACCGTATCGTTACGTTATTTACATCTAACTGTACATGCATACATGTTGTTTTGCTACGCCGATTGAATTCCTCATTCGCTCACTAAAAAGACCATAAAAGACAGAAAAAACATCGTACAGTCGGGAATTTAACAATGGAATAATAAAAATTGTTTTGGTCTTGTCTTAGTATTGAAAAGACTTTCGAATTATGAGGTGAACACAAAACATTCCACTTGAAATTATTGCAGTTGTAAAATTTTTATTGAAACTTTATTGTTAAGAACAGCTATCGAATGTTATTCCTTTCATATTTTATGATATTTACGAGTTAGATTGGGAATAATACTATCAAAATTTTATTTATTAATCCTAAATAGGGATACTTTCATTACTTTTTCTGCAGCGTAATAACTTATGTTTAACAAATCTCAAAGTTCGCAGTGGAGTACAGATAAAGGATGTATCAAATTTCGCGTTTTTCTTAAAGAATACGAGGGTAGTTTGACAAGTAGTGAGAATGGAGAAGAAAAACGAAATTTTTAAATACAAAATAATTTTTAATTTTAAATATATTCTCCCAAAAGAGCAATACATTTATTCCAACTGTGCTCCAATGCTCTTATGCTATCTCTAAAATGCGATTCCTAAAGGCTTGCAAAATACTCATTTACGAAGATGATAAGCTCGTCGTTAGACGAACATTTCTTTCCACCTAGTGTCGTTTTCAATTTTGGAAAAAGGTGGAAGTCGGAAAAGGCTAGATCCGGCGAATAAGACGCATGCGATACTAATTGGAAATGCAACTCGTGGATTTTGGACATCGCAACTGTGGTGGTATGCGAGGGAGCCTTGTCTTGGTGAAAGAGAATCTTTTTCTTTGCCATTCCTGGCCGTTTAGCACAAACCTCAACATTTAATTTTTGTAGAAGTTCTGCATAATGTTGTCCATTTATTGTGGCACCTTTCTGAAGGTAATCAATGAGAAAAATGCCCTTTGAATCCCAAAAAATTGATGCCATCACCTTGTTTGCCGATGAAGTGGTTTTCGCTTTCTTTGGAAGTGCAGAACCACGTTTTAACCATTGTTTCGACTGTTGGTTAGTTTCAGGTGTACTGTAGTGTATCCAAGTTTCATCCCAAGTAACAAATCGCCTACAAAAATCAACCGGATTCCGCTTATAAAGGTCCAAACACTCATTGGAAATGCGCAAACGAATGAACTTTTGATTAGTCGTAAGCAATCGCGGCACCCATCTTGCCGAAAGCTTGGAAAGGCCCAATTCTTTTGTTAAAATGTGGTGTACGCGTTCTGTTCAAATGTTTACCACGTCTGCTATCTCTCTCACTTTGAGTCCTCGATCTTGCGTAATAATATTATGGATTTTTATAATCATTTCCTTAGAAGTCACGATTGTGAGTGCTCCAGAGCGCGCTTCATCAACACAGCTTGTTCTACCACGTTTAAATTCATTTACCCATCTACTTATTGTGGCGGATGATGGAGCAGATTCACCTAATGTTTCCCGTAACTCATCTTTTATTTCGGTAGCTTTCATACCATAACAAAACGACGTGTTGCTTCTTTTTCAATCAGATGTCAAAAATAAACTAATCAACCGATTTATCTAAATATCGGAATGTAAACATATAAATAGCCAACTTAAATTACAGTGAACTTGTTTTACCAATTAGAATGCCACCTATGTGTCATTCTCACTACTTGTCAAACTATCCTCGTAACTAAATACATAATTTGCATTCACTTTCAAAAACTTTTTATTGGTAATTGAAGTATGGGTTATGACATTTATATGCGAAAAATAATATCTGCCAAATGGCCTCCTCTTGCAGCTCCACAGACGTCCACTCTTTTGTTAAAATTTTCAATGACATTTTGACATAATTGAGGCTCTATCTCACCAATGACACGAATAATTTCATCTTTCAAAGCGGGAATTGATTGCGGATTGTTTTTATAAACCTGACTTTTCACATAACCCCGAAGAAAATAGTCTAACGGTGTCAAATCACATGATCTTGGTGCTTTATCTCCGTAACATTACACAATTTCATCAACAGTATCGACCTTCCGCCATTCTTCGCCTTCTTTATATACATTGAATATTTATATTAATATTAATTCAATAAACAATTAATCCTGTAAGAAGAAACTAAAGAATATTCTGCTAAACTAATAATCTTTTAAATTAATTACAAGGACGGATCAGTGGTGAGCCTGACGAATGAGCTCCGTACTAATAAAAAAATTGTTTATTCAGCATAGCAATCCTTTAAAATATAACTGTCGAAGTTTACGTTTCCTTGTTTAGACCGTTAAATTTAATAAATTATAGAATTACTGTCCTACAACTGTAACTAGATAATGACATTATAAAAAGAAGCTAGATATGTACAAAGTGAAAAGTGGAGGTTTGAAAAAAGATCTGTTTGTACTGTAAAATTTTGTATGACACTCAGGAATACACAGCGGAAATAAAACAAACGAATCACACGACTTTACATTACTTTATTATTCCTATTACACGCACGAGTAGCATAAAACTGGAAAGCTAATAAGCTATTACAACTTTTACAAAAAAAGAAACTAAGGAAGTATTGTAATTCATTTTACTGGCGTTTGTTATAAATGAAAATTTTGTAACTCTAGGATATGCTTAAAAACTGCTACTTAAATGTATGAAGAATACGAAAAACATAAATAAAGAGGATGTTGGAAATAAGCTAATTAATAATATAAATATAATTTACAGACCTACTTGTTTTCGTTTTATTAATACTTCAATTAATAAAAATGTAAAAATAAAAGTGTTTAAATTATATTGAATAAAGGAAGTAATAAATAATATTCTATGTTTTACGTTTTATTGTTTTAATAATAAGCTTATCCAGTAGGCGGTAATTTACTGATACAAACATCATCGTGACATCCTTAATTAATTTAATTTGAATTCTATGAAAAATTGTGAAATTTAAGAATAAATATTTTCAAACGATGAATGAAACAATGAAAATTGAAACGAATTAGAAGAAGTGAGTGGAAAAGAGAGAACAAAATTTAACTAACTGACTCAGGGAATTGTCTGCTAGGAAAGAGATACAAAATTGCTGTTCTTGAGAGTAGATAGCAATCAATTATTGTAGGAATTTACCTATTTATTAGTAAAAGAAAGCTTAGGATTTAACTGTATGAAGGAGAGCTTAGGTGATTGTGCAATAGATAATCAGAAACAGCAATATTTCTATTTTGCGGTGGAACTGCTGCTCTCGAAAGGAGCGAGCAATCATACCCAAGCAGCACAATTACTATTTGGGAACGTAATTACGACTACTAAAATGACTTTAAAGTGTCCCGCGACACTACACGGGAACGAAAAAACGACGTTCCTATTACTACATTATTGCCAAAATGGGGAATAATTTCGTGGTAATATTTACAGATCCGCCTCGGTAACGATTACGGTCGCCGAAACGTGGCAGGGTAGTTCCCGCGACTACCAAGTAGTGTTTATATTTGACGTATATATTTCTCTCTTTCTCTTTCAACTTATCTTCTTAGATTTATTATTATTGTATACACATAAAGCCACTGTGTATAAAACGAAATGTTATGCGAATTGAAGATGAAAAGGTGTAGGTATTGTAAAATGAAATGATAACAAAATATTTAGATAAGTTATTATATAATAACTTTATACTGAAATATTTTGTTATTTATTCGTTTAAAGTTTAAACGAAAGCAAGTTTACTGCAAAATGTAGGCATTATACCTCTAAATTTTTTATGCGCCCTTAATTTTAATTTTTTAATTTTTATTTAGAAATTTTTTTTTTATATTTTTCAATCCTGTCTTGAAATTTATATAAAATTATATTATCTTGATTTATTATATTGAAACAAGTTATTATTCGATATTTTTGATAAAACTGCTAATTTACCTGTAAATAATTTTATATGATTCATGTAATTTTTTAATTTTCATTTCACGGAAACATAACCTAACATTTTACGGATTACCGATCCGCTGTCGCAATTCACGTAACAATATGGCGGTTCTCTATCATAAACATATATTACTTTGAAAACCCAGGGAGTAATATCTACTTCATAGTAATTTCTAATAGTAATGTCCACTTAGAAGTAAATTTACAACATAAAGTTATTTTTTCGGGTGAAGGAAACATTATTTTGACTTACGAATATTACTTATAAGTCGCCCACTATTAGGGGAAATTTTAAGTCTTTATAACGTATTAAAAACTTCAAAATTTACTTCAAAGGAATTACTACTTTATAGGCGTACTTTAGTGATATGAATTGATAAATTTGACTGTCGTAGTTTACTACAAAGTCTTGGTAACTTCAAAGTTATTTTATTAGGAAAAGTGAAGTCGCTAAAACCAGTGAATTGACTTTGAAGTTATCATACTACAAGGTAACAAATTGTAGTAGAAACGTCGATCCGACTACTGTAAATTTGGTAAATAAAGTAATTTAGACCAAAAAGTATTATTTATAGTAGTAATCACGTTTATGCTACTACAAATAAGTTCCGATCTCGGTTTCGGCTACTTTTGTGCTTGTTGGGTATTCTGTAGGTGGCTAGCCATGCACTAGTAAAAGAAGCTGTATGAACAAGACCTTAAAAGCAGACTTTACGATAGAGAATCTGAAATAGTAAGATTTCTATTTTGTGGTAGAACTGCTGCTCTTGAAAGAAGTTACCAATCAATTTCCATAGGTGGCTGGCTATGCACTAGTAAAAGAATACCTAGAATCTAGCTGTATGAAGAACAACTTAAAAGCAGACGACTTTACGATAGAGAAACTGAAATAGTAAAATTTCTATTTTATGATGGAACTGCTGCTCTTGAAAGAGGTTACCAATCATCAAAGGTTCCTGTCGTTAGAAGGAGCAGTCGATGCCTTCAAAAACGCAATTTTGACTGTACCCACAAACGAGTGGAACAACTGCTTCCAGTGTTGGTTTGAGCGTGCGCAGAAGTGCATTAATCTTTGTGAAAACTTCGAGGAACAATGAAGTCTTTAAAATCTATCTGTCTTATTCCAGTTTTATACACAAAACTTAAAAGACAATTCACTTATATGGATTGACAGATTTAACATTTTGAGTGGATAAAAACAGACTTGTCTTTGAAAAACAAAAAAACACTTTTTTTTGGAAGGATGTGTATAATATAGGTACACGCAAATTACCTATTTATTAATTAAGAACAGAATTCTTGGCGCGCCATCAATGTCAAATTATTTAATCTCATTAGAGGCTAATGTAATTTAATGTTTCCAAATTTGCCTTGGTATCATTTTAGCTCGTTAATTTGCGAGCCGCCTACTACGTTATTGACTCATCCATAAAATATTTACTTCCATAAGAAGAATAACTTAAGTTTATTATGTTAAGGTTAACTGAGAATAATAGTGTCAATATATTCTTGTTGATTATACAATTTCTTGTAGACAATAAAGTTTTATTATAAACAAACCAGTGCGGTAGCTTCGGCTGATTAATTTAAAAATGAACACCTACACAAATGAAATGTATGTACAATTTTCCGTTGTCCTTGTTTCGTTACCAAGTAAATATGTATAGCTACCAGTGGCGGCTGGTCAGGTGAGGCAGGTGAGGCAGTGCCTCACCATCTAAATCTTGGAATTATAACAAGAATAATATGTATACTTTTAAAATTCTTTATAAATTAATTATCATCTTTTATTCAGAATTTATCTTATAAACAATAAGAAAATAGTTTTAAATAAACCGGCATTACAAGCAAAGTACAAATTTATCATTTCATTTTAATTCCGTGCGAATGTACGAGCGCGTATACTTGCCCCGACCAACTTCATGCTTGATCTATGTATATCCCTACTAAACACGAATATTTGAGGCCCGGCCACTCATTGCCTCTCATTGAAAATTTATAACGCACTACAGCAGTCAAAAAAATTCTCAATTTCTATGGAAATTACAGTAAAGTATTAGCTACATATTTAAGATAACAAAGAAGAAAAAATATTCAAAAAGTTAATAGATTTTTCTAACTTTATTGTGAGATTTTTGAATTTTTTAATAATATAGAAAGCATTATTAATAGGATAAATTAAGTATTTATTTAATGATATAAAGATGTCTAAAGGTTTACATTCTTCTTGTACAGTTTCTCAATATTTCCTCCACGCAAATAATATGTTTTAAGTTTTAACAGGAGTATTTTTATTGTTTCAAGTAGATATTCTTTAGATATCAATGTATGTATGTATGTATTATTTAGTCTGAAGCCAATTTGAACTGAGCCTCTCATCGAATCACAATCGCCGAACTACCGAATATACTCGAGGCTGACATTCTCGGCCCGAATCGCAAATTACAGCTTGGGGGAATAACAAAGATAAGTTAAATATTTTAATATTTGTTTAGTGATATTTTCAGTGATTTAAAAATTGTGAATATGGATTTAGAAAATGTAAGAAATACACAAGATATTGTAGATTTTTTAATAAGAAATACGTTCGTTGTTCTATCGGTAGAAGATCAATTATATGTCAAAAACCTTCCAAGACCAAACCCTGGTTTATCAAAATCTCTTACAATACACGGTAAGTCTAACAGAAATTTCAATAATAATAATAATAATTACGTTTTTTGCTTGATAAGTTTAGAGAATTTCGGGAGTGTGATACATATTTCAGTACTGTATACGAAAATTCGATGTCTGACGAATCTGTTGCACATAAAAGGCGTAGAATTGATGACGTTCCAGATACTAAACAAAATTATAGAAAATTATTTTTCGAAATTCTAGATACGTTTATTAGTCAAATTGAAATTAGATTTATTGATTTAGAAAAACTTGCTTTTTTTGATTTATTAACAGAAAGTAAATTTGAAGAATATTCGAAGGCATTTCCTCAGAGGCTCTTAAATAATTTGTTTGAACAATATAAATTTTTTGATCAAATTCAATTAAAAAATGAATTAGCTGTTATTTATAGTGACATGCAACTCCTTGGTAATTCTAAAACACCATGTGAAATGTTAAGATTTATGCACGAACAAAAGTTAGCCATCTGTATGCCAGAACTTTTTAAATTGCTAAGTATAGTAGTTACCATATCGGTAACTTCCGCGTCCGTTGAGCGAAGTTTTTCCACATTGAAACGTATAAAATCGTATGTTAGAAATACAATTGGACAACAAAGATTTAGTAACTGTGCACTAATTGCAATCGAAAAGGAATTGGTTAAAACGATGACGAGGGATGAACGATTTTATAATGATGTAATTGATTATTTTGCTAACACAAAAAACCGGAGGATACCTTTGCTATACAAGAAGTAAAATCTATTAAATGTAATTGTACGTGCAATGCCAATAAAGGAAATTCTCTGTATTTTAAAATATTTTCATTTTGCATGTAATTTTGAAATTTTGTTATTGGATTGTTGTTGATTTATATATATATACATATATATGTATATATTTGTTATATTATTAAATTTTATATTATAATAGGAATGTATTTATTTTTTATTTTTAAATCCTAGAAGATTGAGTTCTTATTTTCGATTAATGTTTTTAGAATTTGTTTGATTTTTTAGAATATTTATTTTCGTTTCACAAGGGTTTGCTTTGAAACTTCGTTTTCTCTTAAAAATCGAATGGGGCGCGATATAGGGCTCAGTTCACGTCTGGCAGCCCTGTTTGTACTGGAAGCCCTATATATATATATAAATATATATAAACTGTTTTTATATGTAGTAGGTATATAGAGTTTATTAATCAATTGTAAACAATTTTGAATATTTATTATTCTATCTGCCTCACCATGTCAAATACTCACGAGCCGCCACTGATAGCTACTTAATAATACATTAGAGAGCCTGGGAAAATCTTAAGTTCATCTCGCTTGTACACATTTGTTTTCTTTTCTTGAATAAAATACTGTACATCTGCGTGCGCTTGATTATTTTGAAAGTTTATTTATTCTTATTCATCTAGAATTATTTATTCAAATGTAATTTAATGCCAGTAACGTCATTTGCTTTCGCTTCAAGGAAATCGACGATGTTTTATTTTCGTAAAACAATTTTTTACGGACCTAAATGCAGACACTACAATTTACTGAAAACCTTTAATATGGCTGATCATGTTCTTCATAATGTATCTAGGTGTATTCGAACTATCTATTTATTACATTATAAATAAAAAAAAGTCTTAGATATCGGCCAATAAATTAGTGAGAAGCGTTTCTCAAGTATCCGTACTTGGACCATCATTCTTAATATACAATACTTAGAGACAAGAAAGTATTAAATTTAACCTTTTCAATACCTAAAAACAGTAGTTCTGAACTATACTACGGTTCTGATTATACAGGGTATTTCAAAAAGAATATACGTATATTTACATTGAGCGGATTTAGAAAGCATAACTTCAGTGATTACTTCCTTTATTCTCTAACGAGGATATATGGCCGTTTGTCGTGACATTCTACAGAGGACAAAATCCTATTTCACAGCGGCTTTGAAAATGACGAAACGTAATCTAATCGGTTACATATTGGAACAACTAACAAATCAAGAATTTTGTCTGAGCAAACCTTGTGATCCCCAATATTTACACTCACAAATTGTATTATTTGGAATATAAGAACAGCTGAAAAGTGCTTTGTTATTGAAAATGTTGATTCTAAACATATAGACTCGTACAATAAATATAAACATGTTTGTATGATATTGTGAACTAAAACAATATACGACGTTATCGAAAAGAAATCACATTATCGTTACTGAGTTCCAAGAAGGTAATAAGAATAATCTTGTATTATATTTCGGATTTATAATATTGATCAAAGATAGCTGCTACAACATATTTTTGCAAACAACTAATAATCTAAAGAATATTTTAAAAACTTGGATTCGATGGAGCCTTTAAAATTTTCTTCGTCGATTTCGTTCCTTTTTTTGATAAACGATAATCTGTTTGAAATAAGTAATTACCTATAAATGTTACGGATTTCATAATATAAATTAAGTTTCAAAATGTTATTTGTGATATACAAAATTTAGTACAGGGTGTTTCAAAAATAATATACGTATTTCGAATGCATATATTTATTAAACTTTAAGACATACGCATATGAAACTTTACACACATATTTACGAACCTCTTAAGTTCAGATTACAGATGTTCAATATGTCCTCCATCAGCAACACGAACAATATCATATCAAAACTCAAATTCTTCCCATACTCGGGCAAGCATGTCCTTCGCCACCGATGTTATGGCAGTACGGATCCGGCTCTTCAACTCTTCCAGGTTCTGTAGGAGCGGTGATACATAAACGTTGTCTTTAACGAAACTCCACAGGAAGAAGTCACATGATGTCAAATCCGGTGACCGTGTTGCCCAGCTGAGACATGCTAAGTCGCCAGCTCCTTGACGACCAATCTAACGGTTCGGTAGGGTTCCATTCAGATATTCACACACTTGGCGACTCCAATGAGGGGCTACCCCGTTGTTGAAAAATGAAGTTGTCTTCGTGCCTCGGAAACAACCAGTTTTGTAACATAACGAGATACTGCTGATCGTTAACCATTTTTACATCAAAGAAGAATGGGCCGTAAACAGTTGATCTGACACAAAATGATTTCTGCTGCGGAGTAGCCATTTTAAACATATGACGGTTACCAAGAAAAACAGAAGACAACTGACATCTAGCGGCTATTAAATAAACTAGACTACGTTTCTCCAATAGCCGAGCTGAAGCGCAGCGATTGACAGTTTGGACTAAATAATACCTTGTAATACGTATATACTTTTTAAAATACGCTATATACATATATATATATATATATATATATATATATATATATATATGTATATACAGTATGGGCAAGGATAAATACTCAAGGGTACACCAACTTTTATTTCATATAAAATGGAGCTCTTATTGCTTAGAGACAACTGAGTGAAGTTCTGCTGCTAATTGTTTTGTATGCAACAGAAGTGGACGAAGAATTTATTTTTATGGACGATAATAGCTTGTCTCCACCGAACAAAAATAGTGAAAAACTGGAGTAATGAAGTTGCCATAGATAGAGGGAATGGAGTGGCCAGCCAATTTCCCAGATAGCAATCCAGTAGAACACAGTTAGGGTGATTTGTGAAGACCTATTGCTGCAATACATGTGCTACCAAGAACTCTTCAAGCAGTACCAAGTACAGTCAAGAAGGAATGGTATATGGCTTCCCAAGAAATTCTCATGTTAAAGCGGCTAAAATCAATAATTTTTAGATGTTCGCAGAGACTATACACACTATTACTCTATGTTTCTATAAAGAATAATTACAATAAAATTTAATATTTTTGTATTCTTCCTGCAATAATTTATACTCCCTCTACAAGATACACATTAAACCTTATCTAAACGAGTTGAAATAAATTGTGTTCAATACGTGTTCACAAATATACTGAAACCAAAAAAAAATTACGTAAAATTAACTCTTTTAAATTTATTATCGTTTTTATGACATAGCCGTTATATCATTTCGAGCAGTTATAATAAAAATTAACGAAGGACGATGAAAAAAACATTAAAATTTGTCTAGTGAATTTGTTTAAAGAGAAAACATTCACAATGAATGCAATTTGTGTCAAAAATACATATTATCTGAGTAAATACACACAAAAACAAAAAAAAATATCTCAAAAAACAATAATGGTCCTATTTTTTTTTTGCAGCCAAAGGCGTCACGTTGTTGCCTAGCAACGTCCTGCTGCTGCCGTGATTTTACGATATGATGATCGGGTACCGTAGTTGCAGTGGCGCTTGGCTGTCAGTACAGAATGCGCTGTAGTGGTATGTAGTCGATTTGGTGCTGCGAGTAATTCGTGATTAATCAGTAACATTTAATATTAAAACAAACGTCTGATAAAGTAGATACGGTAGTCATTATTAATTAGGAAACATAAACAGTGTCTTCTCTTTAGGTAAATTGTGCTCGCGGTTTTTGTTATTTGAGTATATTTAACTTTTAGTAGCAGCATTACTACTTTTTTTTGTTAATTTATGATTTATGTGAAGACCTAGACAACGAAGAAAACTTCAGGTGCAAGTTTACTATTTACGTGAAGACAGACAACGAAGAAACTGCCGGTCTTCTTCCAACAGCCGATTTTCTTTGAATTTGGTAAGGACGATTTATAAATATAATATTAGTTTCTATTAAATATTAAAATATTGTTTAATATTTGCTTCGTTTTCTAATTTATGTTTGTAAAAAAATAAAATAAAACACCCATCCATAATCAGCTGTTTCTTTATAATTATTTCTACAAAAATTGAATGCAACAAACAAAATATGCATTAATTTGATTTAGATACTGTTTTTATTATTCATATTTATTGATTAAGTGTTCATTGTAATTTTATAAATAAATATAGTGCTAACAAACATGATAACTATATGTACATATACAGACCTGTTGATGGAAGGAATTTGAGTGTGGTATTTTTTTTTTACCTCCAAGATTATTTCCATAAACAATATTTGGTTGTGTTAGTTCAAAATAATCGTAAGATATCTATACGTAGTATTATTTTCCCAATTTTGAAAGAAAAACAAACTAAAATACTTTCTTTGATATGAAAAAATTTAACCTAATTATTTTAGATTACACAGAATTAAAAAAAATGTGTGCCCATGTATATACAACATATATATATATATATATATATAAACACAAACGTCCGTAGGTTACCCGTATAGCAATAATTTTTCTTTATGTTTTTTATTCCCAGTTTATTATAAAATCAATTTGTCGTTTTATGTCTTATATGAGTATATTTGATAACCTTGAAAACGTTTAAAATATTTTGAATATTATAAAATAATCTACACTCATTTAATAACAATGTAAACGTATAAAGCGTATACAGCGGCGTACAAAAGAAAAGGTCCTAGTAAGTCGTATACAAACTGTACAGTTTTATGCAAATAAATGTAAATTCAATATTTATTGTTTCGATTTATGTAATAGGCTTATAAGTACATACAGTACTGTGCCAAAAGAAAGAAGCACCTTCTTGAATTTTACAAGAAACTATTATAAAAGGATACATAATAATCTTACACAACTTGAAATTTTTTTTAATGTATAAAAACTAACATATATCGATATTTAAACATAAACAACTTAAATTTTCAATATTTTGTATGACCGCCTTTATTTTTTATGGTATCCTGTATTCTTCTTGGTAGGTTTTCCATTAATGAATTAATGAAATTTTGAGAAATATTGTACCACTCTTCTTGTACTATGTTCCACCGATCATTTTTGTCCTTTGAGCCCCTTACACACTTTTTTCTGTCAAGATAATCCCACACATGCTCAATAATATTTAAGTCACGACTTTGAGGTGGCCATATTATAGTCTGCAATACCACATTTGCTTCCTGTGTTAAATAAGTTTTGACAAGTTTTGAGGTATGCTTGGGATCATTATCTTGCTGCTGAATGAAATTATTGCCAGTAAGTCGCTGCTCTGGTAGTATGGCATGTTCTTCTGATAGTGTTCTGTATCTCTCACCAGTCAAATTACCCTCTATTTTTACAATTTCACCCGAAAACTTTTTGTTGCTGTCTTTATAGCATATTATAAATAAATTAAATCATCTCAGGCTTTTGAAAAAATCATGTTAAACTTATTACATCGATTAAATTCGAATGTTTTGACCAAATCTATTGTTTAGATTGCTACGTCTGTTCCAATGGATACTTCCTTAATCAACTTTGCTTCCCCATCTTTAAATTTAATTAGCCTGTAAATATACTTTGAAAAACCTTAACCTAATTTACCCAAAATTTAAATCTGTTGATTATGTGTCTATATTTTCAGTTTTGTAATTCCCCACTTATCGAAAGGTACTACGATTAATTTATATTATAGTTATAATTGAAATAGATACAATCGATCTTAGATTAAAAACTTGAGACATTTGCTTTAAAGTACTTGCTTTTTAAATAGGCTACAAAATTGCGTCTATTAGTTTAGTGTATAATTTTTTATTTCGCGCTCAAATTGTACTCAATATTGTGCGATATTTACGGCACTGCTTCTTTTTGTACCAACGTTTCACCCAAACTTCCGAGGAACATTCTCAAAGTTGCTATTACTGTTGACTTCTATATAGATTTCCGCTTTAGGATACACTCACTTAATAATACAGCGTGTTTCAAAAAGAATGTACGTATTACAAAGTATTATTTTGTCCAAACTATCGATCGCTGCGCCTTGGCTCGGCTATTGGAGAAATGAATAATAATAATAATAATTTATTGATATATATGTACATACACACGTCATAGAATAATCATATATAAATAAAAACACAAAAAAGAAAACCTTTGTGGCTCACAACTAATGCGCCACCAAACACGTTAAAACCCGCAAGATCTGTACAAAACAAAACACCAGAGTACCAATTAAAACATAAAGACACAAAAATAGTAATGTCAAAATTTATACTTCAGGAAGTCATACATAGTCTAGTTTATTTAATAGCCGCTAGATGTCAGTTGTCTTCTGTTTTCCTTGGTAACCGTAATATGTTTAAAATGGCTACTCCGCAGGAGAAATCATTTTGTGTTCTCGAGTTTGCAAAGTGCAATTCCGTGATCACAGTGCAAAGACGTTTTAGGTTGAGCTACCAAATTGATCCTCCGAATGGGTGGAACATTTGCAGATGATATCGACAATTTGTAGATACAGGATGTGTATGTAAAGGAAAGAGTCCTGGCCGCCCTCGTGTTTCCGAAGAAAATGTTACACGAATTCAAACTGCTTTCCAACGTAATCCTTCAAAATCAACTTGACATGCCAGTCGGGAGTTACAACTGCCTACAACAACAATTTGGCATGTTTTGAGACGTCGGTTGGTTATGAAGCCGTACAAGTTACTGTTGTTACAAGCTCTGCGTCCTGATGACAAACGGAAACGTGTGGCAGTAGTCTGGTAAACAAACACAATTTTCGAATTTGGGGCGCACAGAACTCCGATGCAGTCATTGAACATGTACGAGATTCGCCTAAAATCAATTTGTTTTGTCCGATATCCCGATCATCTATTTACGGCCCATTCTTCTTTGACGGAAACGCGGTTAACGGTCAGCAGTATCTCGCTATGTTACAAAACTGGTTGTTTCCGATGCTGCACGAAGACAACTTTATTTTTCAAAAACGGGGCACCCCCTCACTAGAGTCGCCAAGTGCGTGAATATCTCAATGAAACTCTACCGAACCGTTGGATTTGTGGTCAAGGAGCTGGCGACTTAGCATGTCTCAGCTGGGCTCCACGGTCACCGGATTTGACACCCTGTGACTTCTTCCTGTGGGGTTTCGTTAAAGAAAACGTTTATGTACCACCACTCCCACAGAACCTGGAAGAATTCAAGAACCGAATCCGTGCTGCCATAACATCAGTGACGATGGACATGCTTGCCCGAGTATGGGAGGAATTTGAATATCGATGTGATATTGTTCGTGTCGCTTGTGGAGGACATATTGAACATCTGTAATCTGAACTTAAGAGATTCGTAAATATGTGTGTAAAGTTTCATATGCGTATGTCTTAAAGTTTAATAAATATATGCATTCGAAATACGTATATTATTTTTGAAACACCCTGTACTAAATTTCGTATATCACAAATAACATTTTGAAACTTAATTTATATTATGAAATCCGTAACATTTATAGGTAATAACTTATTTCAAACAGATTATCGTTTATCAAAAAAAGGAACGAAATCGACGAAGAAAATTTTAAAGGCTCCATCGAATCCAAGTTTTTAAAATATTCTTTAGATTATTAGTTGTTTGCAAAAATATGTTGTAGCAGCTATCTTTGATCAATATTATAAATCCGAAATATAATACAAGATTATTCTTACTACCTTCTTGGAACTCAGTAACGATAATGTGATTTCTTTTAGATAACGTCGTATATTGTTTTAGTTCACAATATCATACAAACATGTTTATATTTATTGTACGAGTCTATATGTTTAGAATCAACATTTTTAATAACAAAGCACTTTTCAGCTGTTCTTATATTCCAAATAATACAATTTGTGAGTGTAAATATTGGGGATCACAAGGTTTGCTCAGATAAAATTCTTGATTTGTTAGTTGTTCCAATCTGTAACCGATTAGATTACGTTTCGTCATTGTCAAAGCCGCTGTGAAATAGGATTTTGTCCTCTGTAGAATGTCACGACAAACGGCCATATATCCTCGTTAGAGAATAAAGGAAGTAATCACTGAAGTTATGCTTTCTAAATCCGCTCAATGTAAATATAAGTTTATGAAAATTTAATTATAATCTTACTCTTTTCTAGTGGGAGTTTCGACCATTGGAATAGCAAAACATTTAATTTATATTAACCATGTTCCGGGGAGAGGAGCTCCCCCTTTTCAAGATATTTATTTTCAACAACTTGCAATACCTTTTACAGTTACACATTTCCAATTGTGAATAATAGTTCTTTTTATGTATATACCAGGTGTACCGGAGTCATTACTGTTTTTTCATAAAAAAAGCTACATAATTTTCAAGTAAATGGAAAAATGTATTTATTCAAAGTATTGACCATTTGATTCTACATATTTTACCCATCTTTCAAGCAATTTATGGATGGCATCCAAAAAAAACTGTTTGGCCTTTGAGGAAAACCATTCATCAAGCCATTTTCTAACTTCTTCGAAATTGGCGAAGTGCTGCTCTGCAAGCGTGTGTCCCATTGACGCGGAAGGTTGATAGTCGGACGGGGCAAGGTCTGGAGAGTACGGCGGGTACGATATTATGTCCTATCCAAGTGCTTTCAATGCTTCTTTGATTGGTTTTACAGTATGAAACGGCGCGTTATCCACTGTAAAATCACTTTACCGTGTCTTCGGACCATTCTGGACGTTTTTCTATCAACGCATGATTTAAATGGATAATTTGTTGTCGGCAGCGATCACTATTAACTGTTCCACCACGCCATTCTGGTCCCACCAAACACAGAGCATTGGCTTGCGACCAAAACGATTTGCCACTGGAATCGATGGGCCAACTTCGCCAGGTGATAACCACGATTCTTCGCGTTTAGGGTTTTCGAAATAAATCCATTTTTTATTAACCATCACTATTCGATGCAGAAATGCCTTGAAATCATACCTTTGAAGCAGTTTTTAACAGATGATTTTTCAATTTTCCATTTGCCTGTTATTCAATTGATGTGGCACCCATTTTCTCATTTTTTGGATTTTTCCCATTGCTCGTAATCAGTCGCCAATCGTTTCTTGGGACACATTTAATGATTCTGCTAATTGTTTTTGACCTTGGGTTGGGTCTTCATCCAATAGCCCTTGCAAATTCGTATCTAAACACACAAGCATGTTTAAATTACCAATTTTTTTACATGCGTACTTGTCAAATGACTTATTCATTCTAAATGCTTTTAATTAATGCTTTTCTAAAGTAACATCTGTTATTTTCTTTTTCCTTCATCTCCTGTCAGGTATACTAGAAGTTAGTAGACATTTATTTTTAAAATTTCTTTAAAGATATCAAGTTGTTATAAATATCATTGAGATTAATAATTGTATTATTTATTGTGTTTTCGTCTTTTTTATGTATATCATTTCCTTAATTATACATTTATTGTAATTGTTTTCTATTTCGAATTTTTTCGTGTTGTCAAAGTGGAATTTATGTTTTTTATCTAAAGCATACATAGATAAGACTTGCATTTGTTTTGTTACTGGTTAGGCTGTATTTGTTGTTGTATATTCTTTTATGTAGATATTGTTTTGTTTATCCTTCATATGTTTGTCCTATATTTTATTATATAAAATGCCAATCTTGTGAAGGTACATACATATGTAAAGACGAAGAAAACGATGTCTACATGCGAAAATATATGAACACTAACACAGTTTAGCCAGTAACAAAATAAATGCAACCGCCTTATCTAAATATGCTTTAAAGAAAACGACATAAATTTGACTTTGACAATATCGAAATCCTGGAAACAGAAAACAATTACCATAAACGCACAATTAAGAAAATGATATAATGAAAAAAAAAATGATATGAGAAACACCATATCATACAGTGCGCCGATAGAGGAAGTTAAAGTACCTGGCCGAGTGCATTAATAGCCCTTTAAAAAGTATGTTATTAAAGTAATAATTATAAAAAAAATGTTTGTTTATTTTCTATATCATTTCTAAAAATACTATCCAAACATATCTGTTTTGTTTTATTTAAAAACTATTGTAAAATTACAGCTGTAACTTATATACATATTGTACATATGCATAAATACTGGCACTTGCTAGATCGCATTTAAATTCAAAGTTGTACCGGTAAGATCTTGGATTGAATACAATTTCTAGTTTAATCTAGATAAAATCATCTCACGTGAACAGCCATTACTGTCTCGAATAATAAGTGGTAAATAGAAAGTGCCTTAAACGTGTTAAACGAATATATTGAACGCCTATTATTAACTAATAAAAAGTACTAAAAGCATGTACATACAAGTCATACGTTTATTTCTTCATATGAATTGTTTCCGAAACATTTTTTGAAAAGAGAAATTGCATCTTGAATCAATATTAGAACAGAATATATTATTTTATATTTTTTTTTACTACAATATATTCTACGTGCTTTTAGCGTGTATATTGTAAGAATAAAATTGTGACAAACACGATTCTAGAATCTTAAGAATTGTGTGTTTAAAAACTTTCACACTGTGTCAGGTAGAAAAGATTAAATATTTGTAAATGTTTACACACTTAAAATTTCCCTGGAGACTGGTTGAACCTGTCAATTGATTTAGATATTTGAGCAACTAATATCTATATTTAAACTTTAAAATCAAGAGGAGGTGAAACGCTTTCCTTTTTTGTTATTAAATGTAAACATTGTCTTCACTGAAGCATGCGAACGAACGCTGGTGGGTACAATTATGTATTCAACAATCTACGTGTTTTTGTTCTTTTTGAGCCTAGGCTATTTTTTCAACTTTTTATTATGTTCGACTTGTTTATATTAACATCTAGAATACGCATTAATTACATAAAGTTCATTGACGCGTTTATATTTTTCTTTTATATATTTATAAAGGAATAGGAAGCAGTTCGATCGATACGCTGTGTATTAATACGTGTCTTTATATCAACTAAAGCGAAAATTCTCGGTGAAGACAATAATGTAAGCTTCTACTATTAAAAGAAATATCAACGTCAATTGTTCTTACCAGTAAGTAATAAATACTAGAAACAATTTTGTTAATTTAAAGTACGAAGTAGACTTGAGTATATTTTCCATGGCATTCTTTATTAGATTTAATTCAAATAATTTCATAAATGTACAGTACCTAGACAAAAAGTTTTAGGGGGCTAATTTTTTTTTTAATAATTTTTAAGAATCAGCTTTCGAATGAAAATATTTTATTTTTTCATCTTAAAGTAAAGTAAATAATAGTATATTTTACCATTTATCAAAGTATTTATTAAAAAAATATATTTATATTTAGACTTATCGAAATATGCATATGCTCCTATCTTCGATAACGGCTATACAGTTTCTGGGGATTTGATTTATTAATTTACGAAGAATATCGGCGTCTATTTCATTCCTTTTTGTCTTTAAAATATCCCAAAGAGTGTTTGCACAGAATGGTTTTCTTTGTCTCACTTTTCTATCTCTCCCACAATAACTCTAGGATTAAGATCTGGGGATTAAGCGGAGTCCATTACTTCTAAAATTTCGCGTTTTCCTAATTCTTGTAGATAATTTTTACAATCCTTACTAGTATGTTTTGGGTTATTCAAATAATCTCTCTCCAGATGGTATTACTTGGTTCTCTAGAATTTCTCTAAAAATTTCTTTTGTCATTATTTCTTCTGTTTTATGCAAATTTTCATTTTCCGCACCAAAACATCCTGAAACCATTACTGATGAATCATCTTCGTATTTTACTGTAGACACTAAACGTTAATCGGAATATCTTCCTCCATTTGCTGTAAATTCTTCACCTCGAACCAACCATTTCAAATTTTGATTCATCCATCCAAAATACATTCTTCCATTCGCCTATAACCCAGTCTCGATGTCTGAGTGTCTAATTTAATCTTTATATTTTATTAGTTGGCCCGAGCAAGGGTTTTCGAGCAGCGACGTGACCTTGTAATTTATTTTTTTTTAAACGGTTTTTTTACTGTTGATGTACGGGTTTATGATTCATTAACTTGGTTGTATAAGATCTAATTTTTTCACCAGTTAATTTTCTATTTGACAGAGAAATGCTTTTTATTTCTCCTCTTGCAACTTTGATGTTTTCTTCCAGATGTTTTTTTTTTACTAATATAACTCAAAGTTTGCGTGAAACGTTGAAATTCTTCAAATTCCTTGAATGCAACAGGTATATACTTTAATTTTATTTGCAATTTGAACTTAGGAATGTCCTTTTTTGATGTAAACAATTCTCTCACGTTCTACAACTGCACCTTCCTTTTGCCCTATTTTTAATAAAGAGGTCTTTTTTACAACGCTAATAATTGACTTTCAAGTTGTACCAGAAAACCAGTCTGCTTAAAATTATTAAATTACTTACTACAAGTTCAACAAGAATTCACTATCAAAAAAAAAACACAAACTGAATAAATATATGCTCGAAGAGCAACATATTAAATTTGTTTTTGTAACCATAGAAAATCAGTTGACTATGTTGGCAAAGAGTTTTGGAAAGAAGTTCACAGCAAGTTACAAGTAGATTAGGGACCCATTTAAAAATACTCTCGAAAGTGTCACAACTGCCGAAGAAGTCTTCATAGACTTCATAGACATAAGTGGCGAAATCAAGACAATTTTGTAATAAATCACTGTTTGAATTTTGAGCAGGGGTGGTTGGTGAATTTTCTGCACTAAAAGCAAGAGTATTTCATACACTATTATATTACATTACATTTTCACCATTCTACCTTTGAGGATTTTCTAAGGTGGCTGCTTTTAAATCAAAGTATACCATTGAATAGACTTGAAAAGATAACCACAGCCGGGAAAGCACCCGCCTAGTTGCCCGACATATTTAATGTATCTAACAATTAACTAAAAACACACATTCAGTGTATATTTGGCTTTGACAGTGAATGTCTAATACGGAATTGTTTCTGTGCGAGTTTTACCGCGGACCCAGGTCTGATACTACGAGGGAGCGTTTTTATATTCGCGGAATGAGCGGGTTGTAGAGGGGTGAGTAGGCGCATTGGGGGGCGTGGCCTGTGCAGCGACTCATGATTAGTATAAATACGAAGTTTCATTGTTATTAGACAGTTAGTCTTTGAGCTATCGTCAACCAAGTAACATAATCAGGAGTGAAAAGTGAAATATGGAAAAAATCGAATATCGTGGCGTTATAAAGTTCCTTACCAGACAAGGAAAATCAGTCAGGAGCATTGAGGTGACCACGCCAGCACTTATCCAAAAAGTTGAACAAATTGTACTCGAAGATGCTCGACTAAAAAAGAAACAACTCGCAGAAATGGTTGGAGTATCCGATACAACAATTTTTAAAATCCTACACGATCATCTCGACATGTCTAAGGTCAGCGCAAGATGGGTGCCGAGAATGCTCACGCCGCCGCAAAAACAACAGCGCGTAGAGTGTTCGCGTGCATTTTTGGACCTCTGTAATGAAGACAAGGATGGTGTATTGAGTGGAATTGTTACTGGAGACGAAACTTGGGTTCATCATTATGAACCTAAGTCCAAACAAGACTCCATGCAGTGTCATAAAAAGGGCACAGCACCTCCCAAGAAATTTAAAGTGTCACAATCAGCTGGGAAACTCATGGCAACGGTATTTTGGGACTCGGAAGGAATATTGTTGATTGATTATAAAGATAAAGGTGTTTCTATAACCGGAGAATATTACGCTTCAATATTGGAGCGACTAAAAGAAGCCATTAAAGAGAAAAGACGGGGAAAATTGACAAAAGCTGTTCTGCTTTTGCACGACAACGCGCCCGTCCACAAGAGCCGCGTTGCGTTAGCTGCCCTGCATAAGGTGGGCTTCGAAATTGTGAATCACCCACCCTACAGCCCAGACCTGGCCCCGAGTGATTATTACCTGTTTCCGGAAATGAAAAAAGAGCTGCGGGGTAAAAAATTTACTGCCGATGATGAAGTCAAGGAGGCAGTTTCGGCGTATTTTGCAGATAAAGAGAAATCATTTTTTTATGAGGGTATAAATAAATTAATTGAAAGATGTGAAAAATGTATCCGTCTTGCAGGTGAATATATTGAAAAAGAAAAATAATTTGGTTTTTTTATTTCCACCCCTTGTCCCCTATTCCGCGAATATAAAAACGCTCCCTCGTATGATTAATTATCTGGTAATGATGAGAATTTAGTCTTCGAAATGCGTATACAGAATAAGAATATATTATGGACAGGGGTTTCATTTCCATTATTGGATTAACTCAATCAATTATAGTCTCCCTTAAAATTTACAAATCTAATAATTACTTATAAGTGTCTCAGTACACCATATTATAGCGGTAACATGCGTATGTATTCATATGTTTAGTTTGAGTTAAATTGTATTGGTTGCTTCAAATTTTCTGTCGCCAGTGTATGTATATTATATGAAAACGCATTTTAATTTTTTATAAATATCGTTCGAATATTTTTCACTCTTCCAGAATTTTCTCCATCTCCTGGATGATCGACTGTTAGTTCAAACCTTTCATTTTTACACTTAATTAATACATTTTACTCTACTATATTCTGTAGTTGATATTAACATACTTTTTAAAAGTTTGGTGCTTCCTTTAATTTAAAATAAAACACCGACAAGTCTATTCATTGCCTTATGCTACTTATTTAATCCAATATGTATTGTCCACTATGCTTGATTACTTTCTACCGACGCAAGAACGTGAGGTCATTATACCGTGGTTATAGAAGCTTCACGATTTGTTGTTGAAGTCGTTTATATACTTTTTAAAGTAGTTCATGTCTGGCGCATATGGTGGGTGCTGCATAACTCTCCAACCAAACCTTGTTAATTTTTTGCCTGATCTCAAAATCAGTAGATGATTGATGAAGTACGGAGCTCATAGGTAAGTATTAACGACGCTAATGAAAGGTTTTTTACGTGATATTCTTCCGTTATATCCGACTTTCTTGAAATTCTCTTTATGTTTTGTTAATGTACTTTCTTTCTAGTATCAAATTCCATCTAAGTATTTTAAATCATTGCTTTTGTAACAGTTCTCTGATCGCACTTATTTAGAATCGCCTGTTTCTCGGTAGAATTTTAACAATTCAGGATATTTCGAATATTGTTTTCAATCTGCATTGCAAAATACGCTTTGTTAATAAATCTGGCTACTTGACCTAATGTTTTTTTGTGTAGTGTTTTTAATTCGCCCATATTACCAAACATACGTTTATTCATCCTTGTGAAAGTATCAAATACTTGTTTTTGACAAATACGTGATACTCTGGAGAAGATTTACTGAATTCGTTCTAGATTTCTAGCTTTCAATAGAGAAATATCATAAAAATGAAGTGTACGGAGACTTTCGTTTATTCCGTTTTGCGTGTTTCTTTCTACAATCCATTCTTCTGAGTCGTATGTAGCTGTGATCTCCACTATTGTTTTGAGTATACGATTTTCTGTTCTCTTCTGATTATCTTTGTTCCATAATATTGAGTTTTACTGGCTCGTACTTGCTCTTCCTTGTCTCAGTTTTTGCAACATGTCCCTTTCATCTTTTCCATCGCTATCTGAGATGTTTACATTCCTTAACATTTTTAATTATTTTACCATCAACGTCTTAAGTCTTTTCCTGTGCATCCTATTTTCGTATAATTAGTTTTTTCCATGTTCATATCTAGACCCCATTTTTTTAAATTCCTCCACCAGTTTTCTAATCATATATGTCATGACCGCATTGATGTGGGGATGTGTATTGTTTTCTTTCAAAGAATCTCAAGGATTCTGTACTGGGATAGGATCGTATGTATTTTTTACATCAACAAAAACCAGATGTAACTGGCTCCCATATGCTATTATTTTCTCCATTAACTGTTTTATACAAAACAACTTGTCGACAGTGGCGGCTCGTGAGTATTTGACATGGTGAGGCAGATAGAATAATAAATATTCAAAATTGTTTACAATTGATTAATAAACTCTATATACCTACTACATATAAAAACAGTTTATATATATTAGATATATATAGGGCTTCCAGTACAAACAGGGCTGCCAGACGTGAACTGAGCCCTATATCGCGCCCCATTCGATTTTTAAGGGAAAACGAAGTTTCAAAGCAAACCCTTGTGAAACGAAAATAAATATTCTAAAAAATCAAACAAATTCTAAAAACATTAATCGAAAATAAGAACTCAATCTTCTAGGATTTAAAAATAAAAAATAAATACATTCCTATTATAATATAAAATTTAATAATATAACAAATATATATATATATATGTATATATATAAATCAACAACAATCCAATAACAAAATTTCAAAATTACATGCAAAATGAAAATATTTTAAAATACAGAAAATTTCCTTTATTGGCATTGCACGTAGAACTACATTTAATAGATTTTACTTCTTGTATAGCAAAGGTATCCTCCGGTTTTTTGTGTTAGCAAAATAATCAATTACATCATTATAAAGTCGTTCATCCCTCGTCATCGTTTTAACCAATTCCTTTTCGATTGCAATTAGTGCACAGTTACTAAGTCTTTGTTGTCCAATTGTATTTCTAACATACGATTTTATACGTTTCAATGTGGAAAAACTTCGCTCAACGGACGCGGAAGTTACCGATATGGTAACTACTATACTTAGCAATTTAAAAAGTTCTGGCATACAGATGGCTAACTTTTGTTCGTGCATAAATCTTAACATTTCACATGGTGTTTTAGAATTACCAAGGAGTTGCATGTCACTATAAATAACAGCTAATTCATTTTTTAATTGAATTTGATCAAAAAATTTATATTGTTCAAACAAATTATTTAAGAGCCTCTGAGGAAATGCCTTCGAATATTCTTCAAATTTACTTTCTGTTAATAAATCAAAAAAAGCAAGTTTTTCTAAATCAATAAATCTAATTTCAATTTGACTAATAAACGTATCTAGAATTTCGAAAAATAATTTTCTATAATTTTGTTTAGTATCTGGAACGTCATCAATTCTACGCCTTTTATGTGCAACAGATTCGTCAGACATCGAATTTTCGTATACAGTACTGAAATATGTATCACACTCCCGAAATTCTCTAAACTTATCAAGCAAAAAACGTAATTATTATTATTATTATTGAAATTTCTGTTAGACTTACCGTGTATTGTAAGAAATTTTGATAAACCAGGGTTTGGTCTTGGAAGGTTTTTGACATATAATTGATCTTCTACCGATAGAACAACGAACGTATTTCTTATTAAAAAATCTACAATGTCTTGTGTATTTCTTACATTTTCTAAATCCATATTCACAATTTTTAAATCACTGAAAATATCACTAAACAAATATTAAAATATTTAACCTAACTTTGTTATTCCCCCAAGTTGTAATTTGCGATTCGGGCCGAGAATGTCAGCCTCGAGTATATTCGGTAGTTCGGCGATTGTGATTCGATGAGAGGCTCAGTTTAAATTGGCTTCAGATTGATATCTAAATAATATCTACTTGAAACAATAAAAATACTCCTGTTAAAACTTAAAACATATTATTTGCGTGGAGGAAATATTGAGAAACTGTACAAGAAGAATGTAAACCTTTAGACATCTTTATATCATTAAATAAATACTTAATTTATCCTATTAATAATGCTTTCTATATTATTAAAAAATTCAAAAATCTCACAATAAAGTTAGAAAAATCTATTAACTTTTTGAATATTTTTTCTTCTTTGTTATCTTAAATATGTAGCTAATACTTTACTGTAATTTCCATAGAAATTGAGAATTTTTTTGACTGCTGTAGTGCGTTATAAATTTTCAATGAGAGGCAATGAGTGGCCGGGCCTCAAATATTCGTGTTTAGCAGGGATATACATAGATCAAGCATGAAGTTGGTCGGGGCAAGTATACGCGCTCGTACATTCGCACGGAATTAAAATGAAATGATAAATTTGTACTTTGCTTGTAATGCCGGTTTATTTAAAACTATTTTCTTATTGTTTATAAGATAAATTCTGAATAAAAGATGATAATTAATTTATAAAGAATTTTAAAAGTATACATATTATTCTTGTTATAATTCCAAGATTTAGATGGTGAGGCACTGCCTCACCTGCCTCACCTGACCAGCCGCCACTGCTTGTCGATATACGATCTTCCTGATCTGAATCCACTCTGTTTCTCTCCCAATTTTCATACTGACTTTCCAACCTATCTCGTAAAATCCTCCCGTACAGTCTAGCTGTGAAAGCTAATACACTAAGAGTTCGATAGGTATACCCCAGGACCAGGTGATTTGTTATTTTTCATTTTTGATAATGTTTTTTTTTATTTCTTCAGTAGTGAACAAGTCACATTTAATTTGAAACGCGCTTGTCTGCCCTCTGTTAATAATTCTTGGTAATACTGTTTCCATGCATCTTGTACAATCGAGTTTATCTTTACTTTTTAATGTGTATTTATTTTCAGCGTTCTTATTGCTTTCCGGACCGCCCTAGATTAAGAGCTTCCCAGTAGTCCATCTATTTTCATGACATTTCCTTTCTTAATTTCTTCTTTTACCAAATAGCAGTATCTCCTATATATTTATCTACCTTATTAATCATTTGTAGTTAGCCATTTATTGTATAGTTCTTTCTTCTGATTTACAATGTTTTCCAATCTTACATTCCACCAGCAGTCGCTTTTTCTTTTTTTTTTTCCTCTCTTTCCTTTGTCCTTCTTTCTTTATATTAGTAAATTAAATTTTAAGGACAAGGTTTCGTTTGATTAAAAAATCTTTCTTTCAACCCTACACACGTCTTGGACTTTTGATGCTCATCATAAACTATTAATTATTAACTCTTTTTTATTATTAATGTTACGCAAGAGCAAGTCCGGGACTCTCCATTTTCACCTCCATTTTTTTCATTTCATACTATTTAGTGTAATCAATGAGGACTCGTTCTTTTGGGTTCGTTAGTATTCATTTTTTCATGCAATACTCTTATCCTAAATAAATATAATTTCGTTTATTATATATATAAGTACTGGAATTAAGACCAGATATTTATGTGTATATATATTATTTTTTTGCAAGCTCACATTCATATTCTTCAATATTTTAACTACTCTTAATGCTAGTATCAAAGTAATTTTAGATTCCTGTGGACTTTGTGATGTATAACTATTTTATTTAAAACTATTTTTACGTGTTATATCATTCCGTGGAAAACAGCCAAAGATGTTAACATTTTCCTGTCGGTTTAAACTTGAAAACAAAAGATTTTAAAATAAACGATCTTATAATGTCTAGTTTAAATCATACAAGTGGTTTTAAATTAATACAATTAGTAATTAATTAACAAAGGAATATAACATTTATAATCAATTTTTTTTATTAGTAAAGCGATAAGTGTATTTATATTTTTATTACTTTATCACATACTACACTGACTCCGGCAGTATTCAGTTCATGTTGCAATCACTTTTACATACATAATCTATGTTAATAGAATAAAAATTATTTTAAATATGAGATGTCATACACTGAACAAATATTTGAGAATTTAAATAATAAGTCATTTAGAAATTACTTATAACTTTGTTAAAATTCTTGACGTTATGTAACCCATATGTATTGGTAGTGGATTACTAAGTTACGAAATATTTTCTTTATGAATACTATACTTGTAAAAGATTATATTTATACGTGTGTTTCACAAGTATGTTTCATTCTATAGGGTCATGTATGTTAATAAGAAAATGTTACCTTGAGAATGTAGTAAAAATTGTCCTCCAATTATGAATGAATAAGTTCTATTTGCATGACTAATCGCATATAATGCACAGCTGTTGGGTATACATACATATGTATATGTTTTATATTTAAATTAATACTATTTAAAATTAAGACAGATCTCTAGAAGAAATACTAGGCTTATGAATCATATACACTATCGCTCGTAAGTAGTTGGTCACACGCATTTAACCCGCGAATTGTAACAAAAATCAAAATTGAAATACTATCTTTTTATTATTTACATATATGAAAAATATATATTTTTAAATCTAAATTAAATTGTTGTATAATATATTGATCTATATTTTAGACTCGTCTATATGCCCTCCTTTATTTTTAATCACTGCAGCACACAGTCGAGACATCCTTTCGATTAATTTTCGTAATGTCTCAGGTTCTATTTTACCCCATGCCTCTTGCAGGTTCTTCCACATATTAACAGCAGATGTGGGGGCCGATGTTCTCACTTCTCGCTGAAGTTCTTCCCACAGCAACTCGATGGGATTTAAATCGGGATTCTGGGGAGGCCACGCCATAACTTTTATGGTTCCCTCGTTCTCCAATTTCTGCAAATATTCCCGGTATAGTTTGGAAGTGTGTTTCGGGTCATTATCTTATTGGAAGATAAAATTCTGACCCGAAATTTTAATTTCAGAGGGGATTGCGTTTTCCTCTAATATGCGCTTATATTGTTCTTTTTTTTAGTATATCTTCGATTTTTACGAGATCGCCTTTGATCCAGAAAAGCAACCCCATATCATGACTGAACCTCCACCGTGCTTAACAGTAGGGGCTATGCATTTTTCTCGGGCACGCTCACCCACAGAATAAAAATTTAGAATTTGGATTCATCGGTCCACAATACCTTATTCCGGTCATCTATGGTCCAATGTTGGTGACCGCGTGCCCACTTCAAACGTTTTTGCTTGTTATACTTGCGTAGAAGCGGCTTTCGTATTGCAATTCGTTCATGCACACCGGCTTCTTTTAATCGCCGTCTAAGTGTGGAAACACTTACGGGTTTCTGGGGTTTTGTCTCTTGCTTGTTACCACCATTGCAAGATCTTCTGCTGAGGTTGTTGCCCTTGGTCTGCCTTTTCGAGTACTGTTCAACACACTTCCACTTTCGTGGCGTTTTTTGATGTGATATAATCCACGGTGGACTGATTTTTTAATTTAAGTTCTGTGTCAATTTCACGGTTGCTTTTGCCAGTTTTATGGTATGCGATTATGAACGATCGTGGAATCGATGGAACTTTTCGAAACACACGATGAGCACAAAAACTAATTGCAATTTTGTCAAAATACTCAAGTATAAATACTCAATAGTTTACAATAACACCCTACCTTAGAATAGAATGATAACAATCGAAAATTTCCAAGAATTGAGAGATCTAATCCCTTAAGTGCAATTATTCTACCTTGAGTTTCATTAGGGTATTATCATTCATTGTGAATAGTAGGGTAATCGCATGGTTATTTTCGAATAAGCTTTTATAGATTTTAATGTCTACTATGAAACTATTTCTTACTACAGAAATAAATTTTATAATTACAACCTTTCTATAGAAACTGTAATGAAACAAGGGTGACCAAATACTTACGAGCGATAGTGTATATGCTTTATATTTAAATTAATACTATGTAAAATTAAGACGGATCTCTAGAAGAAATACTACGCTTATGAATCACATATGTATCAACCAATTAGAAACAGGAAATTAACAAGTGCTGAGAAAACTATAATAATATTGATGAATAATCGGGAACGCTGACTTATCTGAACGGTTAGAGAGTTACAATTCGCTGTTGTTTCCTTGTTTGTTTTTTTTTGATAAAATATCACTTATCAAGAATTTTTTCAAGATAATTAATTCAAATTTATTGATATGTTCGATAATTCTATCACAATATTAATTATTGCAAATTATCCCAGAAAAATAATAATTCAATTATAATGTTTAAGTGTGCTAATGCTTTTGTCGTCACATTGATGACTACACGTTCATATGACACAGATTATAGAAAATGATGCGGCGTGCAAAATATAACATTTGATGATCATAACATTTTTTCTTAGGTAATATTAAGTTATCACTAAATACATATTTTTAGTTAATTTGGAAATAAATTTGAACATACAAGGTCGTTCAATAAGTTTTGTCGTTTGATAAGAAAAACAGAATTTTATGGTTTGAAATACATTTTATTATTCAATATAAATTACCTGAAATTTAATACACTTGCTCCAGCGATCTTCTAATTTATGGATTCAATCGCTGAAGTGAGAATCCGGGAAACTGTCGAAATACGCTTTCGCGGCTGCTATTACCTTTCGTTCGATGAAAATCGTTTTTCACAAGTCAGAGGGAGGTAAATCAGGCATATAGGGTGGATGTTGCAACAATTCGTACTTCAATTCACTGATTTTTGCGGTGGTTTTTTGAGGTGTGTGAGACGGTGCGTTGTTTTGATGAAAAATGACTTTTTTCTTCTGTAAACCAGGCGTTTTTTCACCAATTTTTACATCCAGCTGGCTCAAAAGGTTACAATTATAATCTGAGTTTATTATTTTACCAATTTGGGAGTAATCCATGCACAAAATTCCTTCATGCATCCCAAAAATGACTTTTTTCTTCTATAAACTAGGCGTTTTCTCACGAATTTTTACATCCAGCTGGTCCAAAAGGTTACATTTATAATCTGAGTTTATTATTTTACCTGTTTGGAGGTAATCCACGCACAAAATTTCTTCATGCATACCAAAAAACTGACACTAACATTTTAACAGATTTCTGTACCCTAACTCGCTTTGGAGCCGAACAACCATTGTGTGTCTTCTTCTGGGCTTCCGGGCTTGAACCGCGTCACTGGTATATCAGTGACGCGGTTGCAGCCCGGAAGCCTAGAAGAAGATAGTATGGACCACGACCGTGGAAGTCTACGTACCAGATCAAGCCATTGTGTGCATTGCTTCATCACTATGGATGAGACTTTGTTCTGCCACTATGATCTTCAATCAAAGCAAGAGGTTAAGGAGTGATGAGAACCCGGTACTCACAACACTCTTTAACCTCTTGCTTGATTGAAGATCATGGTGGCAGAACAACATCTCATCCATAGTGATGAAGCAATGCACACGATCATTTTTATTCTTTCTAACATGCTTCAAATGTTACTGAGAAAGTCACATTCGGATGTATTTTTGTTCTATTATTAACGAATGCGCGACACACTTTGCACACAGCTTTCTGAAACAAAAAACCTCGACCAAAATATTGCTCACATTGTCTAATGAGATGCCTAGGGCTTCTACTAAATTCCTCTCGGTTAATCGACGATCTTCCAAAACCATACCCCGTATTTTTGCTACGATTTCTGGTGTTGCATTTTTTTCACCTTCACGTGGATCGCCTTCATGACTAGAACGACCACGTTTAAATTCAGCAACCCATCTTTCTATTGTTCTAATTGAAGGTGAAGAGTCCTTATACACGTTTATAGAAAGTACTTGAGAAAAACTCTGATAAGGTGACACATAAGAGTCGAAAGTCTAAGTATAAACTATATAAAAACATAACATTCACCTGACTCCTATTATCCAGACTCTCACTAACAATCTAATCAAAGGTGGCTAGACTAGTAGTAGGGTAATAACTTGGGAAAACCCATGTTAATAAGGTGAAACATAAGATTTAATCTTGCCAAATATTAAAATTTGTAGCTCCTGCTGAAAAAACTCTCGAAAAGTTAGGTAATAGAGATCTGTCATTTACAAACTGATAGGACTCGCCTTTTTTAAAATGAGGGATAATTTTCGTGAAGGCATGAATTATTATTGTTTAGTATGAACTGTTTTACGACCCAGTGACTTCTTCAACTGTAAGTCTAAACTCTCAAATTAATATTGTGTTGATATAATTATATCTTTAAATATTTGAAATGAATGTACAAGCAAATAAATGTATTAGGTGCGCAACTAAGTTCTCGCTGTTTTTCAAGAGATGGCTCCAGTAGTAAGTGCTGGCCTATTGCGACATGACCAAAACGTCATGAACCAAGCTTAGACATATGGTAAACAAACCTCTTTGACACACTAGTGATTTTGTTTTTGCGTCATATACTTTTGGTTGTGTGAAAATGTCTGATTTTATGCCAAATAATCGTCATTTGCGGGAAGTGTTGCTTTTCTTCTTTCATTCGAAGAAAACGGCGGCTGAAGCGCATCGAGAACTCCAAAAAGTTTGCGGAGATACTGCTTTAAGTGAAATGACGTGCCGTGATTGGTTCCGTCGCTCCAAAGACGGTGATTTCGATGTTGACGACCGTTCGCGTGAAGGAAGACCAAAAACCTTCAAAGACGCTGAATTGGAGGTATTGCTCGGTGAGGATCCATGCCAAACGCAAAAAGAGCTTGCTTCAGCATTAGGAGTTACCCGCCAAGCCATTTCCTAGCGATTGCATGCGTTGGGAATGATTCAAAAACAAGGAATTTAGGTTCCTTATGATTTGAAGCCAAGAGACGTTGAGCGTCGTTTTTTCGCCTGTGAACAACTGCTCCAGCGGCAAAAAAGGAAGGGTTTTCTTCATCGCATCGTTACGGGTGATGAAAAATGGATTCATTACAGCAACCCAAAGAGAACAAAATCATGGGGACTGCCCGGCCATGTTTCTACGTCGTCGGCTCGGCCGAATATTCACGCTGCGAAGGTTTTGCTGTGTATTTGGTAGGACCAGGGCGGTGTTATTTATTATGAGCTGTTGAAACCGAACGAAACCATCACTGGGGAACGGTATCGAACTCAATTGATGCGATTGAGTCGAGCGCGAAAAGCGGCCACAATACGAGCAGACGCACGAAAAAGAGATTCTACAACATGACAACGTTCGGCCTCACGTTGCCAAACCCGTTAAAACGTACTTAGAAACGCTTAAATGGGAGGTCCTACCGCACCCGCCATATTTTCCAGATATTGCGCCGTTCGGTTATTACTTGTTCCGTTCGATGGCACATGGTCTGGCTAATCAGCAGTTCCGCTCATATGAAGATATCTCAAAATGGCTTGATTCGTGGATAGCCTCAAAAGACGAACACTTCTACCACGACGGTATTCGAGCTCTGCCAGAAAGATGGGAAAAAGTTGTCGCTAGCGATGGGCAATATTTTAAATGATTCATTTGTAAATATTTTTTCACAATAAAGTTGCATTTTCATAAAAAAACAGCGCACCTAATAATTTCTGTATATTAAAGCTGTTTATGATGTTTTTAATCAATTCTGAAGGAAGAAAAAACTTCGCGTGTTCCTTTTTTTAATATAAAGTAGCTCTCACCGTTATACCATATTTATAAATATTGTTCCACAGAAAGGAATTTCGCCCATATACTTCTCCGTATATGCTTAGATTAAATCATACGCGTTAGCGTGGGCACAAAGAAAGAAAAGAATACAATTTAAGCAACACGTGTACCGTTACTGAAAAATATCACGTTTTGTAAGATACCATTTGACCTCCGTTGAGAAAATGACGTACATACGTTTCGAGTCAACGGCGGAGATAAAATCAACGAGACTCGAAATATCATCCATTAAAAAGAATCGTCCTTTATATTATAACGTGACAACATGAAATTCACTTAATCTCTATTCGGTGCCTGTCAATATTGTACTCAGTATCTTATCATCTACACATACGTACATATTTTAGATTACGGAGAAATAGAAAAAAGCCATTTCCCATTGTTGAGGCCTGTAATTTATGTCGAAATAACAGGAAACGCTTGATAATTTGAGTTGAGCGTAGGAGTTCGTAATAAGCATGGTGGAAAAGTGATACGGCGCAATATAAATACGAGGGAACGTCTTGTATCTTCGTCCTCATCCGTTTTATATTTAGATATGTGTGGTTATGTATTTATGTTGATGCATTTAATTGCTTGTTATATAGATGAGATGTATGTTGTGAGAATGACAAGGTCAGTTCTATGTTACGCTTTAATATGTTAATGATATGTAAATTATAACCAAAATCGTATCGAAATTTCGCAAAACAAAGAAGCAATATTTGCAAACAATTCAGTTGCAGAGTTTCAAAGTGTAGTAGATGTTTGTTGTCTTTCAGTCTTCCGTTAGAATAACATTTTGGATAATTATTTTATTATATAGGATGTTTTTTTTTTCGTTTTCCGTGTGGGAATCTCAGATACAGATTTGAATTTCTCAATTTGTAAATGGATAATCTCCAAAATTTGAATGGTTTTATTATAAAAAGTAGTGAGTTTGTATTCTGCTAGCTCATAACTACTGTTTTATGTCCTGCAACGGCTAAATTCGAAGATTTCTATTTTGAAGAAAATTTAAATTTTTTTCAAAGGTTGCAAAAATTGGTATTTCTGAAAAGTTATTATATATTAACAAATGTTCGTGTGTTGGCATTGTCGAAGGTCCCAAAAACGATTCTGATGTCTAAATTTATCCAACTTTTTGGCTTAATCTTCAGAGAATAGAAATCTTGAGAAGTCATGTCATAATGTGAACTTCTGAGTGTGTAAATGAATTATCTCGAAAATTTGAATGGTTTTACTATAAATAGTAGTGAGTTTGTATTCTGCTAGTTCAGATTTACTGTTATCCGTGCTGCAAAGGCTAAATTCGAAACTTTTTATTTTGACGGAAATCTCAATTTTTTCAAAGGGATATACTCTCAAAAATTGGCATTTTTCTAAAATTATTATTTATTAACAAATGTGTTCTCGAAGGTTCCAAAAACGATTTTGATGTCTTAATTTATCTAACTTTTTTGGCTCAATCTTCAGGGAATAGAAATCTCGAGAAATCATATCAAAATGTGAACTTCTGAGTGTGTAAATGGATTATGTCCAAAACTTGGATGGTTTGATGAAATTAAATTAGATAGCGTGTGGATCCTCTTCTACCTCTTATTACTCCTTTCATTTATCAAAGGAATCATCGAAACTGCTAGTTTCAATATTACATGAAAGGTGGAAAAATAACTTTCTATCGTACCAGGGAAAGTAATTTTGTACAATATTTTAAACACGAATGTAGGTTTGTTTATTATAACAATGTTTCAAGCTTACTAATTGAAGTGTGAGTTATGTAATATCACCCAAATGAGTGGCGTTCATTTATCGACAGTTCGAGCAGAAGTTTCATGGTTCAATTTCTATTGGTTACTCAGTCCACTTATGGAATACATATGAGGACATTAAAAGGGTTTTAACGTTACTAAGATATGTAAAGCAGAACTGGATCATCTGTGTGGATCTGAAAATGGTAAAATTTTTACTAGGACTTCGAAGAGGATACACAAAGTTCCTGCGGTTTTTGTGCCTCTAGGGTAGTTGATCAAGAAACCTACACTGGAGTCAGAAACACTTCTAGAATATCCTTAAACGTTGAAGAAAATGTTATAAGCAAACCATTAGTGGACAGAGAAAAAGTTATTTTTCCACCTCTATACACCAAATTAGGTTTCATGAAGCAATATGTTAAAGCTTTAGATTTCGAAGGCGACTGTTTCAAGTACATACGAAAAAAATTCCACGGAGGAGAGACCCAACTTTCATCATAGTATGAACGAAATTGAGAAAGTGGCGTGGACTTCATTCACGATGGATGCCAACAATTTTCTTTGGCACAAGGCGTACAATTACACAGATTTAGTGAAAACGATACTTGTAAATTTCGACCTCTTAGGTTGTTATATGAGTATTAAACTTCATTTCCTACAGTCATCTCGTTTTCCCGAAAATGTAGGTGTTGTAAGCGATGAACTGAAAGATTATGTCAAGATTTAAAAACTATGGAAGATCGGTAGCAAATAAGACGGGATATTCATATGATGGTCGACTACTTTTGGAATATTCAGAGTTTGCCAAAGCAGACAATACACCAGAAAATGCTCCGAGCGGGAATTTATTCCCTGAAACTTAGTTAAATGGCTTGTAATTTGTATTAAATTTTGCGTAATTATTTATGTATGTAATTGTCGTATTTAAATAAAGAAATTGATATAATTTTGTACTTTGTTTTATATCAGTTTTCAACAATTTAGGCGCTTTTAATGATTCTTCGAAAAGCGGGATATGTTATACTATTACTAAACAAGTTTCATTTAGAAGTCAGCAACAATCGTCTTACCAATGTAATTAATTATATTTTATTCACTAAACTCTTATAACATTTTTTTTGTCGACATCTCCTCGATCTTCGTGTTTATATATCAAAATGTTTGAATGTTAAGCGTTCATAGCTTTTTAGAAACACGAACTAAAGTAATTATTACTGATTTTTAACAGTTTCTTTTTTAAAACGCAAATTACATGGCCGCTTTCTTAATTCCAAATTCGATTTGCAATGCACGCAATACATTTAATTACAAAATATTTAATAAATGTTCAATTGAAAATGATAATTATCGTGACACTTATGCAACTTTAAGTTTATGTATTTAACAAAACTAGAAAAAAAGAAATAAATCCATTTCGTTGCTAAAATGTCTAACAATATAGGACGACGTGTAATTATGAGTAACGGGTACACCAAATGTAGAACGTCTATGTTATAAAATTAATGCACACACACTTACATGTGTACATAAATATGCTGTGCAATAAGGGACATCGTTCGGGACATCCTCGCATTAGTTGCGTAACGTGCTCATGTCAGTTATGAAACGGAATTTGTATCGCACGCTCTGCAATAGCTAAAATGTCCGCTTTTTTTATGACGAAATAATGTTCTTACGACATTTATTGCAAAAAATAATTCAATTACTTCACGACCATAGTTGATACAAATGAATTTATCGAATAGACAGTTATGTTACGTTAGTTTATTTCATTTGCGGTCTTAGTTTAAATCGGTAGATGAAATTTTGAATTAAACAAATGTAAGTGTAGTTCAAATAGTTGATTATTGAGGTAGTTACTTTGTAAAATTCCATTACACATAAATAAAATTAAAGAATAAATAAAACACTGTCTAAATTTCTATATTTGCTAATATTATATATTAACTGCGGCTAGTTTCATCTGTTAGGATATTTTCCAGCAAGTACAATACAGGTTACAATCTCCTTTATATAGGAAAACGTAAAGCAATAATTAAATCCGCTTATAAAAAAGGGTTAGGTGTAAAATATACATATAAGATTATTTGTCGGTAAAAGATAATTCGTCGAAATATCTAGAAATAATAATAATCTTTAATCCCCAACAGATAACAATCCAATTACAGGACACAGTATTAAAATTAAGAATAGTAAGTGCAGTTAATTTATACAAAAAAAAGCTAATTATCCAAAAATAAAAACATTTATAACAAGGTAATGTAAGTTTTAAAACTAAATGTACAATAAATGATTAATGCTGTATCAGAATGGGATCCAAGTATAATCCAAGTATAATCCATTGGCATTTCTGTACATATGTACCAGTGGAGCCTTGTAAAGAACATTGGTTCTTGCCCTAGGTATTGAAAAAGTTTCCAACGATCTAGTATCAAACCTAGGTACGAGGAAATCAATTTGAGACAATAGCTCAGTAGAATCAATAAAATTATTAATAAATTTAAAAAGAAAACCACCGCTAACTTTCTCTCTGCGTATACAAAGGGATTCGAAATTATGTCTAGCAAGTAGACTTTCATACGCTGTACCAAAGGCAGGAAAATATCTATCAATTCTATAAGATACATATTTCCTAAGTCTTTTCTGAACACGTTCCAGGAGTAACTGCTATTAATGATAATGCGAGTACCACATTACTGAGGCGTATTCCATTTTGGACTGGACAAGAGGACAGTAAAGAATCTGCAAAGTGTGAAAGTTACTATAACCTTTGCAGGACCGAATAAGGAACCCTAAAATTCTGGAAGTTAATGTAGTTATGTCACTTATATGCTTAGAAAAGCTAAGGTGCGAGTCGAACAAAACTCTAAGATCTTTGAAGCTGTATACTCTAGGTACAGTAGATTAACGAATAATGTTCGTTAATCTACTGTAGTGAAACGAAGTGTCACTTCTGCTAAAAGAGATTACAGCACATTTGTTGATGTTTAGCTGAATCTGATTATGGGTACACCATTCGTCAATAATGCACAGATTTGTTTGAAGCTTAGTGCTATCGTCAGGTGAATTAATACTGCTAGAGATTTTTAGATCGTCAGCATAAGCTAATACTCTGCAGTCAAGATGTTCTTAGAGATCGTTAACATAGATATTGAACAAAAGGGGTCCAAAATTGGAACCCTGTGGGACTCCCGAGAAAATATCGAAGAGATCAGATGAGAACCCATTATAATGAACATAACCGGAGCAATTTTGCAGATAGTAAAAAAACAAATTAGTAATATTCGGAGCAAAGCCAAAAAATGTCTACTTGAAAATCAAAACGCCAGGGTTTACAGTATCGAAAGTTTTGCTGAGTCTGTGTATATGACTTGTAGACGTTTATCAAGTCGTTCCCGGATAAATTGAGTAATCTCGACCAGATTGGTAGCAGTAGATCTGTCGGGAATGAATCCATTTTGCATAATATATAAATATAAATAACAGAAAAATATTAAGAACTAATGAAATTATAAAATATTCGTAATTTTCATATTCAGTCGTAGGGCTAAATTCATTTGCATATATGTACCTATGCACATAAATGATAAAGATGCTTTCTTGAACGTCCTTTCTTCGAAACAATTAAATCAAAGCGGCAATTTTATTTTTGGTAAAGTAGAAGATGATATAGTAGGCTAGGCTAGGTAATTTTAATAATCAACAGCTTATATTTGAATTGGGTGATCTTGTAGATAAAGCATAGGCGTCGTACGAGAATAGAGAGGCGAGCAAACTTCAATGTCTACGTCATTCGTGTCAAGCAATTTGTTTTCTAGCGTTGTTGGGTGTGATAGTATACACGTTGTTAAAAATTGTATCAAACTTTGAAGAGGGCGATAGTATGGCCCAAAATATGCACAAAAACCTTAATATGGGTGCGAAAGTAGACAATTTCAGAGATCTGAAACATTTTGCGTTTACACTAATGTTTTTATCATGTACAAGCAAGCAACCAAATTATACTATTTGCGAACAAACATCAAAGTAAGGTGTTCAAAGTACCCTCTTTTTATTACACAGCAGCCACGACATCTTTAACGTAAAGATCCATATCGTGGCTGCTATGAAATGGAGGGAGGGCACTTTGAACGTCTCATTCGGTTTTTCACTTCTGCTATTTGTTCATAAATTACATTCTTTGTACATAGGGTAAGATGGGGTGAGATGGGCCGGAGGGGGAGATGGGCCACTCTCCGCCATTTTTTTGCTTCGTACACAATCGCGCCCATTTTCCGTGTGAATGTGTCAGCTGATGCCCACACGAAAAAAAAGTATCAAACGCATCGCGGACTCTCGTCATTTTTAATTTGAACAACGTAATTTTTTTATCGCGCTCCGAAAATCCCCGAAAATTTGTTTGCCTTCGTCTATATTTCAGTACTATTACGAAGGAATCAACGATATTGCATCGCAGCGGACTTTGACAAGTCATCATAACCTCTAAGAAGGTATGTTGGCTATCTAGGCTATATTGAATAATTTTAGTGTCATTTTATCGTGTGATTAATTAATCTTGTAAATTGGGGAGAGATGGGCCACACTTTCTCGGGGTGAGATGGGCCACTAAGTTTATGTAAATAAAACTTGCGAATCAGGGGAAACTGCCACTTTGCTTGCTTGCTGCTCTGCTGAAGGGCAATATTGGCCACCTTGCATCATTTTGAAAGGGAAAAATCTCAAGCCTGAATTCCAAGATGGCCTTCCTCCTGGATCAACAGTTTTCATGAATCAAAAATCCGCGTACATCAATACGCCATTGTTTTTGAGATGGTTCAAAGAAATTTACGTTCCTCGAAAACCTTATGGTCATAATATTTTGATTCTGGATGGACATTGTAGTCACAGTTTATCTATAGACTTGCTTGAAAGTGCTAAGAAACATGACGTCTCACTTTTGTGTTTGCCATCGCACACGACTCATGTTCTGCAACCACTAGATAAGTCCTTCTTCGGACCCTTCAAGGCTCATTTCAAGGCCGCAACGAACACTTGGATCAACCAGAATGTTGGACGAAAGGTGACGCGATACCAACTCGGACCGCTTGTAAAAACAGCTTGGGACAAATCTGCTAGAGTAGGCAATGCAACCAGTGGTTTCAAATCGAGTGGTATATTTCCTTTCAACCGCAACATTATCCCGGATTACTTTTTTGCTATTTCGGATAGCATGGACAAAGAAAAAAACACAGATGAAGAAGACGGGGAAGAGGTTTCCCCATCCGAGCCTCAAAATGTTCTTCATGCAATCGTGCCGGTACCAGTCTTACCTGCAACTAAGAAAGTAAGTCGACCAGCTGTTGGAGCAGTTCTTTTGACCGCACAAGGTCATCAAGAAAAATTGCGCCTAAGCGCGGAGAAGAAGAAAGAAATGGAGGAAAAAAAACGCACGAGAGCTAAAAGAAGAAGAAGAACTGACGACAGTGAAGACGTTTTGACGTTTGAAGCAACCAGTGACGAAGAAGTGACCCCAACACCTCGGAGAAGACAAGCTTCCAGGAGATCCAAACGATTTTTGTAAAACTTGTCAAACAGTTAGAAACTTTTTTCATGTATATTCCCATTTATTTTCAAAAATAAATACTTTGAGTTCAAAATTTTAAAGACTTAAACCAATATAATAGAGTGGCCCATCTCTCCCCATAAAATTGCAAAATTGGCATTTTAAGCAAATTTTTTTCAACTGAATAGAATTATATGAAAATGGAACAATTATTGAAATCAGTTTATAGTTTATTGTTGTATAGCCTACAAACAATATTTAATAATTTTTCGAGAATATTTTACTTTGATTTCATAAGTAACAGCGGTGATTAAACTCAAAGTGGCCCATCTCACCCCATCTTACCCTAATAAAAAGTGATGTAAACGGAAAATGTTTCTTGTGCATTTACAGACATTTTTGAATAATTTGGCCGTACGATACCCTTCAAAGTTTGTAAAACACTTTATAATACCCGGTATAACAATGCCACGCAAACAAGGAATAGTTCATTTTTAATGCATAAATTTATACATAAATTTCATACTTGTATGTACACTATGGCAGTCATTTTGGATGTGTTTTTTGTATATATTGTAAACAACTCATTAAAACTTCATCCAATATATTAACTTTGGATTTACAACGTGTCACCTGGTTTTCTTATAAAGTCACCCCCTTTTCTGAAGTTGTAGAAAACGCTACACATAATTTTTGTTGTATATTTTTGTTGAACGGAAACTTAAAATTTCGCAAAATGATTTATTTCTCTGTTAGTAAACGTAGAACTACTTTTTGTGATTCAAAATTAACAAAGTACTGGTGATGGATCTATTACCGTAGAATATACATAAGTATTAAAGCGTAGCGTGGTTGCTTCATCACTTATTACTTAATTTAATTGAAACGGTATAAGGATCAAAGTACGTATATACATACAGTGAATGTAAAAAGTATTCGTACACTGAGCTAAATGTAATAAAAAGCCATATAATTCGTGTAATTGTAATTGGAATTGTAAAACATATTAATAACAAGCAGTGTATTCCATTATTGAATAGCTGTACTTAAGAAGTTTGATAGAAATTTTAATTACACCTCAGAAACCTCTCTGTAAGCAATTTTACTTATATTTCTTGCGCACGATAAGTATTCGTACACGTACGATATTTGAGGAATTACCTACTACATTCGGGAAAGTACCGAACTACTGCACGTGAAGTTTGCGTACACATCGTCGGTAGTATATCAGTTATCATCTTGTGTAGATGCAGTACATGTTAACGGCAAAATGGGCCGTAAGAATAAGGAAACAACCCCTGAAGAGCGAAAGATTATAATTAGATTACATAATCAATGTAAATCATTGCGTACTATTTCAAAAATTGTTAACCGGGCTCACTCAACAATCCAGTCTATCATAGACAGATATTGTTATACCGGTAGATTGTATAATAAACCCAGAAAAGGACGTCCAACCAAGTTGAGTAGACGTGGTGTCAACGCTCTTCTAAAAAAAATAAAGGCCAACCCTAAACTTAGTGCACCAAAATTGAATGCAGAAATAAGAAAAAGTACAGATGTGAGTGTATGTGATAGTACAATCAGAAATATTTTGCGAAAGAACGGTTACCATGGCAGAACGGCACGGAGAAAATATTGGATAAATAAGGTAAACCAGATAAAACGCTTACAATTTGCTAAGACATACCAAAACGCGCCTCCAGAGTTTTGGAATAAAGTTATATTTACAGACGAGAGTAAATTTAACATATTCAAGTCTGATGGTAAGTGTCTAGTGTGGCGGAAAAAAAATAGTGAGCTCGATAGCAAAAATATCTGTGCAAGTGTTAAAGGAGGCGGCAGTTCAGTGCTTGTCTGGGGGTGCATGAGTGCTGTTGGTGTCGGTACATTGCATTTTATAGACGGTATAATGGATCATAGAATGTATATTGATATTTTAAAGACTAATTTACCGCTTAGTGTTGCGAAAATGGGATTAAATGGTGACTACATTTTTATGCAAGACAATGATCCCAAACATAAGGCGTGGAATACAAGGATGTGGCTGCTGTATAACACTCCAAAACAGCTTGAAACACCTCCCCACCAGATATTAATCCCATTGAGCACATATGGGATTATCTGGACAAACAACTAAGAATACGTCATATTTCCAATAAGACGGAATTAAAATGCGCCCTTCAAGAAGATTGGAATAATATTCCTATAGATTTGACAACCAAATAAGTTAATTCTATGCAAAGACGTTTAAGCGCAATCATCGATGCCAAGGGTTTCCCTACTAAGTATTAACTTTTTTGTTTTGGTTTTTTTTGTTAAGCAAATTATCGTGTGTACGAATACTTATTGCTCACTAAAACTTTCAATGTCTATGACTTCTTTTGTGTATCTACCAGAATTTTAACTTCTTTTGTATTTTGTATACTGATATATGTTTGCATAACACCCAACTTTATATAGTATAAATTATTTGTTCTTTTTTGCCTTAAATTAGGACTGTAGTCTTGTCTTTTAATAAAATTACGTATGTGTACGAATACTTTTTACATTCACTGTATATGTATGTACATACAAGTAAATCGAAAATACACAGCACTAATTTTATATGCACGACATGAAGACTCTGGGGAAATTATTCAATTTACATTAGTAAATTTATGAACGCTGAAATACCATTCATTTCCTATTTAAATTTTATTACAACATTCTTTGTTAACAATGATTAGGCTTTATATAATTATTCGCTCCAGAATTGATTACCTTACTCTCTAAAAGACTTCAAAAGAAATATTTTTAGGAGACAGACGTGATCCGCCTCAAATTGTATATAACTAAAATTACATTTCAAGTGTATTTGTTTTAAAATACAAACGAAGTGAGACAGATCTGATACGAGGATTGCTGCGAGCTTTTGTAAAGAAAGTATGAAAAACATAAATTAGTTGAACGTTAAATCATTCAAATATTAATAACACACTATTTACTACTCGTTTCGCGGAATTCCCCTCTCATCAGGTGAACTTGTGTTATTTACAAACGGTTCCTTTGTAGTTTATCGTATCTTTTAGGTACAGAAAAATGATGAACAAACATTGCCCTTCCTCTATCTTACAAACACGAATGTACTTGAACGATGGAACGAGAACGTTCTCGTTCTGTTGCCTCTCTTTCTCGTACAACACACAAATGTATTTGAACGACAGAACGAGAACGTTCTCGTTCTGTCATTCAAATACGTTCGTGTGTTCTATGAGAGAGAAAAGCAATGTCTTTTCATCATTTTTCTGTATCGAAAAGACACGATAAACCCTACAAAGGAATCGTTCGTTAATAACATAAATTTACCTGATGATGAGTGAATCTCTGAAACTTATGTAGTAAACAGGGTGTTACTAGTGAATTAACATTGTCACCCTCTCTCGTCCAACACAAAATGTATTGAACGACAAAGCTAGAATGCGAGAACCACGGCGATTTGCCGAATAAATAAATACTAAAAGGAATCATTCAGGGTGTTACTAATATTTGAATAATTCCTTTTAATATTCATCTATTTAGCAAATCGCCGAGATAGCGAGTGTCTGTCTGCACACGCTCTGGGAACTTAAAAGACATGCTACGTAATCTATTACTTCGTTAAATTTTTAATTCGAAATTTTAAAAAGTTACTCTGGATTAGATGAGAATTCAATTTGAGATACTTTGTAGGGTGTCGCTTCTTACTCGCATTTCTTCTTCTTCTTCTGCAGCTATTTATTTAATCATCATTATTGCAGTAAAAAGAAATAAAAGGGAGAAAGAAGTAGCGAGATGAATGTTGCTAATAACATGAAGTTGCATGTCAACCAAAGAAAAAGTAAATTGATGTGAATGGAAACTCGAGATATTGACAGAGGAATGAAAGGGAGAAACAGGAGATGAATGGGTTTCTGTACTTGTACACAGGCGTTACTAACACCAGATTGAAAGAAATTAATGCAAGGTTTCTGAAAGCAAACAGCTAGTTATGCATGTGCAGCCCTTTTTTTATCGCTCAATGTAACTTAATATCCAAGACGTGCACATCTTTAAGAATATTACGTGTTCTAGTTCAGAAGCAAATTAAAAATTCCCAACGTGCTATTATTAAGATTCTGAATCTTTAGGAAATACAATATGGGAACCGTTGCCGCACATATGTATATAAGACGCTATCGTGTCTCGTATCTTTTTCTTTCCTACAGTTATCGGACGCGCTTTTATTAAGAGCGTATGCCCAGGTATTATGTTAAAGAAACTTGATGCTCTGGCATTTTCGAACAAAGGAAAGTGGAAAGATACACTAGGTATATAATTCTACGTGTTATTGACCTCGATACATCGGTATGTTGTGAGTGAGGCATTCCCATATCTCCTCCGATCGTGGGCAACGTAGTGTTTAAAAGCCGCTTTCAGAAAATTATGTGCATTTTATTCTTATTAAGCCGTATTCCATTGACATTTGTTTATATGCATGGGAATTTCAATAGGAAATAACTAAGACCCACATAAGCTCTTGTGAATAATTAATAATAAATGAGCTGTACGTTTTATATTAAACAAATACAAGAATACTAAATCAGTGCATTTTAATAGATGATATTAATTTTTTCAAAATACAAAGGGTATTAGGAAAGTTTTGCAATACACCTCTGCTTATTTAATTTTTTCAAAGTAATTTCTTCTACACTCAATACATCTCTCCATCCTCCGAAACAAATCTTTAAACCATTCTGCATGATCGTTTGCACGTGAAGAAACTTTGTTCTCTCTGGGTGCCGCATCGACTGATTGAAGAGCAGATGATACGTGTGAGTTGGTGCCGAGAGATACTGAAAAAGTGTAATAAGGGAAGATCTCGGTATATGAACAATATCGTACTATTACGATGTGCCGACCAAAGCTCAAAACAAAGTTTGGGTCTTTGACGATGAGGACACACCCATAGTTGTCAAAAAATTTCGATCTGTAAAGAAGAAAATGATAGCTGTATTTTTCAAATCGAGTGGAATTGTGGAACGCGTTGTTCTGGACACACCGAAGATAGTCACAGCTACGTGGTATACTGAACAGTGCCTGCCTAAAGTCATTGGATCTATGAAGAACGTGCGGCCAAAGTCAAGAATGGACACCTGGTTCCTCCATCACGATAATGCTCTAGATCACCAAGCCAAAGCATGCACCGCACCGAATATTTGACCACGACAGGATTGAAACTTCTCGAGTACCCTCCCTACAGTCCAGATCTTGCTCCCTGCGACTTTGCACTGCTCCCGCATGTGAAAATGAAGCTAAAAGGGAGTCGGTTTTCCAGTGACGAGGGCCTTCTGCGAGCTTGGAACGACGAGTGTGCTTTACTTCCTAGTGAAACTTGGCAGAACTGGTTTAAAGATTGGTTTCGGAGGATGGCGAGGTGTATTGAGTGTAGAGGAAATTACTTTGAAAAGATTAAATTAACAAAGCTGTGTTGTAAAACTTTCCTAGTGCCCTTTGTATTATGTTATCTGCTAATACTCCTTCTGAGATTGCTACGCTTCGTAAATACCTATATCCTAAAACGTAACTTTTTTTCTTTGGCGAACATTTTTTGATGGCTTCGTCGATGCATACTACAAATAATAGGGGACTTAGTCCGCCTCCTTTGTATTAACCCTTCATTTGTTTTGAATGGTTCTGAAATTCTGCCTTGGCTTATGACGTGGTTATTATTTTCTGTGTAAATGTTTCTGAAGCAGAAGTCTATGCAGAAAAATTGCTACGTCTAAAAGAATAAAGCTAGAGGCTATGCCGACAATCACGATATATCTAGAAATGTTGCAGTAAATAGTAAATAGATTGTAGATTAACTGTTAGAACACATGTATATGAAGCGAATTAATTTTGTGAATGAAACGTAGATATCTGGTACGTAGACTTCCGCGGTCGTGGTTCATACTATCCTCTTCTGGGCTTCCAGGCTGGAACCGTGTCACTGATATAAGTGCCGACGTTTCGTACCCACTCGTATGCGATATCGTCAGAACTCAACTAACTGAAGATGTCCCATACGAGTGGGTACGAAACATCGGCAGTTATACCAGTGACACGGTTACAGCCCGGAAGCCCAGAAGAAGATAGTTAATCCCAAGTGAAGCAAACAAGTTATCATTAATTGTAACTAAAAAGACCGATTATTTTATTTATTTTTTTAAAAAGTTTTACATAAACCGTCAATTTACGATATAAAATACAAATATTGTCCTATTTGTTCAAAAACAGATAGCAAGCACACAGCACACCTTACTTTAAATTGCGCAGTACCAATATGCTAATACTTTTAACATATATTTCCAATATATTTACATAAAAGACTCGAAACTGGAGATTAGATAAATAATATGAAATCCTGTGTAAATTCTCTTGTTCAAATTTGTAGGAGTTAGACATCTAAAAACGTTTTCGTTTGCAGATGTATTACATTAAAGTTAATATTTGCTAACTTGGATGAAAGCGATTGTTGTTGAATTCTAGTTCAGAAATATGTAATTACATATGCTAACGTAAAGTTTCTTTCAAATTTCCAAGATATATTAACTAGCTAATGCCCGATCTGCTAAATTCAAATATAAGGAATGTGCCCCTCTATGTAAATATATATAAATATTATATATTACACGAAGGGGTGCCCAAAAATAACTGAAATTTCTCTATACAAACCTGTATTTTATTTTTTTTTACGAAACAACTTTAACACCTTCAACATAAAGGGTGTTTCATATTTCGCGGTTTTTTTAAAGAGTAAATAAAACACACTTTGCATTCACTTTCAAAAACTTTTTATTGGTAATTGAAGTATCAGTTATGACATTTATATGCGTAAAATAATATCTGCCAAATGGTCTCCTCTTGCAGCTCCACAGACGTCCACTCTTTTGTTAAAATTTTCAATGACATTTTGACATAATTGAGACTTTATTTCACCAATAACTCGAATAATTTCATCTTTCAAAGCAGGAACTGATTGTGGATGTTTTTATAAACCTGATTTTTCACATAACCCCAAACAAAATAGTCTAACGGTGTTAAATCACATGATCTTGGTGGCCACCATCACCGTTTCTTGAGATTACACGTCCAGGAAATTTTTCTCTCAATAAATCAATTGATTCGTGTGCAAAGTGAGGTGGTGCCATCCTGTTGAAAATACATATCCTCTAGATCAATATTTATTAATTCAGACCACAAAAATTCTGTTATCATCCGACGATATCGATCACTACTGACAATTACAGCTTCACCAGCAGCATTTTCAAAGAAGTAAGGTCCAATTACACCACCTGACCATAATGCACGCCAAACAGTAACTCGTTTAGGATGCATAGGTTTCTCAGTGGATTTTCCTCACCCCAGATACGGCGATTTTGTTTATTAACACCAAGTTCAAAATGTGCCTCATCGGAAAACATTATTTTTTGAGAAAAATCAACTGGTTGTTCATTGATGAAATTGACAAATAAACGACCTTTTAAATAATCTAATGGCTTCAGTTCCTGTGTTATTTGAACCTTATATGCCTTCAGAGCCAAATCCTTGTGTAAAATACGGCATGTTGTTGATCCACTAAGTCCAAGTTGTTGTAAACGTCGTCTAATAGACATTTCCGGATTTTCAGCAAGACTTTCACTAACCAAACCAATATTTTCTTGTGAACGACCACTACGACTGTATTTTTCACTTTTTTTATCTTCCACGGAACCGGTCTCTTGAAATTTTTTAATAATTCGACCAATAGTTAGAGTGTTTCATTTGCAGAAACGGGCCCTCAGAATCATCTTTGTGATGGGCTACAGGGACTCGTGCAGAGAACGCTTTAGAAAGGATTCGCTTCTAACTTTTTACGATATTTATATACTGGACCTTCTTTGCTTCGTGTTTAAGCACAAGGAGGCATTTTCGAATGGGAATGTAAAGCACAAATATGAAACAAGAGCCGACCATTATCTACTGCCTACTTCTCATTCTACAACTGTGTTCCAAAAAGGTACATATTTTATGGGCTGCAAACTATACAATAACTTACCTCATAATATTAAAAGTATCAATAACTTCCCCAGTTTTAAAAACAATCTTTAGCAGTACTTGCTTGCGATAAACTGTTACAGTTTAAATGCCTTTTTATGTAGAAATTTGTAGTATTTCCTTTTCTTTTTAGTGACGTATTTCTAGCGTATGGTATGTGTAATATGTTTGAGCCGCTATTTTTTGTATGTTCTGATATTATGTATACTTGGTTTTTGAAATAAAATATTATTATTATTAATTTGGTACGTAGTCCAGGCTATCTGCTTCTGGGTTTCCGGGGTTTATTATTATTATTATTATAATAGTGCTTTCAGATGGACGATTATGTAAATCATAAAATTCACGTAATTTTCTAAAAACTCTTTTCACAGAATGCTGATTTTCATAAAACAATTCAACAATTTGAGCGCGTTGTTGTACCGTGTAGGAAGCCATTTTTATAAATGTCATACATCACACCATTTAAATACCCACATATCCAGACAAATTCAGTGCGCCATCTATATTTTATTTATTCTTATAAAAATCGCGCAATTTGAGACAGCCTTTATATATAAATTTAATATATTATACGAAGGGGTGCCCAAAAAGAACTGAAATTTCTCTATCTTAGCCAAAAAAAATCTTGAATCCATTACATACATATATTAGTCTATATAAAAATTAAATTTTAGAAAGTGTTAACAACGGTTTCAATCTCCCGTCTTTTCAATTATATTATTCATTTCTCTTTTTCCTCTGTACGGGCGCATGTGTCACGGCTATTTTAAACATAATTACTTTTCATAAAAAATTAGCAAAACGCAAATGTATTCAACTTTATTTCTTGAACAAAATACTTCTGACCTACTTATTTTTTAGTTTTGGTACTTTATCATTGTTTGATATGAATGTAATCAATACCATATATTAATTCTTTGCTAAGCATGCATTCCATTGTTATTTTACGCACCTGAAAATGCATTCTTATCTGCAGTTTGCTATGTCTCGCTATTTATTTTAAGAATTCGTATTGGCAGAAATACACACATATATATTATATACGTGTGAATGTATTAAATAATCATTTCTGTTAGTGCAAAATACTGGTTTCTATTTAAAACTTTCAAGTGGATGTATTTTTGTCGATGGGCCAAGAAATTGCACAATTTTCTTTACGTATATATATATAATATAATCCTACAGTTCGGTGATTCGTCATTCGGGGTTGGTTTTTTGAAGCTCAGCCATGAATTCCGGCAAGCAAATGGTTGTATATCAATCGGTAGTAACAGTTCATTCGTCTTATATAGGAAGTGTTGCTACATGACCTGCTTTCGAGACAAATGCCGCGACCATCTTTGTGAAGTTTTGCATATAAAACTGGAATGAAACAGTAATAACTTTTAAAGAATTCATTGTTTTTCAAAGTATTCTCCACGAAGATTAATGCACTTTTGCATGCGCTCGAATCAACTCTATTCCTTTCGATTGTTGGTACAGTTAAAATTGCTCCTTCTGACGACTGGAACCTGTAAGCACTCAGTCCGTTCTTGACTTTCGTAAAGGTAAAGAAATCGTTGGGACTTGGGACCAGACTGTACGGAGGATGGTCCAACAATTCGACATTTTGTTGAGTTAAAAATTCAATTGTCTTGCGTGTTGTGTGCGAATTTGCATTGGCTTGGTGGATGATGATTTGTCGTTCGGGGTTGGTTTTTCGAAGCTCAGCGATGACTTGCGGCAAACAAATAGTTATATACCTATCGGCAGTAACAGTTCTTTGATCTCGTGGAGGAATTGTTGCTACATGACCTGCTTTCGAGACAAATGGCGCGACTATCTTTTTGGAGACACTTCGAGAACGGATTACTTTTGTCGGCTTTTCTCCACCTTGGAACACCCAAATAGATAACTGACGTTTATTTTCTGGCTCGTATGAGTAAACCTAAGATTCATTGCCACTGACAATGTTGTACGTTTTTAGAGCTTCCTACCTTGAAGCGAGTTTTTTTACACCAATTCACCCTAGCTGCTTTCTATTCTTCGGTCAACAGATGCGGTATCCAGCGAGAAACTAATTTTTGTACACACAATTCTTTATGCAAAATTTTTTGAATTGAGGTCCTCCAAATCCCTAATAATGTTTCAATCTGGCGATATGGCATATGTCGATCTTCGTTGATGATCTCCCGCACCGCATCGACGTTTTCCTGAGCAACTGCCATTTTTGGCGAACCTGCGCTTGGATCGCCGCTGAGACTAATCCGTCCACGCTTGAATTCTCCGTATCAATGAGAAATTGTTGACTGATGTTGTGTTTCATTGCCGAAAACAGAAACCAATTCGGCGAGGCATTCCTGTTGAGATAACTGCCTTCGAAAAGTATAAAAAATTATTCCGCGAAAATGTTCTCGGTTTAATTCCATTTTTCAACTAACTTGTCAACTTTGACAATTCGTTGTAGCTACAACACTACACGTATCGCACTGATATTTTAGATTTAGGTTAACTAAAGATGGAGGTTAATTTTTAGTGCCGACATTTGATTAGTAGCGCCCTCTATGTCCCATTATGCAAAACTTGGACATCCCACGTAGTACAAGTTAACTACTTAATTGAAATGATATTTCTATATGATTTTCAAATGACAAGCATCAAATGTCAACCAACGAAAATTTGCAAAATACATTTTCGGATTTATTATGAATTCACTCAGCTGTAGCCGGCAGTTTTGCATCATTTTATATCCAAAATATAATAATAAAAAAACAAAATACCCCGGGAAGCAGATTCCGGTTGGTTCACAAAATTTACGAATTTTTGAGTATTTGTAATTTTTCCGGATTAAAATTATTATTTTCAGATTTTTCAATCATAAGAAGTCTATATAAAATAAATTTTTATGAAAATAAAGCTGGATTAATGGAAAAATACCCAAAATTGGTTGAGGTCAGTTTACTAAATATGCTTATGTTTCGGATATGAGTTGCTTTCACACTGACATTTTGGTCATCTTCAAATTCTCCTATCTCAAGAATTCCAAGAATATTTTTTTCAAAATTCAAGGTGACTCCATATACTTCAGTTTAGCCAGCCCACCTTTTACTTGTTTTGTTTGATCACACAGCATATCGTTTTACATAAAGACATACAAGTCATTAGAAGCGTATACAACTAAACAATTTTTAGTGACATTGTAGTGAGCGTAGTCTATTGTACCTTTGCCAAAGTTAGTTTTACATTTAAAACCAAACCTTAACTAGAGGAAAATACTTTGTGGTTTTGAACACGCAACATTTGTTAAATCACTCTGAATTTTTTAATGTAAGAACGAGGTTCTGGGACTGCTTCCAAAAAGATTCATCGTTGAATGATATATACACAACATGGAAACGTAGATGCTAATCTTAAAGTCTGTATTCTCGATGATTCTAACCATTTTCCCTATTTTTTTTATTATTATTTATTTTGCAGTTTATGGAATAAATATACGCCAAAATTTGACCACGAAAGCAATTTTGACATTAACTATGCCACATTATCTAAGGTTATTTTTTATGTACAAATATGTAAATGACAGTTTACAGTTTAGATGTTATTTAGTACTAGAATTCATGTAAAGTTTAATAAATTTTATATCAGAAATAGTTAATGTGGGTTTTAGAATGTATGAATTTCTATATTTGTCCACCTAAAATTTTGTATAGATCGAGGGAATACAAGAAAACTATTATATTTAAAATATACCTCATTTAACCAGCTTGTATGACTTGCCCACTTGAAAATGAATAGAATAATCATCTAACATCACTTCATTCAATTTCAGGTGGCAAATTATGGTGTAAGGGCGGATTTGGAAGAGTAAAATGAAAACGGAAACAATGGAGTCAGAACTAAAGGGTGTTACAGTACGAAAGGGTCTCCTGATGGCTCCACCAACCGCTGGATATTCTAGCTTAGTCAATAAACACAAAAGAGCCGGCTCGACGGGGACAACCGGCGACGAATCCTACACGACCGACGAAGAAGACAACGTGGAACTTGAAGAACCAGACTGTTCAATCAAAGAACACGTTACTAGTAAATTATTTAATCATGACCATAACGATTTCGGACTAATTTCGGACATCTCAACTATAACGGATAAAGTGGAACACATATCTGTGGTGCACAGAAACAGTTCGGACAGTTCGGTTTATAGCGATATGGGTCTGGAAAAGTGCGCGGATGAAATAGACTTGGCGTACCTGGCTAAGAACAATTGCGATATTAGTGAGAGCAATAGTAACGGCCAGGATGCCAGTGGCGATTCTGGTGATTGGAGTAGAGCCGTTGTGGAAACGAAAGAAATTTCTTTCGCGAGGTTAGAACAAGAACTTAAACTTGCCCATCAAGAACTGAGATTAAGGGATGAGGAAGTTAGTAAATTGAGCAGAATTAGACAAGATGTAGAGTCTGAATTGGAAGACCTCACGGCAAGTCTTTTTCAGGTAAGAATTTGAAGAAGTATGGAGAATTTTGGATAGAATTTGTATTTTTTTATTCATAGAGAATTATTCGAACAATTTGTACCTTCAGAAACTTACATTTTGAGATAGTTTTTCATTTGTTGCTTCAAGATTAAGCAAAAAAAAGCTAAATTTCGACATCAAAATCATATATGTATATGTGCAGAATTTAAAACTGTATATAAAGCAATGTGATGTAATTTAGTACCCTATAAGGATCCGTTTCTAACGAATCTTTATTTTAGTTGAACAAGATGTCACTTTTTCTTTTTATGGACTAATGTTCTATAACGATATTAATCTTGCAGATTAAAGAAATAATTAGCTTGATATAAAATGAAACTACAAATAAGGTAGCAGTATAATTTTATGCTTTGATGTACAATGGTTATGTAGTTTTAAGAATTTATATTATAAGATAACTTTAAGAAAATATAAACGTAGTAATATATTCAATTCAACATCTCACCACGAATGTCTTACGACGTTACGTAAATGATTGCGTATTACTCATAATATTTTCTGTACCTTATGGTTTCACCCATTTGGGGCAATAGAGCACTAAATTTTTAGTAACGATGTTTGGGAAGGGGATGTCCCCCTTTTTCAAGTTATTTATTTTTTTAGCTTTCAATTTTTATTTACATATTTTTTTATTATTTTGTTTTTATATGTAACTATTTGTGAGTACTTATATTTTTATTTTATTATATTTTTGCCTGTTTAGTAACATTCACATGTACTCAAGCATTTTTAAATTCACAAACTTTTACTATCTTTACTGTACGGATGTAATCTTTGGGAGTATTTGGTAATGCTTCTTGCATGCACATTTGTGTTACTTCTTTTTCTTTTATCTCCTGTGTCAAGTATGCATGCGTAAATATAAATTTACGATTACGGATGTTTGTGTATATAAAAGGAGATGCAGGCAATTTATTTTCTAAGAATTAGGTTATTGTAAATGTCGTTATCAACTTCAAACGTACCATTATCAATCTTAATGACATTTTTTTAAGTTTTATTATTTATTATCCACAAAATAATTGAAAAAATAATGTAAAAAAATGTATTGCAGGTAAAAAAAAATAAATACCTTGAAGAACGGGGATGCTCCCTTCTCCGTCGTTACTAAAGTGTTTCATTACCCCATGCTTGAAATATCCAATACAAAAGAATAACATTTATAAAATAGACTAATATTTTTTTTATTGACAAAACAAATTCAAATATTTGAATATTAACTCGAAACTGAAACGAAAGCGTTCACTTTAATAGAGATATTTATAAAATGTGACTTTCTTCGGCTATTAATTTACATTCGTTTACGTCATTCTTCGGACTGTGTAACACGATACCATTTTTATAAATTGACAGGCATGTAGTTGGAATTTTTTCGATCAGTTCAAATATAAAATCTTTTGTATATATTTTTTTAGTTAAAACGCGAATATAAAAAATAAAATTTCTCTTGCAATAACCATCATAGTCTTTCCCACGTTTATTGTAACTTTAATCGATGAATTTACATAGGAATCATAATATGAAAACTGTAATTGTCAAGGCCAGAATAGAATACACAATTTTACTTTTATATTCTTTTTTATGCATATACAGTTAAGAAGGGGTTTTTATATACTTTTTATATGACAAATAATTTGGACATCGTGTATTACATAACATTATACATGTACGTTTGGAATTCCAGAAACAAAAAAGTTGTTAGCATGTTTTCACATCTTATAAAAAATTGCTTATCTTTCTTAATCAAAATTGTTTAAATTTTACATAATAGTTTCCAATATCTGTCTTCTGAATAATTTAATTTTAATATTTATATTCATAAGTGCGAATATTTGATATTGCTTCAAAGGTATTTTTGGGAGAATATTTATTTATTGCCTAATATCTCTTCTTCTTCCTTTTCGACGTAAGTCTACATATGTAACACTTCATAGTAGAACTTGTTTCCGTGACCGTTTTGCAGTCCTTTCCATCAGACATGGTAAATAGTAATATATGCGCTACGTTTACTATATTTCCATTCAATGAGCAGGTTGTATTTGTAGTTCAGTATGATCAATTTCTGCTAAAGTAATATCTATGGTCACAGTGCACATCTTGGTTTTCAACGGTGCGGATCGCGTACGGAGCTTATTTTTTCGTACAATTTTTTCGCCGTGTGTTACCAGGTGCGACACTTTGAAATTATCTGCTGATGATGACAACTTGGTTGTCGAAATGCGTATACAGAATTTACAAATAGTTAATTGTGGAAAGGGGTTATATATCAACCTTATTGATTAATATCTATGGATTCGTACTTCTGTTGTAAATGTATGGGCTGACAGAAACGGGGCAAAGATGGTTGTGGCTTTTTTTTATAATTATATTATTGGCAGGGGTGTTTGATACAAACTGAAAAGGTACCAATGATTTTAGAAACATATAAGCATCAGAAGCACCTTCCTGTTTAAATTTTTGTTTCTATTCACTGTGACTTGAGCTTCCTTCGCATCCCCATTTTGTCACTGTTGGTTGGCTGTACTTTTTGGCATACAAATTTAAAATTTCTTTTTGTAAGTCTATATCTTTTCGTTGTATGCTCGAGCAGTTGTTGTAACGGTACTTGAGCATAATCTTCCGACGCAGTGATATTGTCTGAACAACACTCTTTCTCGGCGTATTGAACAACCTTGTGAGGCGGATATCTATTCTTTACGGGTTTCTAATTAAATTATATTGCTGTCGTGTCAATTTTGCATCCACAAAAAGTGATAGCGCTTGCCTAGGTGTTTTTATCAGCAGTTCTAAAAGCTTTCTGATACCCCCATGCCCGTTTTGGTGACGTATTTATCATATGTTTAAATACAGAAGGAACACTAACATTCTCTGCTTTTTCTATATCACTAAAGATTTCATCGTCACACAATCCAATTCTACCAGGTTCAGCATCGTTCTCGACGTCAAATTCATCTTCCAAAAGTTCACGTATTGCGTCCTCATTTAGTTTGCTGGACATTTTTGTTCCAAACGACTGAAAAAGACAAAAATAATATTTTTAAAAAAATACATACTTGGTATCGAGGGTCCATTTGGACCCCATTTTTGTTATACCTCTGCTTCTAGTAAAGATTAACCGCGTTACGTCCAGCACACTACGTACTGAGATTACTAAAATGCATGTATGCGTAAGTAACCGAAAATGAGCAATAGAACAATATGTGTATGTGGTAGGGTCCATTTTGACCCCACAATACCAATTAAGGATTAACAAAACAATAACTGAATATCCGTTTATGAGACGGCTTGAATAGTACTAGGACTTCTGTAAAAAAAGAAAATCTAGGTAAAATAATCTATAATAAACAGTTTTAATTACTTTCCAATTTAATAAAATTTATAATAATTTATTATTTAAACGTAAAATCGTATTCATGCCCGGAATTGATTTTTCTATTTTAAGTAATTTTACCACGTTACGTGCGCCAACAAAATATTTATGGCTTCGAATGTAAATAAAGTCTGAAATGTTAATTTAAACGGAGTACTTTCTATAATTAGTCCCGACACTGACGTAAATAACTAACTAGTTGATATAAGGGTATCTATAAAGTGAAGATTAGCAGTCAATGAAGCCTGCCGACTAAATTAAGGCTCCCGTCAGATGACTTTCTACGTTCAAGATAAATCGTACAACAAAGACGGTCTTCAAGTTCCAAGAGGTTGAATCCGTAATAATCACTGATAATTCCGTGCTCCATTAACTTCGACATTCCGTTTAAGGCAAGCCGTATTAATTTGAACACTTTTGCTGGTATCAGCAACTGCGTTGTGCTAAAGAAAAGAAAGTTTAAACTTAAAAAATGGAATTTTTATTGTTTTTCTTGTGTGCGTTCTGATACTCTTGATAATACTAACACAGGTCTACAATTAAATTTTGTTTCTATGCTGATTATAATCTGGCACCTGTTTTTAACTAATTTTAACATGGTGATTTCAAATATCAATCTCGCTTTTCCTTATCACATCAGGTTTTACTTCTATGGTCTTTTTTCCGTGTCGCTCGTTTGAGTGTCATATAAACAAATATACGAGGGTAGTTTGACAAGTAGTGAGAATGGAAAAGAAAATCAAATTTTTTAAATACAAAATAATTTCTATTTTGCAATATATTCTCCTAAAAGAACAATACATTTATTCCACCGGTGCTCCAATGTCCTTATGCCATCTCTAAAATGCGGTTCCGTAAGCCTTGCAAAATACTCATTTACGAAGATGATAAGCTCGTCGTTAAACGAAAATTTCCTTCCACCTAGAGCCGTTTTCGATTTTGGAAAAAGGTGGTAGTCGGAAGCGGTTAGATCCGGCGAATAAGGCGCATGCGGTACTAATTGAAAATGCAACTCGTGGATTTTGGACATCGCAACTCTGCTGGTATGCAAGGGAGCGGGAGCGTTGTGTGCTGGTATGCGAGGGAGCGTTGTCTTCGTGAAACATAATCTTTTTCTTTGCCATTCCTGGCCGTCCAGCACGAATCTAAACATTTAATTTTTGTAGAAGTCCTGCATAATATTGTCCGTTTATTTGTGGTACCTTTCTGAAGGTAATCAATGAGCAAAATGCCCTTTGAATCCCAAATAAATTGATGCCATCGCCTTGTTTGCCGATAAAGTGGTTTTTGCATTCTTTGGAGGTACAGAACCACGTTCTAACCATTGTTTCGACGACTGTTGTTTAGTTTCGGGTGTACTGTAGTGTATCCAAGTTTCATCGCAAGTAACAAATAGCCTACAAAAATCAACCGGATTCCGCTTATGAACGTCCAAACACTCATTGGAAATGCGCAAACGAGTGAACTTTTGATCAGTCGTAAGCAATCGCGGCACCCATCTTGCCGAAAGCTTGGAAAGCCCCAATTCTTTCGTGTTGAAATGTGGTGTACGCGTTCTGTTGAAATATTTACCATGTCTGCTATCTCTCTCACTTTGAGTCGTCGATCTTGCGTAATAATATTATGGATTTTTATAATCATTTCCTTAGAAGTCACGATTTTGGGTGCTCCAGAGCGCGCTTCATCAACACAGCTTGTTCTACCACGTTTAAATTAATTTACCCATCTACTTATTGTGGCGGGTGAAGGAGCAGATTCACCTAATGTTTCCCGTAACTCATCTTTTATTTCGGTAGCTTTCCTACCCTTAATTACGAAGTATTTGATCACCGCAAGATACTCTGCTTTTTCCATTTTAATAAAACGACGTGTTGCTTCTTTTTCAATCAACTGTCAAAAATAAACTAATCAATCGATTTATATAAATATCGGAATGTAAACATATATATATTTACCAATTAGAGCGCCACCTATGTGTCATTCTCACTACTTGTCAAACTATCCTCGTATATATAAATGTTTAGATTAATAATAAAATCCCTTTCCATACCAAAATTTTCGTATGGAAAGGGATTTTATTAACCTTTATCCTTTTTTATCCTTTACTCTTTCACTGAATAAATTTTCAGAAATTGTTGTATGTCTTATAGTTAAGTCTTATAGTTAACAATTTTCCGGGTAACAAGTGGCAGGAACCGATGAGGGGATGAACACGTGCAGACATTACCGATAGCTTGCATCCTGTCAGTGACGCGAAGATGCTTTGCAAACATGAATTGTTAACTGTGACGAGTGTAAATAAGTTTCTAAATCGTTTTCCTACTTTAGAATTACGTACATTTATTTCATTTATAATCGCACGTATCTATCCCTCTCTTGGCAAGGTTGTACGTTGCTGCGAATCCGTTTCTTTACTTATCGTGTATCACTATGTTTGATGTCATTTTTAAGCCTACATTTTTATGTATCAAACTCTTGATTTGCATCTTTTTATATTGGTTTTAATGTTTTATTCTCATTGTGTATTTGCTGTAATTTTCCGTGAAGAAATACGTCACCGTATTTTATTTTTTTTACTGTTATTTGTTTCTTTTATTTATAAATGTTTCTTCAATAAGATTTCACATATTACACGTATGTTAGATAACTAATATTTCCTACATATATGATAAATTCTAGGATAAAATTCCGAAGAGATAATGTTATTAGGAATTTTCCAAATTAACAATAAAATCTTTTTAATCTCCATTCCTGGTTCTGATAAGAATGCGACGTGGTAAACATCATCATTACCGTATATTTATAAACATTACTTTAGTTTTAAAATACAGAAGTTTATAAATATTTACAGGAATTTTCCAAGAAAACAGATGAAAATTATGTCATAAATTGGTTGCAATTAAAAGAAAATTACCTTGGGATTTACTAACATAAAAACTTTGTGGTTTGTTACTGCTGTATATCCTTTAAATATTAAATAAATTAATAGTGTTTTTTCCTACGAATAGCTACTTCTCAAAAAGTTTTTTTTGCTGTTTTTCAATTTACGGTTTCCAGGATATCAATTGTTTATAAAAAAAAAGTTGTACAAATAATTAATATTTTCGCTTCTGCAAATTTAAATACATTTTTTCTTGAAATTTATTCGTCTTTCATAATTGAATATTGATATCATTGTTATTATTATTTTGTGTTTATGCTCCTAAAAACCTTTGTAACAAATTTATCCCATCGAAAACAGAAAACTAGAAAGCTTATGTTGTCGGAACTATGTTTTGGAAAGACATTTTTTATTTGGATTTTCTGCTCTCCAAAAATAACGTTTGTTACGCCGAGGGTTTCGGGATTGAATTCAATGGTCTGTCCGGGAAAGTTTTTCGTGGTTTCCCTTCTCGTTTACACGAACGCTGGCAGTCAAAGATCTTAAGTTGCACTACAAGTACGGTAGTACGCCTCATGACTTGCTAATGCCCTCCCTAATTGATGTTGACTGCTATTGTAGGATGAGAAGGCATGGATTATTATTATCACATATTAATAGACTTTTGATTTTGCACTCTGAGTGCAAATGCAGTGTATAACTAAGAGACTATTTACTTAAAGTTATAAAACGATCCCTTTGACTATACTTATGCCTTCACAAGTCTCTTATGCCTTCACAAGTCTTCTGTCCTCTATTATATATGTATACTATGTTTTGACTACATGAAGGCTGAGTTTGTCCTTGGTTGTCCTTTATAATGTTCTAGTCTGCTAGACACTATTAAAAAGTTTTTATTTGTTCATTCGTTCAAAATAACCATATCATCGAAGATGAGAATTCTCAATTTATAACTGCTTCGTTTTTGTTACTTTTATTATTCTCTTTCATCACTTAAGATTAATAAAATTCTCGTATTTTGTATATTTCATACTTTTGTTTATTACGATAACTAAGTTGTCATCATCAGCAGATAATTGGCCATAGTGTCGTACCTGAATCCATGGCAAAATGCGCACAGAATTAAGTCCGTATCAGATTTTCACCGTCAAAAGCCAAACACACACACTGTCAAATTAATTATCGAAATACGTATACAGAAAGGAAGGGATTTTATTAATCCTTAGTGATTAATTTAATCAACCACAGTCTCCATTAATATTTATCCAGTATTCTCTTTATATGTACATTTCATTTACATTCTGTGGAATTTGCTTTTGAACATTTTTGTGAGAACCCAACGTCAACATTGGAGAGTTATGGTATAGACTCTTATATGAAATTACAGATTCTTTATTTGTAGTCCTTTCATTTCCATGAAGCAGTTTTTTAGATCGTAACATAGGTTAGCAGCACTATTCAAATCTAGCATTTTTATATGCATCTTGGTATCATTTTTGGCTGCCGAAATGAACTCCCAGATACTTAAAATTATTAACTTGTTTTATACTCTTTTTGTTTCATTCGTAACATAGGTTGGTAGCGGTTTTCAAATCCAGCATTTCTATATTCGTCTTGGTATCATTCTTGGCTGCCGAAATGAACTCCCAGATACCTAAAATTATTAACTTGTTCTATACTTTCTTTGTTTAATTCAATATTCACTGTAAAGTTGGACTTTATACTTGTTTCTTGATGATTTTGCTTGATATTTGTAGTGTTTCTTAGGTAATTCATTTTTGTTTTTCATTAAAGATGCCCTTACAAAGTGAAACTGCTTTCATATATTTGTTTGTCCCGCATCTAATTCTAATTGTTCTGCTTTTAGCTTCTTTTGCTATGCATTCCATGACAAAATAACTAAATAACAATGGTCTAACTATGCCTCCCTGTCGAACACTTCCACTTACTAAAATTGTACTTATTCCACGACAAATAACAAGGGTCCAATTATGTCTCCCCCTTGAACACTTCCATTTACTAAAATTTTTCGAAATTACTTGTCAGATCTTACGCACTTTCTCTTGTTTTGATATATATCTGCTTGCCTTGGTTTTGCCTGAATCTTCTTTATAGACTTTTGTGCAGCCAATCTTGGAGGTTTCTCGAAAACCTTCTCTAAGCTTACGAAACATAAAATTACCTAAACCTTCACAGTCTTCTTCTGTTTCTCGAGCGCCTTCTATAAAATTATAAGTCTTGGTAAATCATTTAATCCTCCTTAGTTTTTGGAAAGGTTTCCGACAGATTTCCACGATTATGATTAGGAGAAGCCCACGAAGACGAAGATATTTCTAAATTTTTCTCTATTTTTGAGTAAATATGTATTCTTCGGAACTGTTCTAGTTACGTTTTTAGTTAATTTGCAAAATTTTTCTCTGGGTTTCGTTAATAATCTTTCAAGGCAATGCTTAGAAGTGCGGTGTATTATAATTTTTTGATTACAATCCACCATATCGTCCCATCATTAGGTTATTTGAGGTGAATTTTTATAAGTTGCTACTTCAGGCATCCCTGTATATTGTAGACACGAATAGCATTTCAGGTGCATTAACTTTTTTATTAAACAAACAAGTGTGTCAAAAATATCTCTTTTTATCTAGTTTAAAACTCAACTTTTCTGTCTTGACAATTTACACAAATTTTCTGCAAATTAGAAAAATATGTTACAACCCAATTTGTTTTCAATTTTTCGAAAAAAATTCTTACGTAAGACTTTATTGGTTTATTTTCGTTAATTTTTGCAATGCCATAAGTACTAAAAATATAATGAACAGTAATAGACTTCTCTTCTAACATGTACAGAACACACGCACGTGTTAATATGTTGCATTCCTAAATTGTTCGAGGTTCGAAGTCACGTTACAGGATTTTTTCTATTTGCAAACATGATGTTTACCATCGCATGTGGTATGGTTATTTAACACAAAATAATTAGTGAGAAATTTTAACATATTCTCTAATACGTACGTTTTCATGCGGTAAATTCTCACAGTAGATTTTTTCAAGGGCGAGTAGATTAAATGTCAATAAAGTTGTCCGTAACTTATAATTTTCGTAAACACATTAAATATTTCTGAAGGAATCCTCTCGTTGGCAATTATTTTTGCAGACGTCTTAGTAAATAATTACAAGGTATATCCGTTTATATAAATTAATTAAATATGTTTAAATTACGCTAATAGTTCCTTGAAATTAAATGAATATAATCCAAATGGCGAGTATTTTGCTTCTTCTTCTAAATTAACATATATTAAAAAAATTATAATACGTGGGAATTTTATATTGATGCATGCTTGGAAAGTTTGTTCTTGTGTTATTATCAACAGATTAAAACATCTATATTATTGCTTAAATATGAAATATTTATACAATAGTGTGCATAAGTGATTAACCATTTTAGAAAATTTTACGTACTGTATCGTTTTCAAAATAATAACTAAAAGAAACTTTTTTCTACACAGTAAACTTTTTAATATTAATAATACAACAAAAATAATTGCATGTAACTGGAAAATTATTAATAATAAAGATAATAATACGTAAGATAATCTGGTAAGTAGACTTCCATGGTCGTGGTCCATGCTATTTGCTTCTGGTCTGGAACCGCGTCATTTGTATATATACATATATACGACGATAGTTTGACAAGTAGTGAGAATGACACTTAGGTGGCGCTCTAATTGGTAAAACAAATGCACTGTAATTTAGACTGGCTATTTATATGTTTACATTCCGATATTTAGATAAATCGGTTGATTAGTTTATTTTTGACAGCTGATTGAAAAAGAAGCAACACGTCGTTTTGTTAAAATGGAAAAAGCAGAGTATCGTGCGGTGATTAAATACTTCGTAATTAAGGGTATGAAAGCTACCGAAATAAAAGCTGAGTTACGGGAAACATTAGGTGAATCTGCTCCATCATCCGCCACAATAAGTAGATGGGTAAATGAATTTGAACGTGGTAGAACAAGCTGTGCCGATGAAGCGCGCTCTGGAGCACCCAAAATCGTGACTTCTAAGGAAATGATTATAAAAATCCATAATATTATTACGCAAGATCGACGACTCAGAGTGAGAGAGATAGCAGACATGGTAAACATTTCAACAGAACGCGTATACCACGTTTTAACGAAAGAATTGGGCCTTTCCAAGCTTTCGGCAAGATGGGTGCCGCGATTGCCTACGACTGATCAAAAGTTCACTCGTTTGCGCATTTTCAATGAGTGTTTGGACCTTTATAAGCGGAATCCGGTTGATTTTTGTAGGCGATTTGTTACTTGCGATGAAACTTGGATACACTACAGTACACCCGAAACTAAACAATAGTCGAAACAATGGTTAGAACGTGGTTCTGCACCTCCAAAGAAAGCGAAAACCACTTTATCGGCAAACAAGGTGATGGCCTCAATTTTTTGGGATTCAAAGGGCATATTGCTCATTGATTACCTTCAGAAACGTCCCACAATAAACGGACAATATTATGCAGAACTTTTACAAAAATTAAATGTTGAAATTCGTGCTAAATGGCCAGGAATAGCAAAGTAAAAGATTTTGTTTCACCAAGACAACGCTCCCTCGCATACCAACACAGTTGCGATGTCCAAAATCCACGAGTTGCATTTCCAATTAGTACCGCATGCGCTTTATTCGCCGGATCTAACCCCTTCCGACTACCACCTTTTTCCAAAATTGAAAACGGCTCTAGGTGGAAAGAAATTTTCGTTTAACGACGAGCTTATCATCTTCGTAAATGAGTATTTTGCAAGCCTTCCGGAATCGCATTTTAGAGATGGCATAAGGGCATTGGAGCACCGTTGGAATAAATATATTGCTCTTTTAGGAGAATGTATCGAAAAATAAAAATTATTTTGTATTTAAAAAATTCGTTTTTCTTTTCCATTCTCACTACTTGTCAAACTACCCTCGTATTGTATTTTTTCCTTTTGGTCGTGATATTGTCTGTTATTTATGCTATATTTTCTCGTAACGTCTCTCGAGATTATATTTCCCATATATACTTTAATTCACTACGTTTTCTAATTTCCGGGACTTGTAGTTTTGGATCTTCCGGGTCTTCTCTTACTTGAGAAATATTTCATTTTATAAAGAGTTTGTGTTTAGACTTCACTGTTGATATTGCTCTTCGAGTTTTCTCATTATTTAGACCGTTGGCTATAATTACTCGTCTGCAAACAAGAGGGTTGTTAAGTAACTAAGTTTTTCTTTTCGATATCGATGCCAGCTATTTTTCTTCTCTAGTTATTCAACTCTTCTTGAATATACATACAATAGCTTATAATTAAATTGTCCCACCCTGTAATTTGAAAGTTTTAATGGAATAAAATTCAAACACATGAAATTCAGAACGTATACTAGGACTATTGCATTGTTACAGGTGATTCATTTCATATTATTATTTGTCACTGTTATTTGTCTTTGCAATTTCTTAACGCTATGTTTATAGCAGGTTGTGATTTATTTGTTACGACTATGTTTTACAGTAGCTTTATTAAATTGTGACTGTTACATTGTTTCTTTTTGTAATTTGATTAAATTCTGACCTCAACACACTATAATTTCAATTTATTTTGTGACACTTTAGCTTTGCATTTTTACAAGATTGCCTACTATATTTAATAATTTTTACGTCAAATTTGTTATTTTAATTTATTTTTAAATAATGATTTTAGTACCAAATTATTCTTGCTCAAATTTTTTTCAATATTTCTATATAAATAACTCAATTATGGCTTGTAGACTTCTCATGGTTCTCCCATCTTGGATTTCAGATTGGAACAGCCTCCTCGATACTTGTATTGCCCTTTTCGTCTTCAGTTCCATGAGGTATCGTCAGGTCTCATGGAATTGAAGATGAAACGTCGACTGCTGAAATATCGAGGACGCAGTTGGAACTTGGAATCCAGGATGAAGACAACCTATTAACTTTTTATATTTGCAGCATCTGTTAGTTAACAGTCCGCCCTAGTTTTAAAAAAGATTTAAATAAAAATAAATAAAGAGATCTGATAAGATGTATCTTATTAGATCTCTTTTATATGAAAGGCTCGTTCTAATCCACAAATGTACTAGATTTCTACAAGATATAGTTGATCGTTTCTCAAGCTCTACTATCTGGAATTGATCTGTTTTAGATCTGTACAAGTTAGCATGAGGGACTGGGCGCAGTAGGTAGTATTAGGGGAATTCAGAATAATTCAAATGAAGCTTCAATATTTTTCAGAACTGTTACATTCGAACAACCTTCAAGTAAAGAAAAGGCACAACTATAAAAGACTGAGTTAAAATCGCAAGTGTATTAAATATATTATAAATCAGGTATGGGCAACCTTTGACATGTTGTGGGCCAAACTTTAATGTGCAAATACGTTCGCTGCCCGCGTTTAAAAGTAGTGCATTTTAAAATAGTGTAGCGATAGATATCAGACATGAAATAATACGACAATGTCTCGCGGGCCAGATCAAATCTTACAGCGGGCCGGATCAAATCTTACAGCGGGCCGGATCAAATCTTACAGCGGGCCGGTTGTTGCCCACAGACGTTATAAATGAAACAGCGTTCCAACATATTTTTTTTTTCTTGAAGGCACTAATTTATGTCTGAACCATTTGCATACTCTCATTTAAGTTGTTTTTTTCAAAATATTTCAATATGTATATATATATATATATATATATATATATATGTATATATATATATATGTATATATATATATATATATATATATATATATATATATATATATATATATATATATATGTATATATGTATATATATATATATATATATATATATATATATAATTTTGCCAATAAAAATGCCAATTCAAACATCAAGTGTTTCAATACCAAACACCATACAACTCATAGCAAAAATTTATTATTTTTACTTGTAACTGCTACAGTTTCCAATAAAACTAACGCTCATTAGTGTTCCAATAATTTTATAGATACACTTACTGCATTAAAAAATAAGGTTATATTATATTTAGGTTAGTAGTAGCATTGATTTTAAAATTCAATAATCGAAATCTAGAACGTATTTCATACGGTTAACAGAGATAATTAGATACTTCCGTTTGAACGTGTTTTATACACATTTAACATCAAATATCCTTGTAGCAATATGTGTATGGTGTATTGTCTCTTTGCTGTTGCTTTCACACCTTTTTTTATGTATTTAATATATGTTTATTAAAATAAAGACCTAAATCTTAATTTACAAATATAACCTGCAGTATTTCGTCTTCTTCACCAATGTCAAGTTACCGAAAAATCCAAAGAAAGAAGTGAAAAAATGGGGGAAGTAGAAAGACATTTTTAGTGGTGGTATAAGAAGCGCAGGCAACTATGTTTTTCTATTTAAAAAATAAATGGGAATAAATTTTTAGTCCAACTAAATTACAGAAAATTTCAGTACATACTTGTAACACAATTTCGAAACTAATAAAAAATACAATAGAAATTACAAATAAATTGATAATTTTTTTTTTTTGAATAAACTTAATAAAATATGTTTATATATTTTTCATACTAAATAATTATTTCACTTTTCGGTGGTACTTAAAAATACTTCCTCTTTATTCACAAATTATAGTTTTCAATTGCTTCTTTAAAAGTATTTATAATTTAATCTATGATTGAAAGTGATTAAAACGCATTCTACCATTTTTCTTGATAAAGATATGAAGTAACAGTAAAACAATGACATCATTATTTCCTATTTATAAACATTAAATTGAAAGAAAATTCATTGATTTCCCTTAATACTAAAGGAGAAAAATTTATAAATATTTTTTTAAAGATTTTCAAGGAAGATGGATGAATATTGTGTCATGAACTGATTTTATTCGAGGAAAATTATGCAGAATTTCCTGAGATAAAAATCATGTGGTTAAGTGTTACGGTTTTATTTCTGTCAATAATTAATATTTCTTCAAAAATTAAACGGGATCGATGGGTTTTTCTAAAAATGCATCCGTGATTGGCACGTAACAGTAGGAGTTACATTTATAATATACAGTGCCGTGTATAGAAATATGGGCACCATTATAAGCACAGTAACGAAAAATGTTTTGTAGGTTTCTTTTTAATTGCACATCTAATATTACTATAATATATTACTATAGATTACCACAAAGTTTTAAACAACGGTTTAGACAAAATAGTATCAATTCTATTTCAATATTTTATACTAACATCCAGTAGTCTTATATTAGTTTGTTACGAGTTTATTTTTCGTTTCGTTCATATTCTATGGTCATCGCTGTATACGTTGTCCAAATATTTGGTGTGAACATTAAAAGTAGAGAGTTTCAAATTTTTACTAGCTTTCGCCTACCTTGCGTGGATTATTGCATTTCATTGAATTTGTTTGTATTTCGTCATGGGACGTTATTTTTTGTCTCCTTTTAATAAAATCACTAATTGAATTGTCGTTTTATTGTTAGTAGGGGCAATATTTATTCTTCTAAAAGGATATGGTACGCGGCGTGTACTATTCAATCCTAAGTTGATATGCAGATGTGATAGGTTTCTCCTTGCTGTGCTATTTTTAATTATTTAGGGTTATTTTACAGGTTTCGGATGGTAAATAAAGTCATTTTAGGTATTCTAAGCCTTTTGTAACTAATACCTGTAATAATGAAGCAATTTTCATTCTTTCTCTTTTTTTTTTGATCATGACGTTGTTGGTCTTCTAGGCTTTCCTGTCTTGCACTATTATACCTATTTCCCTGCATCTAATTCTTCCGAATCCAGTTATCTATCTAAGGTGCTGTCATCTTCTTTGTGGTCGCCCTACTCTGTTTTTTTCCTGGTATTTCTCTGGCGATTCTATCTTCTTCCATTCTATATATGTGTGCTAGCCAACTCATCTGTTTATCTTCAATTATTTATTTCAATTGATATTATCTCCATTTTTCCGCTACTGTTGAGTTCTATCTTTTCTGGTAATATCTTTAAACCACATTTCGATTGCTTTAATCTTGCTACCAATTGCTTTTCGTTATTGTCCATGATCATGATTTACTTCCGTATACCAAGAATAGTCTTATAACACTTTTGTATACGTGGCTTTTGATCTCTATTGGAACTTCTATTTTTTCAAAGATGGTGCTTTTCAATAGCTTGTACAATCTTCCCACTTTTCCAATTCTCTCTGCATATTCATGACTTTTAACCTGTTCCAATAATTGGCCTTCCACTTTCATTTTGTGTTTCTTTGCTTCGTTTGTCGTTATCATCGTCTTTCATTGACATATTCATTTCTAGGTTTTCTAATTTTAGTTGTTTTTGGCATTCGTTTAGAATTCTTCGCAGGTTCTTCTCTGAATTTGCGATAATTATTACATAATCTGCAAATAGCATATCTAGTGTCTGTATTGGTTTCATCCTCCAGTATCCTATAGGCATACGTTTACATTTTACTTTGCAATATCTTACAGTGTCGTCTGTTACAATGGAGAACAATAGTGGACTAAATACACATCCCTGTTTCAAACCTGTTTTTGTGGTAAATCCTGTTGATTCATTGTTGCGTATTGTTACTTTGTTTATGTTATTGTTGTATAGTGACTGCATTATTTTAAGCATGTCTTCGCCTATTCCTATTTTCCTTAAATTTGTCCAAACATCATTTCGTTTTATCTTATTGAAGGCCTTGTATATTATTATTGAATTATCTAGCATTGCCAACTCAATAGACACGCGAATTTTTAAAATATTTCTGACAATTTTCTTGCTGTTGAATAATTTCTTCCAGAAAAACTCTCTGCGCGAGGTTCCTATTTAAACGCCACATAATTGAAATTTAAAAGGTTTCACTACGTTTCCATAAATACATCTTCATTTAATTTTAATTAACTATTAAGAGTTTAAACCGTCCAATCTAACGTACTCAAATAGAAATAGAGACGATAAAATTGCCTGCTGTCACAATTATTCATTCAAACAGTATGAGCAACAGGTTTATTTTAGACGCTGGATTGACAATGACTGTGACAATGAATCGCGAATGAAGTTCGAAAGAATAATTGACGAATAATGCGGCTGATTTACGATAAATTACTTCCTGTGCGTCGAAACATAGTTGTGGTGCTACTTTGAACATAATGAGTTCGTATTTTTCGTGATAGGAAAATGGGTGACGTTCGATATAGAAAAAAACCTATTTTGCATAAGGGACTGAGTTTTAGTTTGCAAGAGCTTAGGCTAGAAATAGATAAACTCGAAGCTGGAGTACAAGGCGTAAGTATACATATGTATTTAATGATTAGAAATAAGTGAATACTGTTCGAATTTATTACTGCAGTTTTGTTAGCCGAGACATTATTTAAAAATGTATTCAATTTGTAAATTCAACCTTAGCAAACGTAGATTTTATTTTGTAAACTGACTTGTATAAAGGACACACCTACTCATACATACATACATGTTGATGCATTCTATCTTGTGATAGAATAAAACTAATAATAATTCATAGTTTGATTGATGTCCATTTGATAACAAAAAAACGTGCTATCCATTATATACCCATTAAATTATTCCAGAAATACAATGTTGAATTATGTTGTTAATACTTATTAATTTTGTGTACGAACTTCTCTACGTATATTTACACATACACCAGAGAGATACACACACAGAGAGAGAGAGAGCATAATTTGTAACCACACTTACATCATCGATAATATTTAACCCTGAAAATAAATAATAAATTATTCTTTTAATTTATGATTGGTCAACTTAAAAAGAACATATATTCATAGTGCTTTGTCATGCGGAATATATTATTACCTACTTATTCCCAAATTCATCTATAATTTGGTGTAGGACTATGCAAATGTCATAATATTTTCATAATTTCATTTTTTAAAATTGATTTTCTTTATTGTACATTAATGTATTCTAAAGTGGTAAAGTGATTTAGAAATTTGTTTAGACCCGTAACAGTTAACACTCCACTTTTGCGTGTCATCTTCGCGTCACTAGCACGATGCAAGCTATCAGCAATGTCTGTACACATTCACTCCCATTGGTTTCTGTCTCTGGTTGAGCGGAGGATCGTTTAGCTTTAATGTTCTGATCATGACAACACACCTATACATAGAGAATATCTACATACATTTAATCCTTTAACGAAGATGTGTATTTAAATAATCAAAATATATAGAGAACCAACTAACATTGGTACTGAATTAATAATTCTACAAAATTGGCGCGAAGGATTCAGACCATTTTTGAAAACTAGAAACCTGTTAGCGCATGTAGTTATAATACATAATGTATGCATCTATGTTTGAGTGTCAAGTGTCCACGATATATGTATGTATGTATAGATAAGGAGATACAGACAATTTATCTCCTAAGAATTAACTTATTATGTAAGTCATTGAGATAGATTGATAATATCTCTTCTATTGTTTACTGTGTTTTGAGTTTATAGTATATATGTATATATATATATGTATATATATATATATATATATATATATATATATATATATATATATATCTATCATTTCTTTAATTATGCGTTTGTCGTAAATTGTTTTCTATTCCAAGGATTTCCGTATTGTTGAAGATCATGTTTTCCCCGAACCAAATTTAAATAAAATTGCATGCTCAAATGAAGCGTTTCTTTTGTTACTATTCAGACGGTATCTTTGTTCATAACTTCTTTTTTGTGGATATTCTTTTGTTTGTCCTACGTATGTACTTTCACATATCATTGGCATTTTATTTTATATAAAGTGTGTAGTTGGTTATCTTCAAGTGTTTATTGTTTAATTTCGGTAAAAAAGGATTTGCATTTTTCGTGTCGTGGGCTATTGTAACAATGTATTTTCCAAAGAACTTGTTTAGATTTTCTGATAGGTGTAGTTCGTAGGGTATACGAGGGTAGTTTGACAAGTAGTGAGAATGGAAAAGAAAAACGAATTTTTTAAATACAAAATAGTTTTTATTTTTCAATATATTCTCCTAAAAGAGCAATACATTTATTCCAACGGTGCTCCAATGCCCTTATGCCATCTCTAAAATGCGATTCCGGAAGGCTTGCAAAATACTCATTTACGAAGATGATAAGCTCGTCGTTAGACGAAAATTTCTTTCCACCTAGTGCCGTTTTCAATTTTGGAAAAAGGTGGAAGTCGGAAGGGGCTAGATCCGGCGAATAAGGCACATGCGGTACTAATTGGAAATGCAACTCGTGGATTTTGGACATCGCAACTGTGCTGGTATGCGAGGGAGCGTTGTCTTGGTGAAACAGAATCTTTTTCTTTGCCATTCCTGGCCGTTTAGCACGAATCTCAATATTTAATTTTTGTAGAAGTTCTGCATAATATTGTCCGTTTATTATGGCACCTTTCTGAAGGTAATCAATGAGCAAAATGCTCTTTGAATCCCAAAAAATTGATGCCATCACCTTGTTTGCCGATAAAGTGGTTTTCGCTTTCTTTGGAGGTGCAGAACCACGTTCTAACCATTGTTTCGACTGTTGTTTAGTTTCGGGTGTACTGTAGTGTATACAAGCTTCATCGCAAGTAACAAATCGCCTGCAAAAATCAACCGGATTCCTCTTATAAAGGCCGCAACAATCATTGGAAATGCGCAAACGAATGAACTTTTGATCAGTCGTAAGCAATCGCGGCACTCATCTTGCCGAAAATTTGGGAAGGCTCAATTCTTTCATTAAAATGTGGTGTACGCGTTCTGTTGAAATATTTACCATGTCTGCTATCTCTCTCACTTTGAGTCATCGATCTTGCGTGATAATACAATATTATGGATTTTTATAATCATTTTCTTAGAAGTCACGATTTTGGGTGGTCCAGAGCACGCTTCATCAACACAGCTTGTTCTACCATATTTAAATTCATTTACCCATCTACTTATTGTGGCGGATGATGGACCAGATTCACCCAATGTTTCCCGTAACTCATCTTCTATTTCGGTAGCTTTCATACCCTTAATTACGAAGTATTTAATCACCGCACGATACTCTGCTTTTTCCATTTTAACAAAACGACGTGTTGCTTCTTTTTCAATCTACTTGTCAAACTATCCTCGTGTTTATGAACTTTGGATTGTCGTTGTTTGTGGTACCAATATGGATGCTTTCGTATTTTTAGTTTCTTATTTTGTTTTCTCTATTTTTGAGTGTAAATATAAATGATTTATAGGCTACAGATGTGAATGTTACGAATATGATTGAAAGCTCTCACTGTTTGTATTCCCACTACTATGTTCTCTCTCACATGCTAGATTTAGTTAATACTTATGAAGCGTCCGAGCTATCTGGTGGCTACTCTGATTTAAGTAAGTGCAGAATATTTGATACACGTTCTCGAAAATGCGTCTAGTTTAATTTATGCCAACTCTAGAACCAATATTCGAAAAATCATTAAAAGAATTACGTTGGATTGGGTAATTTTTAGCAAATTGGGACATTTTAAAGAATAACAATTTCAATACATTTGCAAACAAAGGAATATAACGTATCACCTGTCGATACACACCACATTTTCGCAGGAAAGAGTCACTGAAATTTAGATACAACAAAATCTGTTAGAATAATCATAAGTCTTCTAACAGCTAACCAAATATATCAATAATGCGAGCTTTAAAAAAAAGAACGCGAATTCTGTAAAAAAGGAAATCTCAATCCGTGTATTATGCTAATGCATGGTCTTGGCAAAAACGCGGTTTCTACAAATGGAAAATGAATATCCTGAACTGCTCGCAAACATGAAAAGTCTGGAGAACGTACTTTAACGAGACATACCACATTTAATTGAATCTGTGTTCTACCTGTAATACGAGGGAGCGTTTTTATCTTCGCGGAATGGGGGACAAGGGGTGGAAATAAAAAAACCAAATTATTTTTCTTTTTCAATATATTCACCTGCAAGACGGATACATTTTTCACATCTTTCAATTAATTTATTTATACCCTCATAAAAAATGATTTCTCCTTATCTGCAAAATACGCCGAAACTGCCTCCTTGACTTCATCATCGGCAGTAAATTTTTTACCCCGCAGCTCTTTTTTCATTTTCGGAAACAGGTAATAAGCACTCGGGGCCAGGTCTGGGCTGTAGGGTGGGTGATTCACAATTTCGAAGCCCACCTTATGCAGGGTAGCTAACGCAACGCGGCTCTTGTGGACGGGCGCGTTGTCGTGCAAAAGCAGAACACCTTTTGTCAATTTTCCCCGTCTTTTCTCTTTAATGGCTTCTTTTAGTCGCTCTAATATTGAAGCGTAATATTCTCCGGTTATAGAAACACCTTTATCTTTATAATCAATCAACAATATTCCTTCCGAGTCCCAAAATACCGTTGCCATGAGTTTCCCAGCTGATTGTGACACTTTAAATTTCTTGGGAGGTGCTGTGCTCTTTTTATGCCACTGCATGGAGTCTTGTTTGGACTCAGGTTCATAATGATGAACCCAAGTTTCGTCTCCAGTAAAAATTCCACTCAATACACCATCCTTGTCTTCATTACAGAGGTCCAAAAATGCACGCGAACACTCTACGCGCTGTTGTTTTTGCGGCGGCGTGAGCATTCTCGGCACCCATCTTGCGCTGACCTTAGACATGCCGAGATGATCGTGTAGGATTTTAAAAATTGTTGTATCGGACACTCCAACCATTTCTGCGAGTTGTTTCTTCTTTAGTCGAGCATCTTCGAGTACAATTTGTTCAATTTTTTGGATAAGTGCTGGCGTGGTCACCTCAATGCTCCTGCCCGGCCTCGGGTCGTCTTCAAGGGATTCCCTTCCTTGTTTAAATAAACTATGCCACTTGTACACTATGGTTTTTCCAGAACAAGAGTCGCCGTAAACCAATGACATCTCATTCACTATGGTCGCGACTGATTTTCCTTGCCTGGTAAGGAACTTTGTAACGGCACGATATTCGATTTTTTCCATATTTCACTTTTCACTCCTGATTATGTTACTTGGTTGACGATAGCTCAAAGACTAACTGTCTAATAACAATGAAACTTCGTATTTATACTAATCATGAGTCGCTGCACAGGCCACGCCCCCAATGCGCCTACTCACCCCTCTACAACCCGCTCATTCCGCGAATATAAAAACGCTCCCTCGTATATGCAGACTAAAAACTATGTACCTCATTAATACATTCGCGAAAAGTCTTATTATATACCAAGTTTGTATTTTTTTTATTTTAAAAACACGACAGAAATATCCGACATAATATTATGCCGCCATTCAAAAAATTACAGAATTTCTTCCTTATTTGCTTGCAGGTTTTAATGTTGTCATCTGTTCTTACTCATTAATTGAGTGAGTGACACAAGTTAAAACACGTTCGTGTAAGAAGTAGAAATCATTTAAGAATATTCAACTCGCGATTGGTTCTGCAATAAAATTATGTAAGTGCAGTCAGCCGTCCTTTAGCGGCTTGTACTTTTCATAAATATTTATATCTTTCCGGTTTGCACTACAGCGGTAGCTTTTCCATCTACAGGCATTTTTGAATTCGCTTCGAAATTGATATTTCAGGTTTTAAAAGTGGAGTCGTAAAATGTCTGAAATATTAAAGGCAGCAGAGGTCAAATTCTTTGGAATCCATGACTTTCTGCGGCCATATAAACTTAAATATTTTATGGAAGCGAACCAATTGCCAGATATGATGTTTTAAGCTTCGACTTTCATTGAAATTTATTTCATTTACCGGGTTTTTTTTTCGCAAATCTGTGAATGAAATTTTGTGTTTAGATGTTTTTGTTATGTGCTTTAAGAAATTTTAACAGTAAAAATAACATCTCTTGTGTTATAATTGTTGTATATCCTAGTTGTGAAAAATTATTCAATAATTCTTGGTGTTACTTATTAAGAAGTAATATTCCAATTTACTATTACTACTTCCATCGTTTATCCAATGTTTGCTTGCTGTTTTTCTGACATCATCCACGTGGACGACCTTTACTTTGTTTAGTTTCCTTGTCCCATTGTTGTTTGCTATATCTCCGACATCATCCACGTGGACGACCTTTACTTCTTAACTTTGTTTAGTTTCTTTGTCGCATTGTTGCTTGCTGTCTCTCCGATATCATCCACGTGTACGACCTTTACTTTGTTTAGTTTCCTTGTCCCATTGTTGTTTGCTATATCTCCGACATCATCCACGTGGACGACCTTTACTTCTTTACTTTGTTTAGTTTCTTTGTCGCATTGTTGCTTGCTGTCTCTCCGATATCATCCACGTGGACGACCTTTACTTTGTTTAGTTTCCATGTCCCATTGTTGTTTGCTATATCTCCGACATCAACCACGTGGACGACCTTTACTTCTTTACTTTGTTTAGTTTCTTTGTCCCATTGTTGCTTGCTATCTCTCCGATATCATCCACGTGTACGACCTTTACTTTGTTTAGTTTCTTTGCCTTTTCATGTTGTTTTCTTAAAGAATCACATTCCTAAGGGAGTTTTGTAGCCTCTGTGAAAGCCCCCACAATCATCTTCTTGGAGCGGCTTAGTCTCTGTTTCTCGTGTAACGTTATTATTCTTTCTGATATCTTATTCCATTACTTTCTGTTGCTTTCTATTCTTATTCTCTTAATATCCTCAACTTCATCTCGCCATCTAGTTCTTAGTCTAGCTCTTTGTCATCTACCTTTTGGTTTCCATTTCATTATTCATAATATGAAACATGAATTAACCATTTTACTTTCATTGATTTTATATATTTTACCATACTTCCATCTGTTAATACGTTTCTTAAATCGTGATTAATTTTTCTTTTCATTTCATTTCCACTTATCTTGATTGGTCCCGAAATAGTTCTCGTAATTTTCCTTTCTAAAATACTCAATGCCTCTCGGTCTCTTTGCATCATTAACGTCGTTTTCAATTTCGTGGTTCATTCCTCTTCTAGCTTCATTTTCATCTAACTTGATTGGTCCCATAATATGTAGTTTTCATAATTTTCCTTTTTAAAACGCTTAATCTTTGTCGGTCTCTTTTCGTCAGTGACATCGTTTTCTATTTCGTGGTTTATTGGTTCATTCTTCTTCCCATTTCATTTCCATTTAACGTTATTGATCCCAAAAGAGTTCTCATAATTTTCCATTCTAAAACAGAATATAATTTTTCTTTGTTGGTATCTCTACATCACTAATATTGTTTCAGCACACAAGTTATTATAAGCCTTATTATTGTTTTATATTTTTCAATTTTTATTTTGGTCTGCTTGCAGGTTGTATTTTTTAATTTATTTCATCCACCTTTTCTCCATAATTTATTATTGTTCTCTCTAGATATTTGAACTTAATTACTTCATAATAAAATCCAAAATTATCGATTCTTGTTTTAGTTTCTGTTGTCTGGCCATAGAATCTCATAATTTTCAACAATTATTCTGTAATTTTCGGTACTATTTATTAAGAAATAATTTTATAATTTACTATTAGTATTTCCAACAGTTATTCAATGTTTGCCCGCAATCTTTCTGATGTCATCCACGTGGACGGTTTCTGCTTTGCTTTGTTTCTTTGGCTTTACATTTTGTTTTCTTAAGGCATCACATTTCCAAGAGAGTCTCGTCGCTTCTGTGAAAGCATTTACAACTCTCTTCTTGGCGTGGTTTAGTCTCCTTTCTTATTGTAACGTTATTATTCTTTCTATCTGTCTGTATAATGGTTTGTATTTTTTTATTAATCGTCTTAATCTAGGTGGTATTTAAATTTCTTTTATGTAATTTTCTTATATACCTATTTATCTTTTTCTAGTCCAGTCAGATCGTGCTCATCTACATTTCAATTTTGTCACTTTTCAACGATATCGTCGAATTTTCTTCTGTCTCTGTCTTTATCATTTTAGCTGTTTTACATTGGTCCATCTAATTCATTCCATTACTTTTACAATTAATGAAATATCTACCGTTTTCGTAGTTTAATACTTAGTGACAAAGACGTTTTTTAAAGTTAGAAGACTGTTTGAAAAAATACTTTCAAGAAAAACGTATATTTTCAATGAAGTTGCACTCTTTTCTTCCGAAAGTCTTTTAAAAGGCTGTAGCACCATTAAAATAAAAATCAATAACAATGAGGCATCTATTTAAGTCTGTGTTGATCTGGGGAACCTCTAGAATACAGAGCAAAACGTTTCAGTTTCGAGTTCTAGACTGTTCTATTCTATCGACAAAGTTTTTATAAAGCGGATACCTTAATTAGTGTTATTTTTGAATCACAAATGACAATAAATACGTAGCGCAAGCTACCTTCTCGATGTAATGAACAGCTATAACTGCATAACTTTCCTGCCTTGTTACTAACCCATAAACCTGTAAGGTACATGTTATTATGCGAAGGTATAACACTTGTATTGCAAAGTCCGAAATTATTGTACTAAATATAAAATGTAAAGACCACTTTGTAAATAAATCAAACTGTTATTATTTATTACGTCCTGCTGTACTGAATGTTTCTTGAATACATATTTTCGTTTACGAAAAATCTAATGATTATATATGTGTGTACACTACTGTCCATAAGTTTCGTAAAGGACCTAATGTAAATATATTATTTATATTTAAACGCAATTATATTACTTTTTAGAAGAGTTTACTAAATTTTACTAGCTGTCCGAACTAATATGGACGGTGGTGTATATCAATGCCCGTTTGTATTTAATATTTAAATTTAATTTTATCATTATGTATATTTGTCCAATAAAAAATTATTTTATTGCAACAAAATAAAAGAAAATTGTAAACGGACCAGATGAGCTTCTGTTAATTACGAATATATTATACATATAAGGCGTAGGAGTAGTCTTTATGTTGCAATTAAAAAATTTTTAACTGAATACCAAGACAATAAACAATCATTTCAATCAATTAACAAACAACATGTCCGCAAAAAAAAACTTTAATTTATTCTGTAATAGCGGACTGCAAATTCTTACTGACCTCCTATTTATTTACAATTTCCTTCTACATCTTCGAAAGCTTCCTAATTTGTCTCGTACGAACGTGATGTAATGCTGGATAATGTTTTTAACATGTGTAAATATACATACGTAAAATACATTGTTATGTTTGCTGTAGCACTCGACAAAACTTTTACGGATACTGTAATTTAATACAGATGTTTATTTATTACTAAAGTCTGTTCAAATATGATAGAATTAGAATATTTGTTTATTTAAAATTTTAGAAAAGTCTAATATTTTGGCAGAGAAGTGATGTTGTATTTAATTTCCTTGGCTAGAGTCCGATATTTTGTCTCCTGAATTAAATAAACATCAAAGGATATGTGTGAAATATCTGCTTTATTTTCTGCTTGACACGTTTATTTTCCCAACCGAAATTTTCCGGATAATTAAAGAAACACTGACTGAGCTATATCTTGCCGCAAAAATATTTTCTTTCGAAACTTTATTTCCGTTTCATTTCTGCCTTGAAAACAAAAATGAAAATTTTGTGTTTAGTCATGACAAAAAATCGCCAAAATTACGTAGCATTTTATGGCTTCTAAAAATACATTTCAAATTCGCGAATATTTCTTCATGCACTGTTTGCAACGTGAAAATAAATGAAAAATACAACAATTGTAATGGCAGAAATACCGATGCTTTTAAGTTGGCAACCAACCAATATGAAAATGTATCTTTCTTTTTTTTTAGCTTAAACAGCCAAATAAAATACGTAATATAATATGATAACATCCGCAGATTTGTCAGCATTTCTAAACATTTAAATATACACGCGTCATCGCTAAAAATTACCTCATTTTATGTTTTAATAGCCACTAAGATCGACTAGAAACTGAATCTCATTTATATGCACATATGTGATAATAATAATAATTTTATTCAATGTCTAACAGATTACGCTAAAGAAGTTATGTGTTTTTATAAATCTCATACCTACACGTCTGATCCTGAAGTTCCATAACGCTCTAACTAGTATACACACTTTTGTTTACTCTCCATATTAATGACCTCATTACCTCATTGGATTATTTTGTCCCTTATTCGGACGACTTATAAGTTTTCTATAACGTCGGTACAGATGTGGATAATCAATTTTCACAATTATTATTATTATTTATACTTGGGTATTTTGGCAAAATTGCAGTTAGTTTTTGTGAGGTGCTCATAGTGATAATATCGTGTGTTTCGAGGAAGTTCAAACGGTTACAAATTCCCAAACGGAAAGAATTGAGTGTAGAAACACGATCGTTTATAATCGCATACCATAAAACTGGCAAAAGCAACCGCGAAATTGCCACAGAACTTAAATTAAATCAGTTCGCCGTGGGTTATATCATCAAAAAACACCGCGAATGGGGAAGTGTGTTGAGCAGAACTCGAAAAGGCAGACCAAGGGCAACAATCTCAGCAGAAGATCTTGCAATGGTGGTAACAAGCAAGAAAAATAGACGAAAGGCAACCCCAGAAATCATAGCAGAAATGAATGCTGTTCGTCGAAAACCCATAAGTGTTTTTACAGTTAAACGGCGATTAAAAGAAGCCAGTCGAATTGCAATACGGAAGCTGCTTCTACCCAAGCAAAATAAGCAAAAACGTTTAAAGTGGGCACGCGATCACCAAAACTGGACCATAGAAAACGAATAAAGTATTGTGGACCGTTGAATCCAAATTTGAGATTTTTGGTTCCGAAGACGTGTTTTTGTGAAGAGATCTGGTGGTGTACGTGCCCGGGAAGAATGTATAGCTCCTACTGTTAAGCACGGTGAAGATTCAGTCATGGTATGAGGATGCTTTTCTTGATCAAATGTGGACGATCTCGTAAAACTAGAAGGTATACTAAAAAAGGACAGTATAAGCGCATATTAGAGGAAAACGAAATCCCCTCTGGAATTAAAATTTCGTGTCAGAATTTTGTCTTCCAACAAGATAATGACCTGAAAAACACTTCCAAACTATGCCGGGAATATTTGCGGAAATTGGAGAACGGGGGAACCATAGTAGTTATGGTGTGCCTCCCCAGAGACTCGATTTAAATCCCATCGAGTTGCTACTGGAAGAACTTGACTGAGAGGTGAGAAAATCGGCCCTCACATCTGTTGTTACTATGTGGAAGAACCTGTAAGAAGCATGGAGCAAAATAAAACCTGGGACAGTCCGAAAATTAATCGAAAGAATGCCTCGATGGTGTGCTGCAATGATTAAAAATGAAGGAGATCATATAGACGAGTCTAAAATTTAGTTAAATATATTATACAATTTATTCTAGATGTAAAAACATATATTTTTCATATACGTAAAAATAAAAACTAGATTTTACTGCACTTGGATAATAAATAAAACATCCTTTGTTATATCTTTTGCCCTAGAAGTGATATGCTTTCGTTCTCTAATTTTGTAATTATAAAAGTATTTGGTATATTATTTACATACTTTATACTGTGACTAAATATTTTCGTTCACATTACTTGCATTTAAATTAACACACGGTTCCATTTTCACTTGCTCATTTTACACGAAATACACCACGTCAGACACTTAACATTCTGTAATACCATTTTATCCTTCCTTAAGAAGTTGAAAAGATTACATTTTATTCACGTTCTTTTTTACCTTGTTCAAAAGATTCACTTAATCTGATTTTGTGTAATCTCGTCGTTGTCGCAGGAAGCGCACAATATGGTACGGGAAGCGAATGAGAAACAGGCGGCCGCCGAGAAAGCGCTAAAAGAAAGCCAGATGAAAGTTGATGTGCTCACCGCCGAAGTGGCCGCTCTCAAAACGCTGGTATTGACCTCAACACCGAGCAGGCCTAACCCACATTTACATCCACAAATCGATCCGAGAGGGAAAGAGGAAGGTATGTCTATATAAACGTATGTATGTATGTACATGGTGGTATTTATAAATGCGTGTTCCATGGCTTTAGGTACGTCAATTGGAATGCTCATTAAATTTGTGTATTTGCAGTGTATGACAGATACATCTATATATCAATCAACATAAGATTCCTCTTAGTGTTTTTATAATTCTATTATTTTGTATGTTTATTAGAGAAGGGTAATGTTATTTTTAATTCTCTATTGGATAATTGGATATCAATATACATATATCAAGTACACGGTGTAAAAAAATGATCAAAATAAGTTCAAAGGGTGTGTAAAGAAAAGTAAACCCGAGTGTTTTTGGAACTTAACGCCTTTATATGTGGGATGGTCTGTACTTTCCAATGCATTTAAAGAACCTTTTAGGCAACTTTGAATACAAACCAAAGAATGAAAGAAAACTTGGAATATAAAAACGGACGTTTACTAGTAACGAAATCGTTTTAAACTTCACTAAGGGTCCGATACATATGTTATCATTATTTACCTTATTGACAAAACATACTCTTATTGTTAAAGTAAATGCTAACAGTGGAATAATAGATTAATGATGTTTGAAATAATATTAAGATGAATATTTAGTTGGGTAAATTTGTTTCAGTGTTTTTTAACTTTCTTTATAATTATTCCTGACGATGACGACATTGTTATCGAAATACGCACCCAGTATAGTAATTATTTGTGTGAGTTGGAGTTCAAAGATGCTGAGCCTTTAATTAGTTTAATACTTGAAGTTAGTGAATCTTACAATCGCGATAAAAATTTATACGATTCAGATTATATCGCGATTCTGAAATTGCTCTATAAATCTGCAAATTACTTGATTATGATTAGAAATGTAATTGAAATGAAGATTTTTAAGTGTTTCCAAATCTGTTGGTACTGGAGGTCATAATATTGCCATTAATAAACAAGAATAAATGTATTAAGAAACATTTTTCCAAAGAAATGAAACCACTTTGCGTAAAATAAAACTTTAAGACCCTCTTTGAAGAAAATATAACATTAAAATTCAAGCAACAATATTTTTCTAATGTATAAAAAATGTTTTTTAATAAATAAACATTATTTTTTTAAGAATAATTAAAAAGAGACAAAAATTTATAGAGAAGCTAAGATCTACTCCGAACACTATCTAGTGATCTCAAAATTATAACTAAAGGCAATGAAAAAGAATATATAATAAAAAAGGCAATAAAAGATGCAAGACAGTAGACAAAACCAGATCATGCAAATTATACGAAGAATAAAAAGCAAAAAAAATTTAAAGAAAAAATAGAAAATTATTGTAAATAGCAGCCCTAAAACTGTATTATGCATTAAGCCACACGTTTGTACATAAAAATGAAATATCCAGAAAGACAAAGCTTGTTCTTGCTCCTGGCATACGGAAGTGAAAGCTGAGTTTTAGGAAAGGCTACAAAAGAAGACTATAAGCAGTAGAAATGAAATATTTGCGGGAAGTAATGGGGGTCAGCAAAATTGGACAAAATCCGAAACGAAGTTATCCGAGCAGAACTGCAAATGGAACCCTTAGAAAGAATAATAGAAAAAAGTCATTTAAGATGGTTTGGACACCTAATACGAATGCCACACAGAATAGCAGGCAAAAATTATATGGCAACCTGGTAGAATGCTATTGCGGGCGCTCTGAAACAACGTGGGCTAAGTTGGCCAGAAGCGAAGAAGAATGCGAAAAACAAAAGAAGACTATAAGCAGTAGAAATGAAATATTTGCGGGAAGTAATGGGGGTCAGCAAAATGGACAAAATCCGAAACGAAGTTATCCGAGCAGAACTGCAAATGGAACCCTTAGAAAGAATAATAGAAAAAAGTTATTTAAGATGATTTGGACACCTAATACGAATGCCACACAGAATAGCAGGCAAAAATTATATGGCAACCTGGGAGAATGCTATTGCGGGCGCTCTGAAACAACGTGGGCTAAGTTGGCCAGAAGCGAAGAAGAATACGAAAAACAAACAAGAATGGACTAAGTTTATATACACGTAAAAATGTAAATTAAATATACCTTACGGTACTAAAAAGGTTTTTGATTTCATATATATAAATTTAAATGAAACAGAAACACAATTGTAATTGATGCTTTTAGATATTTCCAAATCTAAATTAGGTCATAACATTGTCATTAATGTTATTAATTATTAGTTAATAGCTCGGTGGTAAACTATTGATTTATCATGTCTGAGGTTTGGATCCAAATTCGCCAGCTGGACAAGTTTTTCCTGATTCTCTTTTTCATCTAAGGTGAATTTCAATAGCCAAAGGTTGTAAGTCGCTTCACGAATACGAACGTAATAAATCATGATACCAATGTCCCCTGAAATTGGGATTAAGCTTCGGGGGATGTGAAAGCATGTATTGTTTATGCTATTAATAATAAACTAGAATTAATGAACATGTTCTTCTCAATTGCTTATTTTGACATTAAGAATATCAAATAAAAGGCTAATACAGTACAATCTCGTTAGTGTGAACACAATATATCACCTTGTTCAAAGGGGGCATAGGTTCACATGATATCCGGAATTAAAAAGAAATTATTTAAAACATGTTTTTATTATTTATGGGTAGTACATTACAAATACTGGAAAAAATGAAGTTATCGTTGTTTGTACTATCTTATTAGAAACATTTAATAATATAGCTTTTTCCTGAATATTTTTAAGACTTATAATATGACTAATATCTAATTCGTTGAATTGGCCCATTTTATTGCAATATTTAGAGCTTCTACAGCAGCAGAGTGGGTTATTTCGCTCCTTTCAGACACTTGAATTTCATCATCGCTTTCTACGGACAATTTTCTCATTGCCTTCATTGTCAAATTTATCCATATCCATTCTTCAATGTCTGCTGCTGTATGCCACTGGTTCAGGTTCTAGTGCTTGTAACAAAGTGATTGTGTTGAAGCTGTTCCAATCGTCCACTTCTGTTGCAAAATACAATGGAAGATCATCTTCTTATTAAATTCGGTGTTGTTTTTATTTAATGTCTTATGCCAACATTTGGCAATTACCGATGGATCTACACGTTCCCACGCAGCTATCAAATTCAAGACAGCATCTTTTGACAATATAAGCGCAACTGGTATGTTTTCCGTTTTAGAAACTATGGAACTCAATAATCGATTTCTGTAGCCAAGTTTTGTAAGTCTTAATACATCTTTCATAGAATTGAATCAGCGGGGTTGATTTGTTGCAGGGCATAAACATAACAAAAATTTTATCATTGCTTCTTAGTTCTTGCGCTGGTGGATTTAAACATTCAAGAAAAGGATAGCATTCTCTGGAAGGCTTTGACTACGAAAAATATTTTAACCTACAACTTTTCAAAATACATCACAGAAATTTAATTTTGCATGCTCACCTTGGAATAAACTGTTGAAAAAACCAGTTCTTAAAAATTTCTGTTGTCATCCATGCAGTTTTATTATTTCTGTAGACAACTGGATTATTGAAATTTTTGAAGCACCTGGGATTTTTTGATTTTCCAATCACCAGCGGTTTTAATTTATGATCTGTTGGGTTTATAAACCAAGAAACGTTATTCGCTGTTTTGTCATTTTCAAACCCGGAGCAGTTTTTTCGGAAAATGAAACGTACGTTTTTTCCAAAGCTGGAATAACCCAGTTTCATCTGCATTATAAATCTGCTATTCAGTTAAACCAAATTCCGTAATTTTTTGTTTTAATTGTTCTTGGAAAGGATACAAGCTCTGGTTGAGCATAATTTTTCTCCGGTTATTTTCAAAAATCGTACCTACCGCATTCTAAATGTGAAGCCAGCCATGACTCGCCAGAAGTTTCCACGACCTCCATTAATTTTCTCATGCAAACTTAATGCTTTTTGTATGTCTGCAGTAACAGGATGGTTTTTTTCGCGTTGCCTGAGAAACCACTTATACAGAGCACTTTCCATTTTTTATGCAGGTGTTCTTAATGTACATTTTTTACTGGGGTTTAAGGTATTACTGACCACTTTTATAATTTTAGCTTTTTTATTTTTTATTGAACAAATTGTGGACTTCGCTACTCCATATTTTTTGGATAAAGCTGTTACACTCGCGCCTTTTTCGTGTTTTCTATAATTTTGGCTTTTTCATATAATGATAAACACTTTTTCCTAACCTGAGACATTTTACAATACACTTAGCACAAACAACAGGATTATGTAATGAATATATACATGTTGTGAAATAGGGACAAAGCAACCCATATTCACACAATGGGAATCCCGGAAAACTATGGTTTAATTTTTTTCACAGGAAAGTATCACTTACAATATATGATGTTCATATTACTGAATAATATACACTGTTCACGTTACAGGATACCTAATGGAACAATACTATATACAATACTATCGGGATTATACTGTATTTTAGTATAAAATTGTAAAAGTATCAGTAATCTACAAATAAAAAAAATCGGAACTGCGTCACTGCAACTACTTATAATATCTGTACATTTTCGATTGCGGTTCTCCAAAAATAATCGAAAAATTTAAACTCTGTGATCGTAATAGATAAGACCAGATACAACAATCGACAAAATTATTGTGTTTTGTACGCGCATATCTAATGACTAATGCCAGTGTCAAGATTTAATTTTAATTTCAATTCGCCAGTTCGTTCTGTCCTAATTCTTTAGCATTTCTCCGGTGGTCTAATCCTTTCTCTTTTACTACGTTTTACTACTTCTTTATACCACTTTCTCCTTTACCGAATCTTTTTCGTAGTTTTAGCCTTCTAAACTCTCTTTCGGATGTGGCAAAAGCAATGAATTTCAAATTCGTATCTGGATTTGGCAAAAATTCCAATCTTAAAAGAAAAATTACTTTTTCGTTTATATTCTGACAAACTTCCTCGTTGTAAATTCATTTGGTTGCAGTTACGTCACGATAGAATATCTTTTCATGTCAAGTATTTAACACATGGATCAATAAGTCCCGAGAATAACAATGAAAACAACATTTTTTTTGCAAAATTTTTTTTTATTCATCAACATAATCACCTTTTAGGGTGATACAATGGTTCCAACGCTTTTCCAATTTTTCAATACCATGTTTATAAAAAAATTTATCTTTAGATTCAAAATAAGCTTCAGTTTCAGCGATGACCTCCTCATTTGAGCCAAATCTTTTTCCCTGGAGCATTTTTTTAAGATCAGCAAAGAGCCAGTAGTCACTGGGGGCTAAATCTGGCGAATATGGGGGGTGGGGAAGCAGATCAAAACCCAATTCGTTCAATTTTGCCATTGTTTTCATCGACTTGTGGCAGGGTGCATTGTCTTGGTGAAAAAGGATTTTTTTTCTCTGCATGTGCGGTCGTTTTTTTTGCGATTTCCTCCTTCAAACGCACCAGTAAGTCAATATAATAATCACTGTCGATTTACCTTTTTCGAGGTAGTCAATGAAAATCACGCCATGTGTATCCCAAAAAACTGACGCCAGGACTTTGCCAGCTGACTGCTGCGTTTTCGGACGTTTCGGACGGCTTTCGCCAGCTGTGCGCCACTCAGATGACTGCCGCTTCGACTCTGGAGTGTAGTGATGTATCCATGTTTCGTCCATGGTCACGTAACGACGCAAGAAATCTTTTTTGTTGCGAGTAAATAGCGATAAACAGTTTTCTGAATCATCGACTCGTTGCTGTTTTTGTTCCATCGAGAGCAATCGCGGCACCCATTTGGAAAAAACCTTTTTCATGCTCAATTTTTCATGAAGGATAGTAAATACACTTCCATATGATATCTGTGTCATCTCAGCAATCTCACGGAGCTTCACTTTACGATCTTTCATTATAATTTTTGTCACTTCACTCACATTTTCCGGTGTAACGGCGTCCACAGGTCTACCCGAGCGTTCCGCGTCATTTGTGTCGGTACGACCACGTTTAAACTCGGCAAACCACCGACAAATCGTTGCTTTTGATGGACAAGAGTCCGGGTAACATTTTTCAATCCATTGTTTTGCTTGCGTGGTGTTTTTACCCATTAAAAAACAATGTTTTATCAGAACACGAAACTCGGTTTTTTCCATTGTTTAAACAAACTACAAAACGACTTTACTCCAACCTCGATAACTCAGCTGTTTCTGGTCCGATCGACTTAAAATTTTGACACGTTTCAAGCAAAGGTTAGTACTCTAGAAAGACGTGGTTACTGGTTTACTACGAGCGCCATCTATGGGTTAGTCTCGGGACTTATTGATCCATGTGTTACATCAATTGAATATGAAAGGAAACAAGTCAAGTTGAAGACGTAGAAAAAAGAGTTTTCAGCGATATCATGCAGCTTATTTTTGTTTTTGTTTTTCAAAGAGTTATTCAATTAATAAATTACTATTTTCAGCTTTTCTACGTACAAAAGTATTTTGAGTAATGTCTCCGCTGTTTTAAAAATTGATAGAATTGAATAGGAGTTGTCATATGTCTTTGCAAAAAGGACTTAACACCTCAGAAAATGTCGATTGACGAATAATGAGAAAACGTATATCAGAAATGTGTGGATTTTTGGTGTAAATTTTTGAAAACATTTTGCACCAGCGGTTTCCAGCTTTTTCGAAGATCTTCCGTGAAATTTTGTGTAGTTTTTTAGATTTCAATTTGCAATTACGTATAATATCTCCTCAAAATAGCTTCTATGTTCATTGTTAGCAAATTTTTTACCACTCAGTCATCTTTTCAAGTTTGGAAAAAGAAAATAATTCGAGAGGTGAATAGGGAGCACGACAAACTAATTCGAACTTTAACTCATTAATTTTGGCCATCGCAATGACAGATGTGTGAACTGGTGCATTGTCTTGATGAAATAAAACTCTTTTTCGCCAAGTGCGGCCGATTTTTCTTTATTTCACTAATCAAACGCTGCAATAAGTTCGCATAATACTTGCCGTTGATTGTTTTTCTTTCTGAAGGTAATGACAATTATTTCATGCACATCCCAAAAAACTGATGCATTGACCTCACCTGCGGATGGAACTGTCTTCGCTTCCTTTGGTGCCGAATCTCCCCTTTTAGTCCATTGTTTTGACTATTTCTTCGTCTCAAGTGTGAAATGATGGACACGTGTTTCGTCCATGGTTATGAGTCGACGCAAAAACTCGGTTTTATTACTGTGAAACTTCGCCAAACACTCAATTGAAATATATTCATGACGCTGTTTATGTTCCATTGTGAGTAATTGTAGCATCCATCTTGCGCACAGCTTTCTTATGACCAAATTTTCATTCGACATGCAACGTATAGGACTTTTCGAAATGCCTCATGTCAGCTAGTTTGCGCACTTTTAGTGGACGGTTATCCAATACCATTTTGTAGATTTTTTTACCATTTTGGGCGAAGTCATCTCGTTTAATCGACTACAATGATGTTCGTCTTGGCAGCACGGCCTTATTTGAACTGTGCCATCCAATAATTTGCTGTTGTAAACGATGGAACAGACTCCATTGTGTCACATAAGGATAACCAATTCACTACGAGTGTTTAGTGATAGCTGCCAAATAAGTACCAAAAAACGTATCGTCGTCGAATTTAAAATTTAAGCTTTATAAGATTGGTAATTTCTAACACAGTCATTACCTCAGATCGGGTAATTCTGGAACTACCCTTTAGGTCTCCTCTAAAGAAAGGTTTGGCAGTGTTTGACAACACACATCACCTGCCGTGTTTGTTGGTGAGTTACGATTTGAAAGAATCAGGGGTTTAGGACACGACTTCTCTAAGTGGTGTGGTAGATGGAGCAACCATGAGCTCACGTGGGTAGGATAGTTAAAGTCCTCGAAGGATGTCTGTTCTTTATCGAGAACGTAGAGATATACATACTCGCTATTTCGATACTAATAAAATGTTTCTGTACATAACTTGTTGCTAGAGCGGTCAATTTTATCAGCGCAACAAGATAGGATCCTTTGTGATAAGTACGTATGTATGTATGTAGTTATAAACATATAATTGAGCAGAGCGATTGGTTTTGGATGAGTCATTTTAAATATTCAGTATGTACTATTACGAACCTGGTGTTCTGACAAATGTGACCGCTCTATTTATTAATATTTGAAAACATATGGGTTATTTTGGAAGAATATATTCTGGTTTAATTTGAAAAATACCGTACAACATTTTCAACCCTTCTTTACAGTTCCGAAAATAGAATTAAGCAGTTTAATTTTTATCATATTCAGGCGCACGCGACTAATACAGTATTTAAAAATACCCTAGAACAACCTACTCATTAAAATTTAAAATTATTTGTTCAAAGAAAATTCAATTTATTCAAATATTTACTAATACTGGGCTTGTCTTACCATTCACTTAGAACTTACTATCAGAATCTCAGAAAGTTTCAACCTGATTTACCTGTAGGCTTGTTATGTTGCAGGTGTGGCGATATTCGCAAAAAAACACCGCCGATCGCCGTCACATTTCAACCTGAAGTACGGTCGTGAGAATTCACCGCCAGAATCGCCGGTCAAGGAAGCCATGCCCATCGTCCCAACCCAACAGGACGTGTTAGAGCAGGACGGGCTAGAGGTCAGCATAATTCACTTTAACAAATAATTTCCATTGAATGCATGAGTACACAGCGGACGAGAAATTTCTCCGAAACCATTACACTCGTTTGTTTGAACGCTCGAACCTGGGGAATCCGGTACTTAATTAATTTGAAAAATGTAATTCTAGGATTGAGAATGGTGTTTACTGAAAGCTTTAATTCGTATTGATTCTACAAAAATATACCTATGATTTTGGAGCAAAATATTTCTAAAAATACATTTATTTCGACGGAATAAACTCAATAAAATGGTAATAATTCCAATGCCAACTTTAGCTCTGATCGATAGAGTGCTAAAAATATTACGGTTTTATGCAAAACGTTTACGTTTATGAAAATGGAATTAATAAAATTTCTGTTTTAAACGATCACGCGAGTGGTTATTTTCTCGTTCGTCTACATAAAACAGGCGCGGAATTCGAATTGAACAGGTTTTACACATTTTCATGGCTGTTATTAATACTTCGTATTTTGGTCCAGATGTACAGTAGGTACTACAAAAAGGTTTACGATGTACACGAAAATATACCTGCCGAATTCATGTAGATTCATAATAATATTATGCAAATATAACTGCAGTCAGAGCATGCATTCACAACATAGTAATACAAAAACACATTATACTACGAATGAAATTAAAATTTGTATTCGATTAGATATAACAATGTGCATAGTATAGGAATAATTGCTTTCTTGGATTTTATTTATTACTTATACATATATACTTATATATATATATTAAAATAACGTGTGTCCTTTAAAACAACAGTAACTAACTGGCAACACTGTTAGTGTTGTTTTAAAGGACTCACGTTATTTTAATATATTTATGTTTTGAATAAAATGCGAGAGAGATAATGTAGTAGTATTGAACTTTTTCGTTATCAAGTCGAACATGTAAACAAACTCGATGAAATGTACAAGAGTTCCCTTTCTAGTTTGATATTCTTGCAGCTCAACCTAAAAATATAGCCCAAAACTTGAGATTTAGATCGTAAACCTTTTTGTGGTGGTAACTATACATAATTGAATTCCAGTGTTTGGAAAATTGCTTTTTGGCTTTACGAAAATTAAAAACGATATGTTTTTAATTCATAATTTTTTTCAAAATTTTGTAATAACACATTAATACAAAGAAAATATGTTGTTTATACCTTACTGTGAAGAAACACTACTTATTTTTTTATGAAACGAAGTAAAATAGTTTTTGTTTCGTTAAGGACACTAAATATGTCATCTGACATACTTTGTCGTTGACTAACTACTACTTCCAATAGTGTTTTTCTTAAAAAAAAACGAGCTACTTCTTTGCATTATTGCCTGTTATGTATATACATATTAACTAGCTTGGCTTTTTTGTTGTAACGGTCATCAGAAGAAAAAGAATAAAGTTAGTGGAATAGTAAAGAGAATATACCAGGAAATTGCTTTCGTGTAAAAATTCATTTGTTCTTGGAAGAAGGGATCTTTGGTTTACGATATATCGACATTAATAACACAGGCCAACCAATAAATATTTTTTAAATACTTTTGTCAAGGTTCAACCTGTTTCTTATGTATTTTGGTGTGCTGAATCCAAATTTTCAATCAGTTTTTTCTACCACCTACCAATTTTTTGCAATCTTTATCTTTTGTTGGGTATGATAGTATTAAAATATATAGTTAAGATTTAAAGGTACGTAATTTATAATCAGAGTATAATTGAAAAATTTAACATTTTATTATTACAATGGTAGTGTAAGTTTGAATATGACAGTTTTTACTTATTAATCTAAAGTCTTGTATTTCCTCAACCTCTTCACGGTAAAAGTTCGAGTGTAGCTTTTCCTTTTATATGATGCTTCCGGAGTTGCTTGTAGAAGGGTCCAACAGTAATCTCCCATCATGTTGACATTCCAACGACCCTGATATCGTTTCTCCATCTCCTTTATATCTTGGTGGAAACCTTGTTCCTCAGTTACAGCTCCAAGATTGTCAGGGAAAAAATTTAAATGTGCGTGTAAAAAATGCACCTACAGATTAGAAAGTATATGCCTTCTTAATTTCCTTGTATTAGTCACGCAGATACTCAAAAGTGCACTTTGAACATTTACTACTAACGGGTGTTTTTTTTAGAGGTGTAGAACTTTGAAATGGAATAAAACAAATATGATTTTTTTAAATTGACATGGAATTTACTTTATTCGAAAGATAATCTTCTGGCACTATAATTTAAATATGACTTCTGGCATATGACCGCCACGGCTGGCTCGGACGTAGTCTAATCTGGAGGGCCAATATTCGATGACTTTTTCCAACATTTGTGGCCGCATATCGGCAATAACGCGGCGAATGTTGTCCTCCAAGTGGTCAATCGTTTCGGTCTTATCGGCGTAGACTAGCGACTTCACATATCCCCACAGAAAATAGTCAAGCGGCGTTAAATCGCACGATCTTGAAGGCCAATTCACGGGTCCGAAACGTGAAACTATGCGGTTACCAAACGTTTCCTTCAATAAATCAATTGTGGCACGAGCTGTGTGACATGTTGCGCCGTCTTGTTGAAACCACAACTCCTGCACATCATGATTGTTCAATTGAAGAACGAAAAAGTCAGTAATCATGGCTCTATAGCGGTCACCATTGACTGTAATGTTCTGGCCAGCTTCGTTTTTAAAGAAGTACGGACCAATTATTCCACCAGCCCATAAAGCACACCAAACAGTCAGTTTTTCTGGATATAACGCTGTCTCAACATACACTTGAGGATTATTATCACTCCAAATACGGCAGTTTTGTTTATCGACGTATCCATTCAACCAAAAGCGAGCTTCATCGCTAAACAAAATTCGATTATGAAAATCGGGATCAACGGCAATCTTGTTTTGAGCCCATTCACCGAATCTACGCCTTGCTAGGTGATCGTGTGGCTTCAATTCTTGCACGAGTTGGATTTTGTAAGCACGCAAACCTAGATCTTTCCGCAAAATCTTCCATAAAGTGGATGGACACATATCCAATTCCTGTGCACGATGGCGGATAGACTGATTCGGGTCTTCCTCTACGCTACGCTCTACAGCAGCAATGACTTCTTCTGTACGCACTGTACGACGTCTCTCTGGATGCGTGTTATCATTTAGAGTATACGTGGTGCGAAAACGTTCCATAGTTAATCGAATTAATTGCTCTGATGGACGATTATGTTGACCGTAATATTGACGTAGTGCGCGATACGTATTTCGAACAGAACCATGATTTTCAAAATAAATTTGCACAATTTGCAAGCGTTGTTCAGGCGTCAGTCTATTCATGTTGAAATGACAAACCAAACTAAATATAAATCACTTAACAGCTGACAAAATGGCCGCCAGTTAAAAAAGTGTTGCCAACTTAAAGTTCTATACCTCTAAAAAAAACACCCGTTAATTAGGTGTAGAGACCAAGGTTTTATTATACGCTTACAATGCATAATTAACGTAAAGTAAAGATGCGAAGAAACTTTACGTCCTGTGGTATTTTAAAGTTCATTTTCAGATTCAGCACGTCAAAAAACATAAAGGGGAGCCAAATTTATAAAAAAGTTTTTTCATGGTTGGCCTGTATAATCAAAAAGATTTTTCCTTGAAATATTTGTAACTCACGAACTTTGATTTTTAATAATAATTTTCGTGTTTAGATTGAACTGTATTTAAATTAAATAAAATAATTTATTCATACATAAAAGTATGCGAAGCGTTTCGCTTAAAAAATGGAAAATCAAAAGACGTATTTTCGTTGTTTCAATCTTTTATTTCGCAATGGAAAAAAGGTATTGCAAACTACAAAATGTTATGTGCTTTATTTGCAGCGTCACTAGATTTTTATCTGGTCTTGTATCTCTCCTCAAAACTTTTTGACGAGACGTCACTCATCTTCGGCTGGGTTTTGTCAGGAATTAAACAAGTGATTTAATCGGTCGCTGAAGTTGTGTGGAATCTATTCGAAAAGTTGGAGGGGCCTTTTAAGGATATTCATGACACATGCGGTTAAACACTTAAACACATCACAATTTCAAACATTCAAAACTTTCCATTATCTGTATTAATTACACGTATTTGTTTTTAAATAAAATAGCTAATTCGTTAAAGTTAACCAGCTCTGAACTGCGAGTCACTGTATGCTTCTGTTAGATAAATTTGTTTAAACAAAAATCCATTTTATTTTGTCCTAAAATCAATTAATTAAATTTAAATTTCAAACAGGTCGATCCCAATTTGCACGGCGAATTTTTACAGTGGAAACAAAATCCATCCTTCGACAGGAACAGCCCTTTCATTAAAAGAGTGTACGAGGAAGACATAAACCTCTGTCTCAGTTTTAATAGCATCGAACTTTCCGAAAAGGTGAGAAAAGCAGTGGAGGCGGGCACGATTTTTATAGAAGCCATAAGCGATAAAACGAAAACAATGTTTCCTAAGTAAGTAGGCGTATAACAATGTAATCTCTTCACTAATTAGTTCCGTGATTATCGCTTGTAGGAAGTGTGCGCTACTGGAAGTACCGAGACAATGTTTCTACAGGATGAATATCGGCGAAGCTGACACTTGGTATAGCATCTCTCAAATTTGCCGTAATAGGGTATGTTAATGTTATTTTATTATGAAATAAGAAAAGCGCAATATTTACTGTTGTTCTTTGAAGTATGTTGATTATATAATTTCCTCTAATTAGTTCAATGATAAGAGTGATAAACATAAATTGTTAGAGCGATTTATTATGTGCGAAACTACTGCAACGTTAAAATTTTATACGAAGTGTACCGGAAAGTCATTACCGGTTTTCTTGTAAAAGAAACTACATAATTTTCAGGATAATGGAAGAATTTATTTATTCAAAGTATTGACCATTTGATTCTACACATCTTGCCTATCTTTCAAGCAATTTATGTATGCCATCCCAAAGAAACCGCGTGTCCTTTGAATAAAACCATTCATCAAGCCATTTTCTAATTTCTTCGAAATTGACGAAGTGTTGTTCTGCAAGCGTGTGTTCCATTGATGTGAAAAGGTCATAGTGGTCTGGAGAATACGGCGGGTGCAATATTATAATATATCCCATCCAAGTGCTTTCAACGCTTGCTTGACCGGTTTTGCTGTATGAAACGGCGCGTTATCGTACTGTAAAAATCACTTTAGCGAGTCTTTGGGCCCATTCTGGACGTTTTTCTATCAATGCATGATTCAAATTGATAATTTATTGTCAGTAGCGGTCAGTATTAACTGTTTCACTAGATTTAGACAGTTCGTAATACACCACGCCACTCTGGTCTCACCAAACGCAGAGCATTGTCTTGCAACAAAAACTATTTGGCCTTGGAGTCGATGGGCCGGTTTCCCCAGGTGGTAACCATTTTTTTTTGCGCATAGGGTTTTCGAAATAAATCTATTTTTCATCACCCGTCACTATTCAGAAATGACGATCATACCTTTGAAGCAGCATTTCACAGATGATATTTCGACTTTTCATTTCGATTTGTCATTTGTCAATCGATGTGGCACCCATTTCCCATCTTTTGGATTTTTCGCATTGCTCGTAATCGGTCGCTAATAGTTTTTTGGGCCACATTTTTAACGCTTCTGCCAATTGTTTTTGAGTATGGGTTGGGTCTTCATCCAACTCCTGCAGATTCGCATCTTAAAACTTTTACGGTCCACCAGAACGTTCTTTGTCTTGCACATTGAAATCACCACTTTTGAATTGTCGAAACCATGTTTCATATGTTTTTAAAGTTGAAGCATGTTAACAGCAAGTTTCTATCAGCAAACGTTGACTTTCAGCGGCTTTTTTCTCTTGATTAAATAAGAAAAGTAATGCGTGCTGCAAATGCACTTTTTCAGACACAAAACTCGACATCTTCAAAGACGTATAAATCTATGACAGTGTTACTTTCGCAATATATAACATATATGGCATTGAAGCTTGATGTCAGTAGAATAAAATGACGTATTCGTCAAATCATAATATTGCATAGTTAAGCCTGGCAACATCTGTTAGAAAAACCAGTAATGACTTTCCGGTAAACCTGGTAAATTGATAAGAATAACGAAAGTTAAACCGTCACTTTCTCATAAATTGAAACGATTTCAATCATCTTCTCTTTAATACTGATTAAATGTAATAAACGTACTTACTGACAAGATAAGAAATAAATTTAAACAATACATAAAAAGAGAATATTGTACTTTATGTTACTTAAATTGATTTTAATTTTCGTACAGATATTAATTTATGGGAAGGTCGACTTTTATCTCAAAAGCAAGAGACAGTACTTCTAGATATTTTTAATTGTATGTATCGTTAAGTATTGGAATAATTTTAATACTTTTATCCTTCCATTAATAAAAACAATGGAACATTTATTACCTTACAAAGTAAATTTTAATCATGGTTTTGATATGAGATCACTGCTAATGTGATTCGCATATTTTGTAACAAGTTCATTGCATTTTTTAGCAAAATTTTTACATTTTAATTTACATTTAAATGTAATATTTTTAAAATAAACAAGTCTTCTTTCAGTGTTATCGTTTTTATTACTTTTACTCGTGTACTTTTCTTATTTTCATTTTAAAAAATTCTTCTATCGTATTAGGAATTTCAAAAAGTATCTTCGTTGGGATAGGTCACCTCAGACTTCTTGAAAAGGCTAGAACTCTTGTTCTATTGCTGAGAAAAAAAGTCCAAGTGAGAATTATATTTTGGAGCTTGCATTACAACTTAATACTTAATTACTTATAAGATATACACCCTTAATAGTCTCTGAAACAATTAATTGGCAATTTATTAATCATTTTTAGACTCCGGATTATTGAAACAATGAATTTTTGCTATTAATTTTTTTGTAAAAGAAGTCCAAGTGGGAATTGTATTTTAGGACTTGCGTTACAACCTAATACGTAATTACTTCTAAGACATACTGGCGATTTTTTCATACCTAACACTTAATAACTTCTAAGACTAATTAATTGGCAATTTGTCCATTGTTCTTAGACCCTGGATTTTTGAAAGCAATTTTGTATGTCCAGTTTTTTCCACGATGTCAACAGTATCTTTTCAATCTTGTTGCTATGATACGATGCATTATCCATAACCACGACAGCATTATCTGATAAATATAGTAATATCTTAGTCAATCAGTCCTCAAACACTGTGGCGTTCATTTCGTCATGATAGTAAGACATTTTCTTATTTCAAAAAAGGAACAAACCATTTTCTGTGTAGCTATCTGAACTGGCACTTTATAATATTACAAGCCGACCTCTCTTTCCAGATGGATCTTTAAATCCTGTGGTAAGTCTTTCCACAAGGGACTTATCTACGACTTAAAACATTTGTGGTAGTTCATAGTTTCTTGTGTGACCCACATTCAATCAGGTTTCGTCTAAATAGAAAATCGGTTATTCTGGGATCTATTTAATGAAATATCTTTTAGATATTGGCGTCTTCATCTTATATCATCTTTTTTCAGTAAGAACACTGTTTCCACTTCGTTCGAAGTATCTACAATATATAACAGAATTATGTTTAGATATATTAATATACTGCAAATATTCTTAATCTGGTACGTAGACTTCCGCGTTCGTGGTCCATATTATCTGCTTCTGGGCTTCCGGGCTGGAACCGCGTCACTGGTATAACGAACAAGTATCGGGTGCAGCCATGGGGTCTCCTCTCTTTCCTGTTGTCGCCGCCACTTTTATGGAGGCATTCGAACAACAAATCCTACACTCCTGTAGCCAAAAAACGAAATGTTGGTTCAGATACGTAGATGACACCTTTGTTATTTAGCCTCATGATCGGGATTCCTTGAACAACTTCCTTGTTTTCCTAAATTCCCAACACGATTCCGTAAGTTTTACCATGGAGATTGAATCAGAAGGATCCCTTTCTTTCCTTGACGTCTTTGTGAATCTTCGTCTGGATGATTCACTAGGACATTCAGTTTACCGCAAACCCACACACACTGACCGGTATCTTAACGCTCTCTCCCATCATCATCCCGTCCAGAAACAGGGCGTTATCAACTCCTTAGTCCAAAGAGCTTTAAATATATCTGACCCAGCATTTTCTATCCCAGGAATTAAGTTATGTTACCAAAGCTCCTATAAACAACAATTTCTCCAACCATAATATTCAACAAACCATAGATCGACATCTTAATCCCAAAGTCCCACAACTCAATATACAGCATACATCATCTCTCCCCCTCTCTAAAGTACATCTACCCTATATACAAGGTGTTACTGACCGCATCAGTAGGGTACTTTTCAAAAACAACATCAAAACATCGTCAAACCCCATTCCAAATTATCTGACCCTTTTTCCGTAAAAGAGCGTGTTTCTTTAGAATCACCTGATGTGTACAGGATTCCTTGCTCGTGCGGCAGTGTATATATTGGTGAAATAAAGCGGTCTGTCGGCACTCGTGTTTCTGAGCATGGGCGTTGTACTAGGTTGCTGCGCGTAGCTGGTTCTGCACTTGCCGGGCACCATATCCAATCTAATTCTACCAAGATCCTCTCCCGTACTAACCATTACTATGGTCACAAAATCAGCGAACCTATAGAGATTTCTAAGCACCCCAATAACCTTAACTGTGATGATGGGTACCCCTACACAACGCCTGGCAATCCTGCATCTCCAAACAACCCAACCGCAACCGTAACGCTCCATTGATCCATGACACATTACCCATATATAAACACGTCCACCATCGACTATGTCCCATACGAAACGTCGGCAGTTATACTAGTGACGCGGTTCCAGCCCGGAAGCCCATGCAAATATTCTTATTTAAAATTCAGTTGCTTCATTGCTCGATATTGAACGACTCATACTTGGTAGTTCACTACTGTTGTTTATATAAGTCAAGACTTTATTCAACGTTGAAGGCTCATTGTCATCAAACGTGTTATTAAATATTTCACGAACAGTTTCATCAAAAGACTCCAGTAGATAAGGTCTTCCAGTTATTTTTTCGGACTCTAAAATATTGTTTTTTATATTTACCAAGTACTCAATACATTATCGGTCTGGAAATTTCTGCAACAATATTTTGTACTGGAGATATTTTCCATTTATCACACTCTAGTTACCTATTAGTTAGGAGATCTACTCTACTATGTCACGTTTTCTTATGTTGGGTGTATCCGTTACAATTTTCTTTTATGCGTTAATAATTGTCTGTTTTTCTGCATTATTAAGTGGCTTGCTTTCTCTCGTTTCTTCGGAAGAGACTACACATCTGTATTTCTACCAGTACTGGTGCTAGGTTCTTCATCCATTCTTGAAATCAACAGCTTCAGAATTATATAATTTTAATACACGTGTTCTTGTATTCACATATTACTTACGTAATTTATTAATTTGCAAGTCAAGGCTCTAAAAAGAACTAATGAATGATAATTATAAACAAATCTCTAGGATATAAACAATTAAAGATGTTAAAATATTCGACAGTTGATAGAGAACGACTGTTATTTTACCTTAGTCTCAACCGATGTGAATTATCTATTTGGATCTGTTCAAAAATTTGTCTCTCTCTTCTTGAAACGAAGTATAACTCGTTTATACCCATATTATTAGTACAGAAAAAGTATGCATACGATAAGGTAGAAAAGGAAAAAACCCAAATTTGTTTTCCAACGAAGTCTGTTCAAATTTATAATTGATATAATAAGAGTATATCGTTTTGTCACGTCATTCGAAATAGACAATTATCTATTATATAATTATAATTCACCATATCGCGCGTTTTTCCGTGAGATATACATTGCACAATACAATCAAATTAATATTTGAGATGCAAATAATATAGATGAATTGTTATTTCAACATTAGCGCTTCATGCATATCTGGAAACTTACTTAACAGTTTTATTGATGGAATTATTAACACAGTTGGAAATTATCTATAAGTATTTAGTTAACGTTAATAATACTTTATTTTTAACGTGACACTATACGAATTTATTGTCCCTACAACGTAGAAAAAAACGTTATATAATACATAATGGCATCCTGTCGTCATAAGTAAACGTTTGTACTTGGCGTTGCAAAACTGATTAAAAAAGAAACAAAGAATTAAGTTTACATAGTTGCCGCGAACGGAGAAATAACAACGTTCTTGGTAACGTGAATCCATTGTCTTGCAATGCATTGTTTTCCCAGAATTACTAACATTTACAACAAAAAACGTCTTGTTAAATGCAAGGCCATCTCATGATGTATATTTACTACCTGACGTTGATTTTGAAATGAATTCCTCAGTAATATTTTCTCTTATTTTCAGATTATAGCTGTCTGTGATTTTCTAAATTATTTGAAGTATATCCAACGTGGATTAGTTAAAAGCTCAGGTATGTTATTTTGACAAACTATTAAAGGAAAAATTATAATTATATCGGTGTATCAATAAATTCATTTCTATTATCCATATTAGTACACTACACACACCCTATATTCCAACAATAACCGAGAAATCGGCGTTAATTGTGGGCACAACTTGAAACAACATCTTTGTTAGATACTCCCTTTGAATCGTAAAAATAATGAGAATTGTAGTGGACTGTATGTCATTAATATCGATTAATTTACTGCCTTTTTGTAACAAAATTTTATTTATTTTTAACTATTAATAACACTGATTACTTTTACAAACGGCCATATTGTTACATATATAGATTATTATACTATTACGCCATCTAACAACGAAACACGCAACACTATTCATTGTTGCTAAACTAGCGACATCTGACCACTTCTTTAAATACCCTATAAGCATTGTTGCAATTTGTGACTCCTCCAAATGAGGTTTTTGACGTTTCTGAATCGTATTGAAAACATCGTGTCCCATCACTTACAATCGCTTTTATGGTAGAATGTCCTATTCTTATAGAGCTTTTTTTAACCATGTCTCTGCATCTTCGACTTAAATAAATTCTAGTGCAGCGCAGAAAATACACAAAGATTAAGCTAATGTCGTGTATTTACTAAAAATCAGGGAAAGGAACTGCACACCCTCCTTCTACGGATCGAATATCGACCGAACGATATAATGTTCTCAAACCACGTTAGATGGCCAAGCCATCAACATACGTGACTTAATTTTCGACTTGTGCCCACCGTTATTTAAAAACTGCTAAATGAAATCAAATCATTTGTTGTACGATAGAGTTACTGACCGAGACGCACGTTTTGTGGAATACAACCACATTCCAGCCGGCCTAAATGTATCGATAATCATGAAGGGAACGATTGATATTCAATCAAATGACAAACATTAGACACTTTACACCCTCTTATGGATAGAACAGCAAGCCGGTCGATCGAACGACGTAATGTCTTCAAGCCACGTTAGATGGCCAAGCCATCGACATACGTGACTGAATTTTCGACTTGTGCCACCGCGATTTAAAAAGCCGCTGTACCACGTGAATATTTTTGACATTATAAAACGTAGCTAGTGGCGGTTTTCTTTATAAATTAATAAATAATGTAATTGATTCCTCTGTGCTGTTGCTCCAGGTTGATTTCCTCGTGCCTAGTTTTGACACTAATCGGCAACCTTCTCAATAGCTCGGGCAAGAACCAATGTTTTTTACAAGGCTCCATTAGTACATATGTCCAGAAATGCCAATGCATTATACAAGGATCCCTTTCGCTAATTTGTTAGTTCAGTTTTTCTTTACTTTTTTTTTATTTTTCATTACTATAAGTGTGAATATATATATATATTTTTTGAATTCTTATTTTTTTTTGTAGTATGATACATTAACTGCACCTATTTTTGTTTCAATTTTAAATTTTTTCTTATGAGCATTATATCCTGTAAATGGTTTATGTAACTGTTGGGTATTAAAGATATTATTATTATTATTATTATTATTATTATTATAAAATTTAGATGTTTTACCTTTACTTCTTACCAACACTTTTTTACACTTTTCAATGTCTTGAGGTAGTAATAATCAAATAAAGAATTAATGACATAAACTATAATATAACCTCAAACTTGTTCAAAACAAACTCAATTGCAATACAGGTAGTGCTTGTGTGTAAACAAGGCTTCAACTTCTCAATGTTTATATGTTTTTAACCAATCAGAAAACGGCGTGCTGATCGCGCATGTTTATTAGTCTATCTGTTAGTGATACAGGCTATAGCACCATTAATTAATAAATTGAGTTGTTAAATTGTACTAATATTCTTCTTTTTTTTTTACAGTTCACGACGTGTACTGGGAAATTGCAAGGTTACGAAAAGACATGGTTTTAGCGAGACTTGGTCTGACATTAAATTCCTGACATTATTAATTCTCTCAAACGATATTTATTACTTGCATAGATATGTATATGTATAGCCGACATTGTCTATATATTAATTATTATACTCTCTTTGATAATGTGCCAATTTTTGTATATGTAATTTAAAATTGTGTCAGATCTGCATATACTTAAACCAAAGACTTGCATTTCGTTCTTTTACAATGAACGGAAAATCCGTATTTGTGGTTGGATTTAAAAATACAGTGTAGAGTTTGAACAAAGCTTATGACAAATACTCTTTTTTTTAATAAAATGTACATAATTATATAAAGAATGATTGAAAAAGCGTTTATAATATGTAAATACCAATTCTCCCACTGTATTTTTTGTGGATATGTGTACATTAATTCTAATAAGGATAAGTATACATATGTAAATGTTGATATAAATGAATCTCTAAAAATAGATATTATTGTTAAGAAATAAAACATTTTCATTATATCGGAAGTTGATTTTTATTTGTTCACAACAAACAAAAGGTCATTTTGGCCACCTGAAGAAGTGACGTTACGAACAAATACCCACCAAATATGACATAATTGGATTATGAATAAAAGATACTGCGAAATATTAGGTGTACCGGAAAGTTCTGTCCGTTTCGGTTACAAGTTTCAACATACATGTGCATATCCATTTGATGCATATTTGGCTCTCTGTTTTTATCACTGAATGTTTGCGTATTGACATAGCAAATGTAACTAAAACGAAGATGATTCATGTTAGTATTAAGTGAGATGCGATCGTGTACCCACAGTTACTGATAAAGTTTATTTACGCCACTGTATTTTATACCAATTCCAACAGGGGAAAAATAATACAGAAGCGTGCAGAAGTTTATTGAAAGTTTTCGATGAAGGTACAGTTTCTGATAGAACATGCAGAAGATGGTTTGAAAAATTGCAAATAGGCGATTTCGACCTTTCTGATAAGTCAGTCTCTGAGCGGCTTTGATCGACGACGATACTATCAAGATCACGTTAGAGCAAAATCCTTTCCTGATAACATCGGAGATTGCTGAAAGGTTTGATTCAACTCAACAAATCATTTCGGACCATATTCGGAAACTAGGATTGTGGAAATATTCGAGATGGGTGCCGCATGAGTTAAGTGAGAAGAATTTGAATGATTGGGCCATCATTTGCACATCTCTGCTTGCACGGAACAAAATCGTACCCTTCTTGGAGCGGATGATAATTGGGGATGAAAAGTAGATTACCTATAAAAACTTCGTAAGGAAAAGAGCATAATGTGAATCCGGAAAACCTGCCCCTTTAATCTCTAAACCAAAGTTGATCCTGAGTAAGAGAATGTTATGTACGGTGGTACATTCGAGGACCAATACATTTTGAGTTGTTGAAACCGAAAGAAAAACTAAATTCAAAGAGATACTGTCAGCAATTACTTAATTTAAAAACAGCCCTCTAAGAAAAGAGGCCGGTAATATTCAATAGGAAGACCATTATACTGCTCATGATAATGCCAGGCCACGTACTGCTTTGGGAACTCATCAGAAACTCTCAGAGCTAGTCTGGGAAATGTTGCCGCATCCACCATACTCCGCGGATCTAGATTATCTATCTCCGATTATCACTTGTTTCTGTCCTTACAAAATTTTTTGCAGGGCAAAAAATTCAAAAACGAAGAAGAGAAGTTGAATTTTTCGCTTAGAGGGATAAGGTATTTTTTTGAAAATAGAATGTGCAAATTGCCATCAGGCGGATGGAAATAGAAATTAATTCAATTCATTTAGTTTATTCAAGGAATGAGAAAAATTTATTATATTGTTTTATTCTAAAAAACGAACAGAACTTTCCGGTAGACCTGATATACATATATGTACATACTTTTTAACACTATTAATAGCAAAAGCTAACCAACTCTCAGGTAAGGCAAACTAGTTCGACTTAATCGAATTCGGTTAAAGAGAATTTTTGTGAAATGAACAAGATATGTCTCCCGACAGCATGACTTTTTCATTAACTTATCCCTTAATTGAATACACACGATGCAACTGCATATACATTTGATAATAATAAGACCTACTGCTGGTTTTTAAAGGTCAGTTTCCATAACGAAATTTATGACGCGTTTGACTCGAATCTTACGGTTCTTGGTAACTTAGTGGTTGAGTACCTGCCCGGTAGGCAGTTGACAGGAGTTAGATTCCCCTCCGAGGGCGTGATTTTTTTCATTAATTTTTCTCAATTAAACGGTGTAATAAGCAGGAAAATTTAAAAATACAGAGCAACAATTATGATTTAGATCATATGTATGTGGGCAACAATCGGCCCGATGTAAGATTTGATCCGGCCCACGAGACATTGTCGTATTATTTCATGTCCGATATCTATCGCTAAAAATTATGAACACTACTTTTAAACGCGGCCCGCGAACGTATTTACACATTAAAGTTTGGCCCACAACATGTCAAAGGTTGCCCATACCTGATTTAGATCGTAAACCTTTTTGTGGTAATGATTGTACATTGTCATTAGCTACAAAATAATACAACTTGGAACTCAAAAATAAAAAATATTGCCTTATAAAACGAGGAAGAAAGCAAAGATTATGAGATTAAATGCACTCAACTCTGACTTGACATGGATGTTATATGAATGAAGTCATAATTATTTGGACGTAAAATGAATTAACGAATGTACTAAAAGTTTATTTATTTGTCATTCATATGTATCACATTAATTTATATAATTTACATATATTTACAATATCAAAATTAGAAAAAATAATTTACTAATTAGCAGATTTGCTTGTCAAAAGTTTTTAAACGCCTGGCGTTTCCGTTTATATCCAAATTAGAGAGAGGCATATTGTTATATAAATTAAGCAGACTTTTATATGACTCCTTCCTTGAACTATCATTTAGTTTCTCCTTAAACCATTCAATGGCCAAATATTCAGCAAAAATTTTGTCTACGAAAACGGGCAAATTACGTTCGTCGAAGTAGCTGATAATACCCACTTTAATTTCGTAGATTTTAAACTTTTCTACGAGCGCCTCATAATTATTAATAATACCGGAATTCATTACTTTATCCTTGCCTAAGATGTCGACCAAAGCTAACAGTTTGTGGTATGTCAAATTGATTTCTTTGGGAACTAAACAGTACTTGCTCTTTTGACAGTAAGTTTTCACTTTTGCATTGAGAGCATACGAGTCTGTTAACTCTTCCTTCTGATGCCAGTATTTCAAATGCAAAGGATTTTTAAGAAATTGTGAATTCGAAAAGTGTTTCGAGTTCGAGTTCTCTTCTTTCAAATAAGTTTCAAAATCTTGCGCATCTAAATTTTCAATGCGAAAAGGCAGTACTTTAAACCGATCTATTAAAATTGGATCTGCATTTAATCGAGATGAAATTATTATGTTTGTATTGGTTGCTTTTACTTTTTCTATTAAAGACATTACTTTTTCAATGTCTGACAGCAACATTTCGTCAAACGAATCGAGGAATAAAGTTAATCTCTCTTCGTTTCTGTGTGAATTAAATATAGCTTTTAATAAACTTTTAAATCTTGAAGATGCGGTTTGATTAAATATAAAATCTAGTGGATCGTCGAACAATTCTGTAACATCTTCATGAATATAACAACGATACTCCGCCAAATTCGCAAATAGTGCATAATTCGTTTTCTTACAAATCTTAAACAACGACCGCAATAATGCAGTCTTTCCCATTCCAGGTTCTCCGGAAATTACCGTTATTCCATTGTTTATTTCATTAAAAAAGTCACTGTCTTTAAACCGCTTTCTGTAATATGAAATATATTTTCCCCAATTAGGATCGTAATTTTGACATTTTAACAATTCCATAAGACCTCCTTGGGTATCCACGTGGAATATTTTATGGTGGGAATTTGTATATTCTTCCCAAAGACTTTCTAAATGTTCGTTATCGATGTTAAAAAAGAGATTTTTGTTTTCAGTTAGAGAATTGTTAGATATAATATTTTGCTTCGCATTGGGTTCAAGAGATTCTACATCGTTTGTAAAGAAGAATATTTCATTTTCGTCCGCATTCTTGAAAATGCTCTCATCCAATGTTGCTTTTGAAATCGTCCTTTGTAAATAATCTGCGTTGTTTATTTCTAACCGCTGTCCAATTATAGGAAAATATTCATTTTCGAAATAATAAATAGCTTCTCCATCATCGTCGACTAGTAAATTATTTAAACTCTTAATATCTCCTTCTAATATTTCATATTTATCCTTGGCTAATTTTAAAGAGTACGTAGCAAACTTTTTGTATCTAGAATCAGATTGGAGTGTCTCAGTATATTCTTTAAAATTAGAATTATTGCATTGTATCATTATATTATGATTAACATTATTTTCTAAAGTTTGAATTTGTAAGTTATTTTCAAAAAACATTTCATCAATGACAAAATACGCAATCCCGTTCGTTTTAGTTAGAGAATCTTTATGCAGATATGGCTTTCGTTCTTTAAATAAGTAAAGAATCGTAGAACACGTTACTTCGGTCAAAGATTTAGCATCGTTATCAATGACGCTATATAAAGAGGTCGGTTCCCGTCCTTGCAGTGAAATCGCTAGATTTTTGAGTAAGTTTTCTTTTAAACTGGCATCACTAATGTTGCAGGCGTTCATAAAAATCGAGGAAAAGGAATTTTTGAGGCCATCGTATATCTTAGGAGCCTCACCAATTATTATAAAATGTTTCCCTAAGTGATTATACCTCTTTAAAATGGAAAGGGAATCTTCTGATTTTATCACCAGAGGTATTTTGTTATTCTTCCACAGTTCCAATAATAATAATTCTAGTGTATCTGGTGCATCTACGCAATCTGCAAAATGGGCCCGTTGGAAATTTAACATTTCTCTGCTGTAAGTTGCCAGTTTACCACCTTTAGATACGCAATAATTCCATTTAAAATTAAAGTTACACAGCTCGTTAATCTGTTCTAGAATGCAGCTGAAAATACTGGATTGGACATCTTTCTCGTCTTCTACTATGGTCACTTCATTCTTCAATACAAGTTCATTCCAAAGTGGGATGACCTTCGCATTCATCTTAAAAGTTATCGTGGGTTTCACAATAACATTGGATAGGTGCACCTTGACCATTTCCGTTTCAAAAACTTGCTTGGTCAACCAGGGAATTTGTTTTCCTTTTCTGTTAAAGTATGTGCCAACAAACGAAATAATATTTTGCGTCATTTCTCTAGAAAAATGTCCTTGATAAAACGTTCCTAGGTAACTCTCGATCTCCCAATTATCAGGCTGGCGCAAATATAAATAAAAGTTCGGGTGACACACACTTTTATAACTATCCTTAAATTGGTAGCAACCTTCCAGATCGAGCCTTGAAACGCATTCACATATCGAGTTCTTCAACGCTGTTTTTCCGTCATTATTGGTACTACCCTTGACGAATTTGTTGGAAAAAAAACAGAATTCTATATTTTCTTCTGGAACGTTTAAAAAATCTATGTAATCCTTTTTCCCAATAATATTGTTGATAAATACTTTGTAATCGTTCAATTGATATTTCTCCTCAGCAAAATTTATGCCTTTAGATCTGTGTTTTATTTGGATCAAGTAAACGTAGGGATGTTCTTCATTTTTATCACGTACTACGGCTATTAAATCATCAAATCCAGGTATATCTTTTAAACTGGTATGCAAGCTGTAAGATGCGACATTGGGATTTTGTGAAAGAGCTATGGCTAGGTAAGCAATGACCTTGGGTTCGTATTCGTTTCCAACGTTTCTTACACCTTTCTTTTGCGACATTTTAGAAACGGGTTTGTTTAGTTCTTTTTATATTAACTTCTTTCCAAATTCCATCTAGAAAAAAATCGCAGAGTAAGTTTGTTGAATTTGATGGAGCCTGTGGTTGATTAACTTAATCATTAAGGTTGATATATAACCCCTTTCCACATTAACTTTTGTAATTCTGTATACGCATTTCGACAACTAAGACAACTGAAGATCGCGTACGGAGTTTGTTTTCGTACAGGTGTTTTTTGCCGTATTTTACCAGGTGCGACACTTTGCAATTGTCTGCTGATGATGACTTACAAAAGTTAATGTGGAAAGGGGTTATATATCAATCTTAGTGATTAAGAGTAAGTTTGATCGTTTTTATAGAATATTGAATTCTCCAAATTTTCAATCCTAACTTTATTATTATAGGCTACAACTTTACAAAGAAAATAAGCTGTATCTTTTAACAACGACGTTGTCATCTTAAGTAGTAATGTCGAATTCACTTTAACGTCATTGTGGCAAAAGTAGTAGGTATACATTTTTCTATTTATTTGGTTGTTATGAAGTTTTAAGTTATAATAATAATAATATTTTCCCAATAGAACAAAAAACATTCCAACTACAGAACAAAAAAATAGAAATAAGATCAGAATATAATATCTGAGTCTTACAATAATATATATCGATATAATAATTTATATAATAAACATCAAAAGCAAAAACAAGTTTAATTATTACAGTTGATACAAGAAAAGAAATAAAAAATAATATTATAAAAGAAAACGAAGATAAAGTACTCTACAATAACATACAATACAATAAAAAATTTAATTGCAAAGCGAGCAAAATGATCACCAATGGCCTTCTTGAAAGAATTAAAACTTAAAAAGTTAACATCGGTAGTTTGAGACATTTTATGTTAGTTATTACGCATTACCTATTACGGACCCTTAACAAATATGTTGGTTCGTGGAAATGGAAAATACTAGGTTGTTCAATAAGTTTTGTTGTTTGATATACGATTTTATGGTTTGAAATACATTTTATTATTCAGCATAAGCTCCCTGAACTTAAATACATTTGTTCCAGTGATCTTCTAATTAATGGAATCCATCCTTGAAGTGAGAATCCGGAAGATTGTCGCAATACGCTTCCACGGCTGCTAGTACCTCTTCGATCGATGAAAATTGTTTTCCACGCATGAATTTTTTAACGTATGAGATCAGCTGGAAGTCAGTGGGAGCTAAATCTGGCGAATAGGGTGGATGTTGCAACAATTCGTACTTTAATTCATTGATTTTTGCGATGTCTTTTTTAGTTGTGTGAGAAGGTGTGTTATCTTAATGAAAAAAGAAACTTTTCTTCTGTAAACCAGGTCTTTTCTCACGAATTTTTACATCCAACTGGTCCAAAAGGTTACAATAATAATTTGAGTTTATTGTTTTACCAGTTTGGAGGTAATCCACGAACAAAATTCCTTTTACATCTCAAAAAAAATGATGCTTGGCCGATTTCTGGACAATAACTCGCTTCGGAGCCGAAGTACTGGATTTACACCAGTCAGTCTCTTGTTTTGATTGAGGAATGTGGTGGTTAGATCCAAGTCTCATCCATACTGATGAAGCGACGCACAAAAATGTTCTTATTCTTTCTAAAACGCTTCAAATATTGCTGAGAAAGTAGTATTCGAATGTGGTTTTTTCTATTGTTAACAAATGCGGCACCCATTTTGCACACAACTTTCTGAATCCCAAAACTTCAGCCAAAATATTGCTCATACTGCCTAACGAAAAGCCTAAGGCACCTACTAAATCTCTCTCGGTTAATCGACGATGTTCCAAAACTATATCTTGTAGTTCTGCTACGATTTTTGGTGTTGATACACTTTTTGGATGTCCTTCACGTGGATCGTCTCCAAGACTTGAGACCACGTTTAAATTCAGCAACCCATCTTCCTACTATTCTAATTGAGTAGTCCTTATACACCTAGCAATCGTTCATGAATTTGTTTTGATGCAACACCTTCCAAAAATAAGAATTTTATCACTGCACGATATTCAATTTTTTCAAATGTAAAAAAGTACTGTGACACGTTAACTTTGACGAACTTAATAGCGCCATCTCTTATCGAACGATAAAACTTATTGAAGAATTGGGCAGAATGTGACAAAAGGATGGAATAAAAATTGTGATACACAAAAATTTAATAAGCGCAAAATAGGAAAAGAATCAATATTATTGTGAAGAAGATTATTCAAGAACTGTAGACTAATACAATTACATCAAAAAGATAAAATGGGTATATGAAAACGAGACGATAATGTAGCACTGTTAAAGGCTATAATAAATCGACTTGCGACCATAAGAATTTGACGAAACACCTTTGGATTTTTTCCAGTTTCGGCCTCTGCATTTCATAATATGGATACCAAAATGATGCAAGCATATTCAAGTCGGGATCTCACCTGCGAATAACAAGTGATTTCAAATATATATATATATATATATATATATATATATATATATATATTGGGTCTGGGAAAAAGTTCGTGGCGTTTTTTCAGTAAAATTCAACTGGTCCCCGCATGGCGCGTGGACGAATTCATTTAAACCGAATATGCTCCATTATTATCGACAATGTTTCGCCATTCTTTTGGTAGATCCATGATCCCATCGGTGAAAAACTTCTGTGGTTTCTGGTCGAAAAACTGAATCAAGTAGTTTTCACAGGCTTCTTTTGAAACCAACTTAATTCCATTGAGAGAGTTCTGCAGAGATCGAAACAGATGATAGTCAGAGGGTGCTATATCCGGACTGTAAGGTGGGTGCATCAAAACTTCCCAACCAAACTCTCTCAATTTTTGACGGGTCATCAAAGAAGTGTGTGGTCGGGCGTTGTCATGATGGAAGACAACACCTTTCCTATTAATCAATTCGGGCCGTTTTCTTTCAATCGCCTGGCGTAATCTCTCTAGTTGTGCACAGTAGGGTTGAGAATCAATCGTCTGACCAGTTGGAAGTAGCTCGTAGGGACGATTCCCCTCCAGTCCCACCATACACACAGCATCACTTTTTTTGGCGTCAATGTTGGCTTAGCGAACGCTTGTGACGGCTCACCATCCTTTATCCACGATCTTTTACGCTTCCGATTATCGTACGTAATCCATTTTTCATCTCCGGTTATTAAACGTTTCAGAAACGGCTCGATTTCATTCCGTTTCAGCAGCGCATCGCAGATGTTAATTCGGTCCATCATGTTTTTCACGCTCAACTCATGAGGAACCCATACGTCAAGCTTTTTTTTGTAACCAGCTTTGTGTAAATGGTTCAAAACAGTTTTGTGGTCAATGCCTAGCTCCATGCCAATATCGACACTGCTGATATGCTTATCTTGTTGGACTTTTTCAAGAATTTCATCAGCTTTTTCAGTGATTGGACGACCGGAGCGTGACTCATCTTTCACATTGAAATTTCCAGAACGAAAGCGAGCGAACCATTTCCGCGCAACAGATTTAGATAAAGTACCTTCACCGTACACAGTACAAATTTTATCACAAGCCTGCGCAGCGTTCTTCCCCTTATCATAATAATATTGCAGAATATAGCGAAATTTCTCATTATTCTTCTCCATTTTCAAGTGCGAATAACTTTCCAACCACTGCACCGATTACAATGTTTCTACGCTCAAACTAACGTTCGGAAGGTCACCTAAAAAACGAGCCGTCGGTGGTGTCGCTGTGACTTGTTGTTCTTTAGTTATCGGCAACCAATGCCATCTATCGGGAAAAACGCCACGAACTTTTTCCCAGACCCAATATATATATATATATATATATATATGTTTGAAAATGATCTGTAATTATGAATAATAAAGCCCAGATTCTGCGTTGCCTGCTTAGCAATAATAATTTTCATTAATTTTTCATCGTAAAGAACTTAATTATATATTTATTTATAAATACCAACTTCAAAATAACCTGATTGGGGACTTTAAATAAATTTTAGATCCGTTTCCATGTTGCGGTTTATGACGTGTTAAAGGACTCTAAGCTATACTGCCTGGTGGCCTAATCGATAAAGCAGCCGTCTAGAAAGCGGCAGATAGAGGTTCGAGTTCTTTTCCAGTGCAGTAATTTTGAATTAATTTCTGTGATTTTAATTAACAGTGGTACAGTAGAAATTAATAATTTTCCCCCAGTATTCTTAGTCGAAATGAAAAAATGAACTAACGAGTCTACCTAAATACTAATAATAGGTGTCCCAAAATTAACGCAAGATTTGAATTTGTCGCCATTTGTGCAGTAAAGTGTTGGCAACCTTAAAAAAACAATTCGACGGCTAACAGTTTAGGGTTAGTAAAAATGGAGCGTTACACGATAGAACAACGTGTCTTCATTATTGAAAAATATTTCAAAAATAATGAAAGCTTGGCGGCCGCAGTTCGAAAATTTCATACAAAATATGGTCGGAATAGAGTTTTAACTTCGTCAACTGTGAAGAGATTAATTGAGGAGGCATAATTGGACCATGCTTTCTTGAAAATGAGGTTGGTCAGGCAGTGACTGTTACTGGTGCTCGATATCGCGACATGATAACACACTTCTTTCTGCCGAAATTGGATGATATTGATGTGGCGAATATGTGGTTTCAACAAGACCGTGCTACATGCCACACAGCCCGTGAAACAATTCACTTACTGTATGAGACATTTCCAGGTCGTGCAGTCTCTCGTTTCGGTGATCAGAATTGGCCCCCTAGATCGTGTGATTTAACACCATTGGATTTCTTTTTATGGGGTTACTTGAAATCACAGGTCTATGTCAACAAGCCCACAACCACCCGTGCATTAAAGGAGGAGATTCAACGCGGCATCAACGAAATTCAGCACATTTATGCATAATGGTCATGGAAAATTTCGACAAACGAGTGCGTATGTGCATGCAAAGCCGTGGAGGCCATTTGCTCGATGTGTTATTGCGTAAATAACCCTATCCTATGTACTTTATAATTCAATAAAAAAATAACAATCAAAAGACTAAAAACTGTGTTTTCTATTTAATTCAAATCTTGCATTAATTTTGGGACACTCTTTATTTGTTACAAAAAGGAAATACTTAACACAACATCGAAACGAATTCAAAATGAAAATGTAAATGTATTGATTGATATGAACAATTGTAAATACAGCGAAACACAATAAATAATACTTGGAAATTGTAACTGCAGTATTTATATTTCGTCTTTTACAAAGATTCAGTTTGCCTTCAGAAGTTTTGTTATGTTATAGTGTCCTTTGTTTGACGCCACGTTTAAAACACTTTCCCCAGATTTATTCACAACACTCACATCTGCACCAAACTCTAGTAATTTTTTTACATTGTTCAAACGCCCTTTCTCAGCTGCTAAATGCAAAGGTGTATTCCCAAGTTGATCCTCTTTATTGACACTAGCACCAGTCGAAAGTAATATTTCTATTATGTAATTAAAATTAGTCTTCGAAGCTAGATGCAGTGGTGTTTCCAAATTTGAATTGACTACGTCAACGAATGCGCCACTCTCTAACAATATGGTTACAATATCGCGATGCCCTTTATGCACAGCGTTGTGTAGAGGGGTATTACCTTGTTTATCCTTACATGATATTTCCTTCGTAAGTGTTAGTATTTGAACTGAAAGGTCGTGGCCCATTTTAGAGGCTAAGTGCAAGGAAGTTTCCAAAAAATTATTCGTTTGGTTGATATCCGACCCATGTTTTATCAATGTTTCTATGATATTGGAATAACCTTTCCGCGCCGCTAAATGCAATGCAGTATTCCCTACAATATCTGCAAGATGTATATTACTTTCATTTTTTATGAGTATATTAACTATGTCATCGTGCCTATATTTGGAGGCTAAGTGTAGAGGGGTTTCTAGGCGGTTGTTACCTTCATTTATATCCATTTCATTCTTCAATAATTTTACAATATGCGTATATCCCCAAATACATGCCAAATGCAAAACTGTGTTTCCTAAAATGTCTTTGGATGACGGGTCGGCTTTGAGGGATAACAACAGAGACACTATCTTGATATGACCGTTTTTAGTAGCTAAATGTAGTGGAGTTCTTGAATAACAATCTATGGAATTTAAAGTTTCTTCTAAATAATCATGTTGTATTAATAATAAATAGCGGGCGATGTTGTAATGGTTCCTCTGACATGCTATGTGGAGTGGTGTTTTCTTATTATTATTCCGAATTGCAACCAATTTTTTTTCTCTGTCCACTAGCATAATTACAACCTTTTCCTGACCTTCTTTGCAAGCGTAGTGTAAACATGTATTGCCATTTTTGTCTTGCTGTATCGAATCTACGCAACGATCCAAAAGATATTTAACTACACTCGCTGTTATTTCGCTTTTATCTTCATCCGTTAGGATACTCTTCGTCAAATACCCATTCTTGTTATCTTTAATATTACAGTGATGCAAAGGAGTCCTGTCATAATAATCTAACGCGTTTATATTAGACTTTCTTTGCAATAATTCTTTTATAATTTCGATATTACCCTGTTGACAGGCTACGTGTAATGGTGTTAAGCCTTCGGTGGTTTCGTATTTTACGTCTTTAAAGAAGGTCAAAATTAAAGTTATTATTTGCACGTTTCGATTGTAGCAAACGTAATGTAAGACGGAATAATTGAAATAGTCTTTCGTAGTTAAAGAAGACCCTTTTCCAATCAATAGTTTGATAATATCTGTTTTGGAAGAGCAGGCTACAGCTACGTGAAGAGGCGTCCTTCCGGATGCATCTCGCAAGTGAACGTCAGCCTTGTGCTTTAGCAGATATTCTACGATCACTTTATGGTTGTACATGCACGCGTAATGCAAAGGCGTAAATATGCCATGCAGTTCATTAATGCAGACGCCCTTTTTGATAAAACTGCGAAACTTCCTGTCATCTCCCACTTTTATGGAATCTATAAAATTATTATTATAATTTAAATCGTTAGAAGGTCGATCTGATTCTGAGTCATAATAAATTTCAAAGTCAGAATGCGAACTGGTGTCAGTAGTACTTGAATCAGAATTATATTCAGAATCATAAGACAAGGAACTACTAGAAGTATTTGATTCCGACATATCATTACCAACCACGAGTTTGTCCTTTGCGTTTGCATTTGGACGTACGTGAAAATGATGGGGAGTCAACCGTTTTAATGTACCGACGTCTTTTTGTTTCGTTTCTGGAAACTCCTCTGTACTATGAAATCTCACAAGTTTTCTACTCGAAATCGGTGTAGCTTCTAAAGCATGCTCTTTATTGTCTATATCTACATTTGTATTTTTATTGTATAAATCCAGCCTCACAGTATTAATGGCACCACTAACTGATAACGACTTGTGATACATTTTCGAAAGTTTTGGTTCTGCGGTATATACATTAAATGCAGGTAAAGCCGATGCTGATCTAACAGCTGTAAATTCATCAACACCTAGGCAAATCATATCTTTAGAATTATACTTTTTAGACTTGAATTTAAACATAGACAAAATTCTGCTGCCAATGGATGAAGTGGAGGCCATCTCTGAAGTAGCATCGTCGACAAATTTCGAGTATGCGTCTTCTATATTTGGCAACTTTTCACTGCTATCAGTGCTAATGGGAATCTGCAATGGTTTTAAGTGTATCGGTAAAATTTTAAGAGCGTCTACTAGTTGTTTCTCTGTATCAGGTGCTGTTATGATAACTGTTTTTAGGTTACGTTTAGCAATAGTCGATATCAATGCCAAAGCCTTCTTGGATGCTATTTTATCAAACGAATCTATGAATACTATTAATTTTCTAGTACTTTTGTGATAGTCAAAAATTGCTTCTAAAAAATTCCTCGACATGAAAGACTCCTGTTTATCAAACATGAAACCCAGGGGGTCTTCGAACAGTTTCTTGTTGCTCTGATTTATATCATATTTGTATTCTAACAAATTACAAAACAATATGTAATTTTGCTCGTTGCACAAGTGGAAGAGCGCACGTAAGAAGGAAGTATTTCCTTGACCGGCTTCTCCAGAAACTGTTGTGATTTCCTCAGTCATTTCGTTGAAAAAATCATTTTCATCGAAACGCTTTTTTTCATATGTAACACATTCATTTAGGTTGTTACTACAGTTTTCGCATCTTAAAATTTCCAAGTGTCCATTCACAGCTCTAACGTGAAATAATTGATAGCCTTTCAAAGAATATTTTTTCCAATGATTTTCAAAGGAGTGCTCTATGTTAACGTTGACCAATGCGTAATTACCATTCTTTAAATCATTGGATATTTGTGACTCTTCGCACTGTATGATTTCTTCTCTGATACTCCAACTCAATGATTGTATATCACCACACAAAAACAGTATACGCTTTCCTTTATTGAACAAAATCGTTTGTCTTAGTGTTGGTTTAGATAACGTTCTTGGAACATACCGATCATTATTCATCATCAATTTCTTTCCAATTATTGGTATCAAATCATTTCCGGCACAGTATAAATAATTTCCATCTTGATCTATAAGAAAATCTTTTAATTGAGAGTAGTCACCGTTCAAGATTTCTAATTTTTCATTGCCCTGTTGGAGGCAACACGTTGAATAATTCTTAAATTTATCGACTGATTTAACTTGCGCCATGTAATCTTCAACTTCCGTGGCCTTGCAACGTACTATTAGCACACCGTTAGTTGCCTTAAGTAACGAAAGATCCTGTTCTTTTTTAAAATAACCGTCACTAATTAAAAAATATATCATTTGTTTAGTTTTTCCTAAATACTTTTCTCGCACGTAAGGCTTTCTTTCTTTACTTAGCTGTAATATTCTGAAACAAGATAATTCCTGTAAACACTTTGGATCGTCGTTCAAAATATTACGAAGACTCGTAGGTCTTCGTCCTTGCAATGAAACAGTAATTTCGCTGAGTAATTCGTTCTTTAATCGTTCATTGAAGATACTACCTGCGTGGATGAAGATTTTATTCTGGTACAAATTTTTAAGACTTTGGTGTTCTTCTTCTGTACCTCCCAGTATTATGAAACGTTTTCCCAGATATTTGTATTTCTGCAAAATGTTAACGTTTGGAAATGACTTTAATAATAAAGGCAATTCATCGTATTTCCATAATTCGATTAATAATAATTCAATTGTTTGTGGTACTAGGTACGACATTTGAGTCTCTCTGTGTTTCTTTGAGTAATTAGAAAATTTTTGCTTGTCAAAGTTCTCGCGCAGCTTCCCGTCACTATTTATGCAATCGTTCCAATTAAACTCGGATTCGAAGAGGTCTTTAATGTGCTGAGAAAAGCAACCGAAAATGTTGCATTCCACGTTCTTCACATCTTTCACCAAAGTGACGTCATAATTAATTGTAAGTTTATTCCATAGACGGGCGTATTTTTTGCAGATTTTAATTATTATGGTAGGCTTTACAGTGAGGTCGTACAAGAAAATTCTCAACATTTCTATGTTAAACGCTTTCTTCGTCAACTGCGATGGCCTACACTTGACGACATAGTCTTGGACGTATTTGATGATGTCCTTAACCATTCGCTGGGAGAAATCGACGCTTTTGCAATACTCTTGTATCTCCTCTTCGATTTCGAAGTTGTTAGGTTGATTTAGATAAAAACAAAAATTTTTGTGACAAACGTTTAGATACTGGTCTTTGAATTTATAACAGTTTTTCGAACCCAGAAAGGAGCGACTCTCGCAAATAGCGTGTGATATAGGAATTGAATCCGTGTCGTGGAATATGCCGCCAGTAGCAAAAGTGTTTGAAAAGAAACAAAAGTAAATATTATCATTTGGTACGTCTTGAAGCCATTCGCGATCTTCTTTTCTCTGAATTATTTCTTCGATATTGCGTTTGTAGTGATCAATAGCGTAATGTTCGTCAAAGTTAATTCTCCGCGTTCTGTCTTTTAGATCGCATAGATATATGTAGGGATCTAGTTTATTCTTTAACCAAATTTTAACCATTAAATCATCGAACGTGGCGCTGTGTATGTTTTTTACGAAGAATGGACGGATGTGAAAGTCTTGCACCTCCACATTTTCTGATAATAATGTAGCGACGTACGCAATAAATTTGTATTCATATTCCACGGATAAATTTTCACTGAATAAAATTTGGTCCATGATAATAAACGTGTATCTAAATATCTCCTTCTTGATTTGTTTTATCTAAAAGAACAATAGTCAAAATTACTTTCATATTTTCCTGGCGTCACCTACTACATTGCAAAAAAAATCGTTTATTGCTACAATAACATATACATATACAAACTACGTTATACATTACTTTAAAAAGTTATAATTTTGAACATCAAATACAGATTCATATTTTCGTAAGCAAAGGTCATTTTTTGTATATTTTATAATGGGTGTCCCAAAATTTACGCAAGATTTGAATTTGTCGCCATTTGTGCAGTAAAGTGTTGAAACCCTTAAAAAGAAAAATTCGACAGCTGACAGTTTAGGGTTAGTAAAAATGGAGCGTTACACGATAGAACAACGTGTCTTCATTATTGAACAATATTTCAAAAATAATGAAAGCTCGGCGGCCGCAGTATGGTCGGAATAGTGTTTTAACTTCGTCAACTGTGAAGAGCTTAATTGAAAAATTCAGGGAGACTGGATCCGTTGGAGGCGCCAAATATATTGGTCGTCCAAAAACAAGCCGTTCAAATGTCAATATCGAAGCAGTGCGCGAGAGTGTCGGTGACAATCCGGGAACCTCAATTCGGCGTCGTGGACAAGAATTGCAAATTTCAAGAAGCTCTCTACAGCGTATACTTGATTTAAGATAAGATCTGTGTCTTCATGCTTACAAAATTCAATTAACACAACTGAAGCCTAATGACCATGCACAGCGAAGAGAGTTCGTTGAATGGATTATTGAACATCAACAAATGGATGCTGATTTTTCGAGCAAAATCATCTTAAGCGATGAAGCACATTTTCTCCTTGATGGCTTTGTTAATCGCCAAAATGGCCGCTTTTGGGGTTCTGAGAACCCACATGTGATTGTCGAAAAACAAATGTATCGACAACGTGTCACTGTTTGGTGTGGATTTTGGGCTGGACGCATAACTGGACCATACCTTTGTGAAAATGAGGCTGGTCAAGCAGTGACAAGCAGTGTCAAGCAGTTACTGGTGCTCGATATCGCGACATAACAACACAGTTCTTTCTTCTGAAATTGGATGATATTGATGTGGCCAATATGTGGTTTCAACAAGATGGTGCCACTGGCTATACAACCCCTGACACAAATCAATTACTGCATGAGACATTTCCAGGTCGTGTACTCTCTCGTTTCGCTGATCAGAATTGACCCCCTAGATCGTGTGATATAACACCATTACATTAGCAAACAGTGTGTGGAATGCCACAACAATATATAATATTATGCTCTGGATAATACAATATTTGGGAAAAAAAGATCGAAATGCAAGTAAAACTCAGGTATAGGACAAACTAACAGTATCAAGGCTATTATGTCCTGGGTGAGTACAAGCAAACACGAGAGTGCGGTGACAGCAGAAATGAAACAATTGAGAACAATAGCGGGAAAGGCAAACATGGACAACATAAGAAATGACATCAGACAACGACTAAATCAAGAGGATACAAAAAGGAAGAAAAACAAGGGAATATTGAAATGGTTTGGACACGTAACAAGAATGGACATCAATCGACTACTTAAAAGAATAATGGAAACGAGGGAGAATAGAAGAAGTATTCTGCTACATTTAGTTTTTAACAAGAATCATTTATATTTTAAATTTTTAATCATAAATTATGTACTTTGTTTTTATATTTTTTAATATTTATTCATATTTCGCAAGGGTTGGGCAAATGTATTAATTCACTGGAATATCTTCGTTAATTGCCACCCTTTAAAAGTTCAAAATAGAGTAGAAAAAAATATAAATTACAAAAAACCTACCAGAAATGTTTGATAATCCAGAGCTGTCTTCCCAGGGTGCTGCTAACTTGTCCAGACGGATACGGTCGTAGCGGTCACTCAGTAAATGGCAATGAATAAAAGCGCACCACCTTGTTTTAAAGAAAAAGTCACAACCAGTATATAAATAGGTGGGGTGAGTAACGAGGAATCGCGTACCCCATCTAGTTATCAAACACCTTGTATACGGCAATCTCGTTGACAGAACAATATAAAAAAACATCTAAGTCAACGAAATTCCATTTTTAATTATTTAAAAAAATAAACACCAAAATTACTAAGTTTTAGGAAATACAGAATATTGAAAAAGTAAGTGATTGACAACTTCTGATAGTGAAACTTCTAGTCATACTGACCTCGAAAATTTATCATGTTAGGGGTTCTAGTCGGTTACCCAAATAAAATTTTATTTATTCCTCCTCTTATATATTATTGAATTGTATATCATTTGCCTATGTTTATTACATTTACCTTAACGTAAAAGAAACAAAAACATATCTTAGAAGATTACTTTTTTTATAAAAAGTTTATGTTAGATCATTCGCTTCATCTCTCGTTATTTAATTTGTTGTAACAAAGAAAACTTGTTGAAAATACGCTTAATAGTTTCTGAAATAATCACAGAAAAGAAAATACTGTAGAAAACTTTACACGCTACTGCTTCCAATTATCTAATCTTGACAGACCTTTGTGTTAAGTGCGATTTATTACAATAAATGACGTAGTGGTCTTCTCGGAATTCTAGCTCAACAAATATCGTACCGTCTATAATAAGGAATTTTTAATTTAGGCAAAATATTTTTATTTAAAACGTATCTGTTTTTGGTGGAGTTTGTTTGCAACAAAAACAATAACGAACAATTAGTACAACTGAGCAACAAATACTAACATATACGAGGTGTGGCTATTAAATAACGAGACTGACGCTGGTACAGAAGAAGGGCGCATGCGTCAAACACCAACGACTCACAGCTATTTGTCGTGAAGCCTTCTCTTTCGAATGCAATGCCTGTCGCCTCTGCAAAAAAAAAATAGTGTAGCCGTAGCCTTCGTTCGAATTAGAGTTATTTTTTGGTTTCGCCGCAAAAATGTGTAACAATAGAGCAACGAATCGTTGTGAAATTTCACATGGAACTTGGACCACTACCGAAACTTATAATTTATTGAAAGAAGTGTATGGCAATAAATGTTTACCGCGTCTCCGTGTTTTTGAGTAGTATAAAAAAGATCGAATGAGCAAATGCAATTCAAAAAAAAATGTTTTACAGCATCGGTCTCGTTATTTAATAGCCACACCTCGTAAATAGCAGTATCGCGAAAGTTTTAAGACTTCGAACATACAATTTATTATACAACGCACGCATACTTATAATTAGGCAATATAATACATTTATAATGCTAACAGAACCCCTTTACCTAATGGCGGGTTTACACTATGCATAGATTAGTGGCGCCAGTAACAATTGTCGCGCCAGTAAATTTAAGTTAACTTAAATTTACTGACGCGACAATTGTTACTGGCGCCACTAATCTATGCATAGTGTAAACCCGCCATAAAGCCCAGCTTGTAGCAAATAATACGTGTGTCCACACACACACATTGACATTTCTGTTTGAATTTATAATAATGCCTCCTAACTAGTACTTGTCCCATTGGACATTTTAATAATAACATTCAATAGTTCACATTTTAACATGGAATTGGAACGAGTTTTTGTATTTCTCATGATCAGGCCAAAGGAGGTAAATTTCGGCGTCAAAAGGATCTTCGAAAATACCAATACGCGAGCATTTTTGATGTACAGTAACTTTGAGAAAATAGCAATTTCTTCGTTTGAAAATTTGGAGAAATGAACTTAGTGATTACGAACAAAATCCATTTCATACCCTTACCTTGAAGTTCGGTGGTAGGTACCAAGCAGAAAAATATATCTTCTGTATTGTAGTACTAGAATTTGTTTTAGTTGAGATATAGTGAACTGGAAAAATAAAGATAACTTACACTGTAATACCAAAAATAAATGTTTTCTTAGATGTATGTATGTGCATATATAAAAATTAATGATTTTTCCAAATTCTACTTTCAGACGTGAAAAGTTTTCAATTTTTCCTTCTTTTTACATATAAAGCGTGTTTCAAATTGCGCGGTTTTTTAAAGAATAAATAAAATATAGATGGCGCACTGAATTTGGCTGGGTATGTGGACATTTAAAAAGTGTGATGTATGACATTTATAAAAATGGCTTCGTACATGGTACAACAACGCGTTCAAATTGTTGAATTATTTTATGAAAATCAGCGTTCTGTGAAAAGAGATTTTAGAAAATTACGTGAATTTTATGGTTTACATAATCGTCCATCTGAAAGCACTATTATTAAAAAGTTTTAAGAGACCGGTTCCGTGGAAGATAAAAAAAATTGAAAAATACAGTCGTAGTTGTCGTTAACAAGAAAATATTGGTTTGGTTCGTGAAAGTGTTGTTGAAGATCCAGATATATCTATTAGACGACGTTTACAACAACTTGGACTTAGTGGATCAACAACATGCCGTATTTTACAAAAGTATTTACCTCTGAAGGCTTATAAGGTTGAAATAACACTGGAACTGAAGCCATTAGATCATTTAAAACCTCGTTCATTTGTCAATTTCATCAATGAACAACCAGCTTATTTTTCTCAAAAAATAATGTTTTCCGATGAAGCACATTTTGAACTTGGTGGCTATGTTAATAAACAAAATTGCCGTATCTGGGGTGAGGAAAATCCACGAATTATTCATGAGAAACCTATGCATCCTAAACGAGTTACTGTTTGGTGTGCATTACGGTCAGGTGGTGTAATTGGACCTTACTTCTTTGAAAATGCCGCTGGTGAAGCTGTAACTGTCAATGGTGATCGATATTCTCGGATGATAACCGAATTTATGTGGCCTGAATTAATGAATACTAATCTAGAATACATGTAGTTTCAACAGTATGGCGCTACACCTCACTTTACACACGAATCAATTGATTTATTGAGAGAAAAATTTCCTGGACGTGTAATCTCAAGAAACGGTGATGTTAATTGGCCACCAAGATCATGTGATTTGACACCGTTAGACTGTTTTCTTTGGCGTTATGTGAAAAGTCAGGTTTATAAAAACAATCCACAATCAATTCCTGCTTTGAAAGATGAAATTATTCGTGTCATTGGTGAGATAGAGCCTCAATTATGTCAAGATATCGTTGAAAATTTTAACAAAAGAGTGGACGTCTGTAGAGCTGCAATAGGAGGTCATTCGGCAGATATTATTTTTCGCATACAAATGTCATAACTGTTACTTCAATTACCAATTTAAAGTTTTTGAAAGTGAATGCAAATTATGTGTTTTATTTATTCTTTAAAAATACCGCGAAATTTGAAACATTCTTTATATATATGTATATATATATGTATATATATATATATATATATATATATATATATATATATATATATATATATATATATATATATATATATATATATATATATATATATATATATATATGTATATATATATGTATATACATATAAGCATATATAAACTATAGGCGGCTTTAATTCCGTTACACGGTACTGTACAATACATACCTAAAGGTAGTACTGAACTTTTATTATACATAAAAGGTAGTTGCAAATTCGAGATACTTTCGATAAAAAATATCAAAAAAGGTTTACTTACTAACATTTAGAGAAGCCACTGTGTGATAAGCGTAATATGCATTAAATAAAAACTAAGAACCTGGATTATTATATCAAAGTTTATTTCAATGAAACTAGAAATCCACAAAGATTTAAAAATATCTAATTCATAATTTCAACGAAAATCGCCGACCTTTGTTTACTAAAATATATTATCTATATCTAATAAGTCTTCCACTTTACAAATATATAACGTAGTGTAACAAAGATACTTATAAATATTTAGACATAACAAATGCATTTATGCATATTACTGAATCTTACCCGGGAGTCTGTTATATTTGTAAGCAGTAAACACAGATTTGACTACGAAACACTACTGAATTTTGGGAGGACATGCAATTAAATCTTGCATTCTTTATTTTTTTAAATTGTATCAATTAATAAATATCTAATCAGAACATCTCTCGATTTGCAGATTACAGAATATCTCTTCATTGTTTTTTAATCAATTAAAACATGCGATATACACATACATATTTTATCAATGCTCGTAGTATTGGCATTTTATAAACACCATTAGATTTCCCCGAATTTCTAAATCGACTATTGGTGCAATTTAATCAGGTTAAAAATGTGATATATGTATTTTATCAATGCTCGTAGTATCGGCATTTTATAAACACTTAACATTTGATTTCTCGGAACTACCAAATTGACTATTAATCCCATAATAAACAGAGAGATCTTTGTGCAAAATACGTAATCTTAATTTAATCTATTGATAAAAATTTTAATTGTATAAATGTGTTCACAATCGGAACAAATTATTCTAGCAATTAGTATAAATGCGCGTATTGTTAAAGGTCAATTTTCATCTCGTGTATATTTTATTTTATTGTTCATTGTAATTTCGAAAACCCTGTATAGTATATTCATTTATACTATTTATGTATATGTGCATATCCTCATTGTGATGCTATACTCCCATTTCCTATTAGTCATATTTTTACATTGGCTTATTATACGTCGGCAAGGTGAAAAGTTCTCGGCCTGACAATGAAAGACTGCGATTTAAATTTAAAAAATTATTTTATTTTTCTACATAATCTCCCTTGAGTTCAACACACTTGGTCCAGCGTTTTTCTAACATCAATATTCCTTCCCGGAAGTGAGAGTCTGGAAGATTGTCAAAATATTCTTCTACGGTCTTTTCAACTTCTTCGTTCGATGTGAATCGCTTTCCAGAAAAAAATTTTTTCAAATTTGGGAATAGATGGAAGTCTGAGGGTGCCAAATCAGGAGAATAGAGAGGATGGCCGAGCAAATCGTATCCCAAATCCCGCAATTTTCCCATCGCCAACGCACCCTTGTGTGTGGGTGCGTTGTCCTGATGAAAAATGACTTTTTCTTCTTCAAACCAGGCCTCTTCTTCCAAATTTTGGCATCCAGCTGGTCAAGAAGGCTAGAGTAAAATGCGCCTGTAATTGTTCTGCCTTTTTCAAGGTAATCAATTAACAAGATTCCTTTTGCATCCCAAAACACGCTGGCCATGACTTTTCCGACAGATGCGATCGACTTCGCTTTCTTTGGCGCTGAACGACCGGCTCCACCCACTGCTTCGATTGCTATTTCGTTTCTGGCGTGTAGTGGTGGACCCATGTCTCATCCATGGTGACAAATCGCCGCACAAAATCGGTCGGATTCTTGTTAAAACGGTAAAAAAACGATGCTCCGAAAATCGTTTGCGCATTTGCTTTTGATCGACATTCAGCAAATGCGGCACCCATCTTGCGAAGAGCATGATAAAGCTCTTCGCAAGATGGGTGCTCTAATTCTTTGTGCAAAATGTTTCGCATCCTTTCTTCCGATATCCCCACAGCGTCAGCTATCTCACTCACTTTCACTCGCGTATCGTCCAACACAATATCATGTACTTTTTCGATGATTTCTGGTGTGGTTGTGGTTTTTGGCCGTCCTTCACGTGGGTCATCTTCGAGGGACGTACGACCACGTTTAAATTCAGCTGCCCACTTTTTAACGGTTGACATCGAAGGAGCAGAGTCCCCGTACACTTTTGTGAACTTCGGATGAATTTATATAGGGGTTAAACCATCCAAAACAAAGAATTTTATAACAGCACGATATTCAAGTTTATACATTTAAAAAAATAACACGCATGACGTCTACTACAAAAATTCTTGCAAACAAACTACTTGAGAGAACAATTTGAAAGTTTTCATATGAACTAAAGACATCTACTGCCACGCAGGAAACATAAATTTCTGTTAATTGTAACGCCATCTCTGTGTCAGGCCGAGAACTTTCCACCTTGCCCACGTATATATAGGCAACCTTTTAATGAACTAAAAGAGACGTGAATATGTGATTTGACCATCATTGCGTTTAACACGATGTTTTTGTTTTTTGAAATACATATATATGTTTTTATAGATACCTAATTCAAGATAATTATTAACATTTACAATAAGCCTGCAGAAACGAGTGCGTACTCATTGGCGGCGATGATATAATTCGAAAGCGGTCGGAAATACCCGAACTGCAGATTCATATGCGTATGGTATGTGTATGAATGCCGGATTATATTGATGATGGCGAATCGACGGGGATCTTTGTTATGTTCGATGTGTGTTAATAGATTTCTTAACCGATTTTGGACATTAGAATGCATTGGGATTATTATTAAATGTATTGTTGGAAATATCAACATTTTACCGTACAGTATTTTTGTGCGTAAAAGATATGTTAGCAGCAAACAACACTGGTTAAATGCGCAACGTAATGTACCATATTATAAATTTCTATATTACTTTATTATTATGTCGAGTGTGTGCAATATTCCACAAAATATTGTAGACAATGAAGAATTTCGAAACTTTTGGAGAAACTACGTTCTAAAATGGAGAATGCCAACGAGAGGTCAATTGCAGTATAATTTTACTCGGGTGAAAAACACGATTATGGATCAAATAAAAGCAAAGTTAAAAGATCAAAAAATAGACGGTAGATGAAACAACGAATGTAATAAAGAACTGTATTTTAAATGTGGTAGTGCGCACTTCAAAAAGCGGTGAGATTTCCTTGGCCGTTCTTTTACGTGGTAGAATATTACAGAAGACAAACGAGGAAAGGATAGTAGAAACTATAAAACATACCTTTGGGTAGTTCAATATATCGACAACCCAATTTGTAATGTTGGTTACAGATGGGTGTTCGAATATGGTTAAAGCTGTAAAGTTACTAAAACAATCTTACCCTCAATTGCTTCATGTAACCTGTTTGCTCCATGCATATCCTGTAGTAGCTGAATTTATTAGAAACGGTTATCCAAAAGTAAACCAATTTATAGTTTCTACCAAAAAGGTTTTTATAAAATCTCCAAAACGCATTAGGCTTGTCCAGATATTTCTCAGCCACCACAGCCGGTATTGACGAGATGAGGAACGTAGCTTAAAGCTGTTGTATATTATGAGAAATTTTTACACATTGCTTAAGCTTGTATCTACCGAAATCTGAGTATGGATTTCGGTATCCGAAACCAGCCGATAGATAGAGAATAGAGAAAATTTCCTAAAATTATTCGATTCTTTTAGATACTATTTCCAAATTAGAGAACACCAAGCTGTCATTACATGAAGCGCTAAATATAGTATATTACCCCAAAGCCTCGGAAATCTAACAGACAGTATAGGAAGATTGACAAGCGAAAAATTGTGTGTGGTTATATATAATACGGATATTCAAATTATAGTGCGTATAGACAAAAGTTTAGTTGAAAACCAAGAGTGTGAATATGACGCGAACGTCCTTTTTAAATTCGCGAACATCACATCATCAGACGCAGAACGCTCCTTTTCTAAATACACCAACATATTTTCACCTCGCCGTAGGAGTATGTCTGAGTCAGCACTGGAAGGCATACTAATGACACAATACTACAGCGAATTTTTGCGTCACTCTACATCAACACAAAAAAAACTAAAATAGTAATTACATTTATTGCTTTTAATATTGATAGTAACTGAGCCGTACGCTACTGCGAAAGCACTCGTTTTTGCAATCTTAATTATTATTCTTGTTATATAGTAGTTTGAAGGTGTCCTATTGAAATGAATATAGGAGGAATTGTTCTATATTATTCTATAACACTTTTAGAAAAAAAAAACTACCTAAACTGAGAAAAATATGTGGTAAAATATAAGATGGAAAATAAAAAAGTTGAAAAAGTTTGATTCATGATTCATTATGTAGATGACCTTGACCATGCCTTTCAATCTGTTTTATAATTGTCTTCTTGATACAAAAACCTATACAGAAATGTTATCAGCAAGTAAATTATTTCACAAATTATTCATATTCAGATACAAATTCTGATTTGTTTTATGTACATCAATTCACTTCTACGAATATCTCTTGCTTTAGATTTATAGTATGCTTTCGAATGTTATCGTTTCTTCTTTGTACAGATAAAATAAGTACTTGTGTATATGAATGAGTACACTTAGAGGACGTGCATATAATTAAATTAGGAGCTGTGACATGATAAAGAAATAAACGTTATCGCTTGTGTAATAAATTGTGTGTCCAAGATGGTTTTGGTGCTATTGTATATATTCTGTGAATTATCTCTGATTTTATGTTATGGTGAGTACTATTATTCACATATCTAATACATTGGCGACTACTTCTTGTAATAACAAATCATAATTTTAACAGTTCTTATACAAATTTAGTACATCTACATTATACGTAAATATATTAGGTTCATGGACACAAAATGTCAGATTCATAGAATTAAATTTCGAATAATTTAATTTCTAAAGAATTAGAATAATTTTCATCTGTTTCAAAAAAGTTTTTTCGACAATCCAGTGAAGTAGCTAGTATATGGTCCGCGAGGGGGAGGGAATTTTAGATTTGGAGCCCCAAAATTGCTCCATTATACCACTGCATCTATACTTTCGCATGTAATTTTACTCATGTATTGAATGTCATAATTTTGTTTCTACCGCTACTCGTTACAGTAACATCTGTAGAACGATAATTTTTTTAAAATTATTAAAATTCAAACGAGAGCCATCGTGCCAGAAGACAGACTAATTGCCTTCAGACTTCATTCTATCAAAGCAGAAGAAGCTATTTTTACACAATTAAACCTTTATAACGGCTTTTGCAGAAGTAAAAGCAAGAGAAAGATTGTTCTTGAAGGTCTATAATATATTTATAAATTGTATACATATTCTTTTTACTTAGTTTAATGTTTTAATTTTGTTTTACTCCTTTTATGACTTTACGTAGCACATAGATCATATACTGTTTTTAATTTTTGATATTTTCAATTTTTATGGTTTCTAATATTTTCTTGAATTACGAGGGTCGTCCCAGAAGTAGCCGGCCCAACAAAGAAAACCCAAAAATTTTGGAAAGGAATATATTTATTTTTCAACATAACCTCCTTTCAGCTCTATACATCTTTCCCAACAATGTTCAGTAAGTTCGATACCCTTTTTATAATAATAACTGTATTGCTTCTCAAAATAGCCATTAACTGCCGACATCACTTCTTCATCGTTGGAAAATTTTTGACCACTGAGACATTTTTTCAAGTTTGGGAACAAAAGATAATACGGGGGCTCAATCTGGCGAATAGGGTGCATGTGGTAGCAATGCGAACTTTAATTTTGTGAGTTTTGTGAGCTGGTGCATTGTCTTGATGAAACAACACATTCTTAGCCAAATGCGGGCGTTTTTGCTTAATTTCTTCGTTCAAACGTTGCAATAAGTTCGCATAATACTCGCCATTGATAGTTTATCCTTTTTCAAGATAGTCGATGAAAATTATTTCACGCGCATCCCAAAAAAATCGATACCATGACTTTGTCTGCGAATAGGGTGCATGTGGTAGCAATTCGAACTTTAATTTTGTGAGTTTTGTGAGCTGGTGCATTGTCTTGATGAAACAACACATTCTTAGCCAAATGCGGGCGTTTTTGCTTAATTTCTTCGTTCAAACGTTGCAATAAGTTCGCATAATACTCGCCATTGATAGTTTATCCTTTTTCAAGATAGTCGATGAAAATTATTTCACGCGCATCCCAAAAAAAACCGATGCCATGACTTTGTCTGCAGATGAAACGGTCTTCGCCTTCTTTGGAACCAGTTCTCCCTTTTGGGCCCACTGTTTTGATTGTTCTTTTGTCTCAGGCGTGAAGTGATGGTTTCATCCATGGTTATGAAACGGCGCAAATATACTGCTTTATTGCTGTGAAACTTCGCTAACACAATCCGAAGGGCAATTTGACTCCGAGGGGGAAGCAAGATTTGAAGCTCCGCCACTGCGACGCAACCATCTACTAATTTTACTCTACGAAAGTAATTTAGGTTTTAAAAGTGGTTATGATTTCTAGCATTGAGAAGCTTGCACCACGTTATGTGAATAGCGTTTTGTTGTCATATCTTTTGTTTTAATTGAATAACAGCGAAACGTCCTTTACTTTCTGAAAAATCCTCCATTTCAACAGGTTTAGATACTTTCCAAATTCGTCGAAGCAGCAGGTAGGAATTAATTCCAAAACCAAAAACAAAAATTTTATTAGAGATTTAAAAATTAAAGAAGGGACATTTGTAAACTCACTAATTAATCGGGTAATATCAGATATAGAATTTAGAAAGACCTTAAGCAATTTTGAATGTATCGCCCAATATTTTTAGCAAAATTCAAAAAGAAAAAAAATTCTGAATAAATTGGAAATAAACTTTTCAGAATTTTGTAAAGGAAAAGGTGAAGGTGTATTTTAAATTTCGTATAACAACCTCATATTAAAGTTGTTATATGAAATTTAAAATGTACCTTCACCTTTGCCTTTTCATTCTCTACATGAAATTTTAGTAGGGTTCGAAGTTCAAGAAAGAAGTTAAAAGAAAATCCTTTATATGTCGCGAAGGATTAGGTTTACATATAAAATTTTCATTTTAGAAAATTTTATCCATATTAGTGATGCATACAGGAAACGGTCTTATCCAGACATTTTCAATATCAAAAAACATTATCAAAAGAATTCCAAAATACGTTACTTGTCAGCGTTGGTATTGGATAATTCCAACTCCAAATAAGATAAAATCAAGAAAAGATATGATTTCATAATAATGTTACCATTACATTACATTTCCGTACACGTTTGTTGAAAGTTATTTGTTTTTGTTGATTTAATAAAAATTTGAAGGCAAAAAAGCAATTGTAATCGTTTTATTTTTCAGATTTCCAACAGGAATTAGGGCATATTAAATCTAAGACTCCTGCAAACATTCAAACACAAGCTGTGTTAAATTTAATAAGGCGAATAACTCCCGACCATGCCGATAAATTTTCAGTGATAGTTAACGATGTTCTGACACCAGAAAACAAGGAATTTTTCCAAGTTCGTTGTTCTCTTTCAGCCACATAACATTATTAATTATTTCTTTTTTAGATTCGACGATACCCAAATAATACTATGAACTTTGTGGGAAGTACTGGAGTGGCAGCCGCGAGCGGGTTTCACCATTTTCTGAAATATTATTGTAATTCGCACATTTCTTGGAATTTTTCACAAATTAGCATTCCAGACGAGTTCCCAGATATTAATATTATAATTCCATTGAACGATAGGTAAATAGAAGTATAGTTCAGATTAAAGTAGGCACTGCGAGCGTTCGGTATGCAGTGGGTACTTAGAAGAAGTACAAAGTGTTAAATATTTGTTATAGTTGGGGCACCGTCAGTCAGTTATCGTTCTTCGAACCGAGTACATACCAAGTTTATACAATTGTCCTTATTATATTAGGAATACTATTGGGTCAGAGAGTACGGTTCTGTTTAATAATATTACAATTGCGAAGGTCGAAAAAGCTACCATCGGTTTATAAAGCAAAGAAGTTTGTCAGTTAATTTCCAAACTTAATACATGGTGGAGCTGAAGCGTTTGTAAAATTTGGGACAAAGCTTTCCGTTCCGAAATAAATTTGATTCTAAGACGTGGAAGGTGCATAGATAATTTATATTCGACTTGGGGATTAACATTAATTAAGTGCAATGTACTGCTCAATTCCTATAAAAATTTTGTTTAATTTCGACCTTACAAGGATATCTGATGAAGTTTTTTGAAGTTCGTTATGGAAAGGAGTTTTATTAAGCTTTAGTGATTAATTTAATCAACCTGTTTCCATCAAAATTTACCATTTTAGGCCTACTTAGTATTTATTAAAAACTCATATGAATCGATTAAATGAAAATGAAAGTTCAATTAATATGATTCGACAGCATTTTCATAATTGTATTATTATACACGAGAAATTTCTAGCAAAGAAATGAATTGTTATTTACCATTATTATAAACATGATGTTGATATTATCCACACACCACCATAGTCAAGAAAAAGAAATTTATTTATGCATTTTATTACAGATTCCGTTATTACCAAAATGTATGCACCACTAGCTACAGCTTTGTTTGGTGGAATTGGTTCGACTGGGAGAAGCACATAGATTGGATGGCATTAAATTCTTTTAATTTAGTTCTGGCTTTTCTCGGAGAAGAAGCTATTTGGAACAAAATCTATGGTAAGCTAAACTTAACTCAAACAGAAATCGACGAACACTTTGGCGGACCTGCTTTCTTGTCTTGGTAAAAAGTTTCTGGTAGATTAAATTAGGTTAAAATTTCAAATATACATAATTACAGGAGCAGAATGGGAAATATTAGGGGTTGGGGTGGTCCCCTTTCTCCGAGTTGGCACGAAAGAACTGTTAGATTAGAAAAATCAATTTTGAACAGAATGCGAGAGTTTGGGATGATACCTGTTTTGCCAGCTTTTGCCGGACATGTGCCTAGAGCTTTTGCAAGGTAAATCGTTAATGCAAGTATAATTTTGGAATGATATAAAAATCTGCGTGATACGTGATTAATTCGAAAGTACGATGAAATATCATACATCGTCCAATTAATTTGGCTTAAAGAAATACGTTATTACCCATACTGTGACTTTGTTTGTTGATCGTTGCCAAAGATTTATTATATACGTATGCAGTAAAAAGAATATTAACAATATAAATTCATAAGTTGTTATACACATTTGATTGTAATATCGTCGCTTGAGGATAACATATTTCTCGTCCACAATACTGCAATAATAGAGTTACCTTGTACAAACCCTGAGATAAATGTAATAAAGTAACAAAGCTAGAATCGCTTCCCAACCTGTTCCCAAGCCTGATTCGATTGTTGAGTTGCTGATGATCTCACAACCGAGAATGCTGCTGGTCTTCCTCAACAACGTGCTTTAATGATGAAATAGCATGCCATAATTTGATTCCTATAAATAAGTTGCTGTCCAATTTAAGTCAGAGAAAGTATGGTTTCTCTGACTTAGAAACATGTGCTCATTCCGGGTAACTTCAAAAAAAACGCACTACTTCCAAAAACCCTATACGTAACGTAAAAGAAAAAGCAAAATCCCAGTTAGATACATGTAATACAAAACTCATTATTCCTACCTCAAAATAGATAGAGGGTAGTTTAATCAAAATTAATACCCCTTTGTGAATTTTTTAAAAATCCCATAAACCAAGATGGAACATTCTTTTCCACAAACAACGTAATTTATTTATATACCATGTATCTCACGAATCGATAAAAAAATCTATAGGTGCGCATTTGTTTCGACACAGAGTCGCAACAAAATTTCTTTCTTTATTTAAAACAAAATTTGATCAAACGTCGAATCTCCATTCTTGTTATTGTAGAACATTTACGATCTGAATGTATGTAGGTTCACGAAAGAGAGAAAATCACATTATTCGCACTCTTATAAAAGCTCGACCAACGACGTCATGAATAAGAAAACAAAGGAAAGGTAGGTAATTGCAAGTTCATTATTTCAGCCAGTTACAAAAGGCTTAGAATACTTCAAATAGCCGAAACCTGTAAAATAGCTGAAAATAGGATGACAAGCAGAAACCTGTTGCATTTATTCTTCTGCTTACGATTGAATAGTACAGATGGCGTATTCTTTTAGAATAAATATTGCCCCAAAAAAAAATAAAACAAATAATAAACAGCAGAAAAAAGAAACGACCCATTGTCAAATAAAAATAAATTCAATGAAATGCAAATTCAAAGCAAAAGCAAGTAAGAATTTGAAATTATTTAATTTTAATATGCGTACGAAATTTTTACACGGCAATATACAGGGATAGCCATAGAATATGAACGAAACCTAAAATAAATCCGTAACAATATAAATTGATGGGCACTAGGAATTATAATTCCCAAGATAATACAAACCGAAAAGAATAATTTTTTTAAAATATAATTACTTGAAATAAAAATATATTTAAGATCATTTGCAAACGAAAATAATTTCATAATATTCTTAGTAAGCTCGCGTCCATTAAAGCGTTAAAGAAGTCATAGTCAACTATGATTACCATAAAAAGAAGTTGGCGTTATGTCTGCAAAAACAAGTATTCCATAAACTTTTAATTGAGACTATGAAATTTCAAAAATCTTCTAGTTATCATTATTGGTTTTGCTCTAACTTTAATGATTAAAAAAGTGAAAAAACATAACAATGATCGTCTCAACAATTTTTAATGTATTGCAAAAATAAATGATAAATTCGAAAATACTATCGAATACTTCTCATATTTCTGACCTATTTTACTAATTTCACCCATCCTGTGTCTTCTATACTAAGAAATTGTTGCTTATATATGAAGTTACAACATGGACACCCGGTATATCTGCGTATGCTGTAAATTGTTCAAATATATTTTTTGCTTGTTTAGGTTATACCCTTATGCCAACATGATCGAGGTCGAATCTTGGAATAAATTCAACTCCACATACTGTTGTCCATATCTATTGGATCCATCAGATCCACTATTCCAAAGTGTTGGAAGAATGTTTCTAGAAGAGGTATGGTTAAGGTATTATAGTAATTAGAATTCGAGAATATTACCAAAATCAAAAGTTTACAGAAACATGCCATTGCATTAATTCTGATTTTTCTGATTTTAATACTTTTGTAGAGTAATGCCCTGTAGAATTTCAGATCGTGGTTATATTATGTGAGGCATAAATATTGGCCAACGAAGTGAACGTGTAAAATTAGTAAAAAAAAGAACTACGCGTTGTTTTAATGACAATTCAAGTTGGACAGATCATGATGAGTTATGTATAATAGTTTTGATGCTGCTTTTGAGTCGTTTTATGGTAATTTTTTGAATATTATTTCAATATTTATTTTGCCAAAAAATAAATAGTTTTTTCATTTTAACACAAAAGAATAGGTTAAAGCATCGAGTTCTGAATTTCGTGATTTACTTGTTTGCAACTAATTTCCTATATTGAAAGAACCTTATAATTAGTTTAGGTGTGTACAGAGAGCTTTTGTGGAAAGTACTCAACGAAACTTTTACGCCAATAAAATTTTGAACTTTGATAACCCGAATCGTGCAGCATAATCGGTAATTTTTAACAACAATAAATAACGAAGAGAAGGATATATCAAATGTACTGGCGAAGGACGATTCTGGAGAGTTGATCGAGGATTCTCAGCAAATTGCAAATGTTTTTTATCGTCTCATCGTCCAGGAGCCAACGATTTGGTGGCTGAAACGCGACGTAACGATGGCGGTGAAACTGGGTCGTATCAAATAAATAGTGTGGCTGATGGTAGTAGCATGTGTACAATACCGTTTGACGTAGAAGTATTTAACATTATATTCGACAACTAAGTTGTTTTCATCAGCAGATAATTAAACACAGTATCGCACCTAGATCCGCGTTTAAACTTGCATAGAGAGCACCTAACCAGACATTAACCGTCAAAAGCCACGCATAATTGCAACTTAGACGATTTCGCCAAGCAATTGTATTGGAGAGACGATTACAAATATAACGCCAGAAAAATGGAACAATTGCATTAGACATACAATAGAAACATAAAATGTATATTTAGAAAATGTCATATTCATCGGGAATTTAAAATTAATTTAAATGAAAGTGATGAGGCAGCACTGATCTTGAGGATACCTAAAGTATGTGCAAAAGTGCTTTTTTAAGTGTGATAATTTTCTTATATGCCATTTCAAATAGTTTATGCCAGGTACTTCATTAATATTGGATTATTGTTAATATTATCAATTATTATGTGTAAATGCGGTTATTATAAATGGGTAATTACAGAAAAGTCTTAATTACCAGTGTTGTAAAACATAGAAGAATTTATATTTTTATTTACAAAGTGAGATAAAAACAATAGGTATTTATTCATAGTTTGGTTCTATTCACAAAAGCGCATTATATGTGTACGAATAGATATAAGACCTTGTCGCACACCAGGAAATACCATGAAGCTACAATATTTAGTCAAATTAATATATCTTGAAACGAAGTACATTTAATTAACGAATTTAAAACTATATTTTAATTTGTTAATTTTTTTCTAATTTTTTAAACTTTCATATAATGAAATTTTTGCAATATGACGCAACAATGAATCGTAGAAAGCTGTTTGTTGATGCATATTGAAACATGTTCATACGTGCATAGTAGTCGCCGCGCCATGTCGATGGGCTCAGTTATTCATTAGCAGTGAGACTGTAAAGTGCTTGCCATGGTCACGAAATGAGATAAGGGCAGTTTTGCGTTATAATTTCGTGCATGGTTTAAACATAGACCAGTGCTTCGAAAAAATGACTCTTGCACTAGGTGATGTTAGTCCATATCGCACAACGATATGCAGGTGGTATAGAGAATTCCAAAGGGAGGAAAAAGTATAACAAGGGACAATCTCGGTATGCGAATAACATCGTGACAGGTGACGAGACTTGACTGTACTATTACGATGTGCCGAACAAAGCTCAAAACAAAGTTTGGGTGTTTGATGATGAGGACACATACGTAGTTGTCAGAAATTCCCGATCTGTAAAGAACAAAATGCTGTATTTTTCAAATCGAGTGGAATTGTGTAACGTGTCGTTTTGGACACACAGAAGACAGTCACAGCTAAGTGGTATACTGAACAGTGCCTGCCTAAAGTCAATGGATCTATGAAGAACCTGCGGCCAAAGTCAAGAATGGACACCTGGTTCCTCCATCACGATGATGCTCCAGCTCACCGCGCCAAAGCCTGCACCGAATATTTGACCACGACAGGATTGAAACTTCTCGAGCGCCCTCCCTACAGTCCAGATCTTGCTCCCTGCGACTTTGCACTGCTCTCGCATGTCAAAAGTCAAAATGAAGCTAAAAGGGAGGCGGTTTTCCAGTGATGAGGACCTTCTGCGGGCTTGGGAAAACGAGTGGCTTTACTTCCTAGTGAAACTTGGCAGAACTGGTTTAAAGATTGGTTTCACAGGATGGAGAGGTGTATTGAGTGTGGAGGAAATTACTTTGATTTGAATTTGAAAATTAGATAAACAAAGCTGTATTGCAAAACTTTTCTAGTACCCTTTGTATATTTTTGTTAGTGTTTTACTCACGTGTTTAATGTATTTACATTTAATGCTACATAAAAGCCAATAAAGCTATCTAATTATCTACTTGTATTTAACGTGTTACGTAATATTACTTCCCAAAAAGTGCTGAGTATGTATTCGAAACCAGCTTAATATCATTAGGAAGTTTTACTTACCATCAGATCTCTGGCACATCACTGTTCCATAATGCAACGAATTCCAGAAGAATTCCAACTTTTTTATGTTTTTAATTTGGAATTTAAAAACTCATATCTTTCTTTGTTCGCTCCAAATCGGGAATCCAAGGAATATTCCATTTACAATTCTTCTTTTGCATTTCTCACAATTTTGAATTGATTTGACTTATCGATTGTAATAATGCTTTTTAGGTGATTCAAGAATTTGGTACTGACAATGTATATAGCAGCGATACATTTAATGAGATGGCACCTTTTACCACAAATGAAACGTACATAAAAACAATTGGCCATTCAATCTATAAGTCAATGTTTGGCGTTGATAGCAAAGCGATATGGTGAGGATGTTGATTTCTTATTTATTGGATTTAAAATGTAAAAAATTAATATTTTATAAAGGTCCTGAAATATTTTTGTTGTCTTCATAAAAAAACTTTAAGTTGCATTTCCTAATATGTTGAAAGAATGGTATACATGATACTTGTTAAAAATAATGTAGATAATTTTGCGACAATAGCAAAGTTCGAAATTTGTTGTTCGCTAATATTAATAATCCAAACCCTCTTTCAGGATAATGCAGGATTGGCTCTTCGTGCATGAATCGTTATATTGGACAGAAAAACGGGCCGAGGCACTTTTGACGTCTGTTCCTAAGGTATGTTAGGATTTAAATTTATAACAAACACAACTAATACGCATAAATTTTAGGGTAAAATGATAGTGCTTGACTTACAATCGGAACAATTCCCGCAATATGGTCGGTTCAATTCTTATTTTGGACAACCATTCATTTGGTGTATGTTACACAATTTTGGCGGCACATTGGGAATGTTTGGTTCCAGTACCATTATTAGCAAAGTACGTTCCGTAAGCTTATAAGGATTTGGGACAAATAAATGCAACAATTTCTTCATTATTTGCACAAAAGTTTGGTAGAAACATAAATATATGTGCACGATATTATTTATTAATCGTAACCAAGATTATTAACAACGTGTACAACCTATTGGTGCTACGTAAAATGTATTATATATCAAAATTGTTAACAGTCGACTTATCGGTGTTAGCTGCAGTCATAAGATCTACTAATCTAGTAACTGTAGATTTTCTTCACAAAAGCTCGTACTTTTTACTAAAATCCTAAGCGATTTTCAGGGTGGAACTAATCAGTTAAGAGAGTAGGGGGGAGTTTATATTAAAAGTTAAAGGGCGCCACAGTATTGTATTCCTTAGAAGCGTTTGCCAACGTTGAAGCACGTGGATTAAATGACGCAATGCAAACTTAGGCGTTGAGGCAAAAAACTGTGTTAAGAAAAATTGGTTTCAAATATTGTTTCCAAGGTAACAAAAATTGACGTCTACAGTCATGTACATAACCTTTAAACAGATGACAAAATGTGCATGTAACAGTGTATCTATTTGATACGTAGACTTCCGCAGTCGTGGTCCACACTATCTTCTTCTGGGCTTCCGGGCTGGAACCGCGCCACTGGTGCCGACGTTTCGTACCCACTCGTATGGAACATCTTCACGGCTCAAATACTGCTACTGTCTGCGACAGACAGTAGCAGTACTGAAACTGAAGTTTCAGTATTTCTATACTTTTTTTAATAAATATTGTGTAATCCTCGAATATATTCATTAAAAAATTTATCACGTTTTACCACTCCTACACTGTCATTTACATATACTTTGCAGCAACCAATTCAAGCACGATCAGAGCAAGGTAGTACAATGATCGGAACTGGTTTAACGCCTGAAGGCATAAATCAAAATTACGTCATTTACGATCTGATGACCGAAATGGCTTGGAGAAACACACCTGCGAATCTGACCGAATGGTTTATTAACTACGCCAGAAGAAGGTACGGTCAACCAAGTTCAAGTGCAGAGACTGCTTGGTTAATGTTATCGGTAAGTTGTTTGATGAGGCAAGACAGCGGTCTAATCAAATCTTTTTAGAATACCGTTTACGATTTTGAAGGGCTGGAATTGATCAGAGGAAAGTATGCTATTACCAGATCGCCCAGCACGAAAATCGGGACCAGGGTAAGTAGTAAGAATTGTTTAAGAAGTTTTCTTCTCTTAGAACATGCTCAATATGTTAAATATTGTATAGAGTTTAAAAAACAAACATTTCATATTAGCTACATTTTCAGAGCACACGATTTGCACCAACACTGATGATTCTGTTAAATTTTTGGGTTTTATTACAATAAAATCAAAGATAACAATCCTTCACACGTCCTTCATAATTTCCTTTTGTAACAAAAGAAGTAAACAGCAATTATACCAGAACGAAAGAAATATATAATTGCAAATATAGACAAGATTTCTCCTTGAAGTATATAAATAGTCTGACCAGACATTAAAAAAGAACAATCCCATTTCAATTATTTTTTACTTTAAATTTTCATATTCAACACACGAAAACTACTGATAAAGTTAGCGAAGATCTGGTGATTGAAGTAAAGAAATAAGACCGAAATATTAAGGTGGGATTTAAACATTTTTTAAGTAATTTTTTTTAAACAAGATAAGCTCAAATTGTAAAGATCCGAAAATGAAATTTTATCTTCTACTCCTCTGAAAAGTAGTTTGCAGCATTGCATCTATCTCTATCACTAGCTAACGATTCCTTTCGTCATATAGTAGCTGTCACTGCGTATTCTATTGCCTGCAGTGTATAGACTGGTGTCTCTCCTCATTTATCTCTACCACTGGTCATTATTTTCATCATATGGTAGCCGTCAGCATGTCAATATTCTGTTACTTGTTTGATGTATTGTATATATCCTTCCCGGTTTTTCCTCCATTTGTCCTTCTAACTAACTAACTTCAATACCATCATCATCTTTTGTAATACAAGGACAAATGGAGCGAAAACCGAGAAGGATATACACAATACATCAAATAGGTGGACTACTAATAATATGCGGAGTCTTTCTTAAATAATGCCAAGCTCGTTGTTCCTTATGGATTCTATTTCATACTCCAATGTGAAATATGGTCTGTCCATATTGTTTTCAAAACTCTTCACCCATACTGAACATCAAGTACTTCCTTTTATCACCTAAACCAATTATTCAATTTATTAATACTTCGGACCAGGCTTTTTATTAGTCTTTTTTGGAGATTTAGGTATATATTTCTGTTTGTTTAAAATGGCTTTTGCTTATGTAAGTAATTCTGTGTGTTTCACTAGCCACGCTTCTACTATCTTAATATTTTATCTGCCGGACATGCTCATCATTTATTTTTTGATATCAACTACTACCTTCTTAAAGCAGACTAATTTATAATTTGATTTTTCTGTTAGTTATACATTTTCTTTAGATTAGTGTTATATTTTATCCATTTACTTTTATTTGTGTACAAAATCGTGCTTTTAAATATATTATGCTGTACCGCAGCTTTGTCTCGTCCTCCTTTTTGGTATGTATATCATATTAATGCCAGTTGGACTTTTATTGATAATTTTATTGTTAATAAAAGATACATGCTATGAATCTCAAAGAATTTTAGGTGAAAATATAAATATTGAGTTATAAAAGAATCAAATAGACTATAGACTTCCTTCTAATAGACTTTAAGAGAAAATTTAACAGATAAATGCATAGATGTATGTACAGCTCCAGTTTACACTTTTATTTTGCCTTCCTAACTATTTTAATATTCTAGTATTGGTACAATACTTGTGATGTTCTCGAAGCTTGGAATAATTTCATGGATGCTGCCGATCTTCTTGGAGGTAATTTCGGTTATCAGCATGATATGGTTGATCTCACAAGGCAAATTTTGCAAATAATTGGTGATGAAATATACAACCAACTAATCTATTCTTTCGTAAATAAATATAATAAGAGCTTTGCGTAAGTATAACACAATATTCTTGACTAAATCGTGGTTGGTTTTAGCATGGAATTAGTTACATGTTTGTCTCAATAATATTTATTTTTCAAAAAGATTTCTTTCGTTTGCAACTATTACAATTTAGCGAGAAAAATGTGATTATTCCTGCTAAAAGCATCTAAAGTTGTAACCATTAAGAGAAAATAATTCAAATATTTGTAAAGACGCTATTAATATTTGTTTCCTTATTAGAAATTCTGCAAATCAATTTTTAAATCTTCTAGACGACTTAGACCTTATATTGGCATCAAATGAAGCATTTTTACTGGGTCGATGGTTAAATGCAGCAAAAAATGCATCAACAAACGACAAGGTGGGTATTATACCAAAATTAGGATGACTGTCATGAAGAATTCACGAATACTTCTTGGGTACATTAATTATTGGAAATCATAAAATATAAACTAACATTTTCCGAAAAGAATCCAGTGCCATTAATTATGTTGACGTTGCACAGAATTCACGTGACGTTACAGTCGGTTATATCTCAGCATATTAACGGTTTATCAGATACTTTACTCAATACTTTCGTTCCGTCGTAGAATAAATCACTAAGTTCACCAATAAAGTTTTTCACTTGATACATATGTACATATGTAAAGGTTTTCTAGGCTTTCGCATATCGATATACTTTATTATACAATTAAAGAATGTCAGATAACATAGCAGATTCTAATAAACGTACAGCTCGATGAATCGATATCAACTACGGAGAAGAACGATGCTGATCCTCCTCCACTACGGTTCGTCGACCGTCCACTGACTTTGTTTCAGCGTTATATTAATAATAATAAATTCTATTTCTAAAGCAATGTGCGTACAGTACATATCAGTATATATAAGAAAATAGCAATCAATACATACTACGTACACATCCATATGCTAGAAACACGTCTCAATAAGAAAAAAGATGTTATAAATTTGGACATAGAAAATCATTTATGCAATAGCAATTTATCGTAAGCAGGTACTGCTTAAGGTTGCTTTTAAAAATACAGAAGTTTGTGATATTTCTAATCATCTCTACTCATTATTTTTTAACATTACAATTAGCATGCGACTGTTGAAAATTCCAAAATTAAATTTTCAGTTTTAAATTAGTAAATTAGATTGAAACATTAGATAGAATACAGCTCTAAGTTATTAGTAATTTGCATATTCGCGTGTTAGTATTTTGAATAAATATTATAGCTGCACGATATGTACGTACAAGTGTATATACGAAAACAGATGAGTAATTAGTGAGCCTAGACTATTAAACACAAAATGTTGTTGTAATTTAAAAAAATGTACAATAAATAATTTTAGTGATTAAATATTTTATAACCTACAATATTTAATTTAATTATCATGAATTGTGGATATAAATTTTGAATAAACAGTGTGACAAAGCTCGTTAAGTCCTCAAATATCGGTTTTATTTTTGGTTTTAGAACAATCTTAAGTACATACGTAAATTTTAAATAATTAACAAGAATGCTCCCAGCTATATTTTAAATAATACCTTCATCTATATTACATAATAAGTTTAAAATCCTTTTGGCACAGGATAAAATTCTGTTCGAATATAACGCCAGGAATCAAATCACCTTATGGGGACCGAATGGGGAAATTAAGGATTACGCCAACAAACAATGGTCAGGTAAAATCCTATTGACTTCAAATTCATTTCATAGCATCGTCATAATCATGTTTTTGTCTTTATTATATCAATTTTATGCATATCATTTTGATTTACCTACTATTGTATTTATATTGAAATGTAGGAATAGTCTCCCACTACTTTAAACCTCGCTGGGCAAGATTTTTAAAAGAAATGAACAACTCTCTCATCCAGAATGTGCCGTTTAAGGAAAGAATAGTAAAGCAGATTATTTTCGATACTATTGAGGAGCCGTTTACTTTTGATAGAACAGAATTTCCAGAGACACCAACAGGTAATGATTTTGTATTTGCAAAACTACTAAATATTGGATACAGTCTTTATTTAGAAAAGAGAACTTTGATAATTAACACTAATTATCCTAGAATCCGGTGCTCCGCCTGTGGCACTACACCGGATGTTACCTAACCTTAATCTTTAGTTACTACAAAGTTAACTATCTAAATCTAAACTAGTCTTATCTAGAGCTTTAAATGGGGCCTAGCCCGCGTCTTGCTTAAATATTATTCACAATTCCGTTCCTACCCTGTGGAAGTAACCCGCTCCTTATAAATCTCATTCATTAAAATGTCCAATATTCTATCATACACATCCCTTCAGGTCGAGAGGCCGATGAATCGTTCTTCACCGTCGTCTTGTCTCCGCTCTACAGTCTTGGCCTTCCTCTTCCCGGTGGAATCTCTCGACCGCCTCTCCTCCTTTTGGGATTTTGGGCCCCTGCAAAAACAGAGAACCCGGTAGCTTCTCCACTCAATACGTTCATTCGGACATTCGTTCTGTAGATCTACAAATGCTCACCTTGTATATGTCGCGCAGTCAGTATCAGACACGAATCACTGTACTACGTTGTTACTCTGCGATGAATTTCGAATGATTTGACACCTTCGCTACTCAAAAATCCAATAAAGGATCACTCGAACGCGGTACATGTCGATAGTGGGGCATCCATCTTTTTACTGACGCTGCTACCTTCTTCTGTGTTTTAGCGCCACTCTGCTAACTGTCGGTTGAAACTCAAGGAACATTATTGCTACACATCAAGTCCGTCGTACAACTAAACTAGTCTTGTCTAAACCTCCGCCCTCCAGTCTTGGCCTTCCTCTTCCCAGTGGAATCTCTCCGCCGCCTCTCCTCCTTTTGGGATTTTGGACCCCTGTAACAGCATAGAATCCGGTAGCTTCTCCACTCAATACGTCCATTCGGATATTCATTCCGTAAATCTACAAATGCTCACCGTGTATACGTCGCGCAAGTGTTTGAGTGTGTTAGTGTGTCGTTCGTACGCGTGCTTGAGCCGTGTGTATCCGTATTGTAGATGTGTGTGTGCGCTCTTGTGTGCGTGTTTATGGGCATCTCTCTCATTCATTCGTGCTCGCCCAAAAATATTGGATACAAAACGTAAATGAAACACTTTTTGGGCACTACATATCAATTAAATACAAAACCTACAGCAATTGTCTGAACATATGCTCTAAATGGATATTTGTACTATCTGTAACTATTATACTATAACAGTACAATTGCTGTTGTTTCAATTAAATTCTTTTTAATCCATTTTCCATAATTTTAAAATAATTAATTTTATTTATGCTATGAATATGATAAAATAGGTCACGTGTAATCAGTAAATTGTGGGCACATACAAAACATATATCACATAACCCTACTTTTCGAAGTAATTCTACCTTCTAGACGTGTAAAAATACTGAAAATAACTTGGTTAACATTATTTATTATATTTTTTTAGGAGATACTATAAAGATTGCACGAGATATATACCGCCGGTGGTGGCCGAAGATACATTGCAGAAATGCTAGGGGAGTGTCGATCTTTCATGGTAGCGATTTAGATATGGGCAAAATAGATGTTAGTTTAATTTAGTTAACATTTGTATAATTCTGCGTATTTGCTTATTAGAATAGTTAAGTAGGTCTAAGATAAATCGTTTTGTATGAAAGTTATTAAATATATATTATTTCTATGCCATTAAAAAGTCTTTTCTTTATTAATACCTAGCGTTAGTGATAAATACGCACATATATGTATATGTGAAGATGTATTTGCTCGGTTCTAAGTCAGGTGCCACTTGTGTCGTGAATAAGACCGTTCTCTCGACGTTTCGACGAGATCTCACTCGTCATCTTCTGGAGATCGTCTGACGTCTCGGAACCTTCGCGCGTGTGATTCTAAGGCTGAACTTCGTTCTTAACCCTTATCCCAACTACTGGCCGGTGAATTTGTGATCCAAGGTCGCGTTAATATTAATAATTTTGAATTGACATCACTGAAGGTAATGCAATAACGGATTTGAACGAAACTTTGTCGTTACAATGTGAATATATTTATGTCATATCAGATTTGATTTAAATCAGATTTGTATGAAACCGCGGCACCGATTTGTTGTCCAGACGCGTACGCGATTCGAATGAAATTTTGCATTTATGATGGGGGGCCAAAACCAAGCGTCTGATGTCTATCTAGTGGTGTGCCTATTTATATTACTACCTGGTAGGCAACGTAGTCTTATTGACGTCGTGCGCTTCGACTGAGTCTAATTGGTCTTAATATCTGTTCATTTTGCAATCGGTCGGCGTGATTATGTTCTCCGAGTGTTTGGATTAGGTATATAGATGATATTTTCGCGATTTTTGATACACATAAATGTAATTTAGACGATTTCGTCAAGCAATTATTAAATTCAAAATTACCGATCAATAAATTTACGATAAAAAATAAAGCGCTGACATTTTACTTTTCTTATATACCCTAGTAATTAGAAATAATCGTCAAATAGAAATATTTCCCGAAAATGAACTAATGTTCATAGATTTATCACGGCTGATTCACAGCATGCAACAAAAGATTGTTTTTATCAGTTTTTTTTATATTTTCGTTTACTTATTTCCCAACAACAAAAGTAAAATACGAAAGGGAGTTAAATTTTATTAAGAACAAATTATCAGTGGACTCATTACGAGGGCTAACACATAAAAGAAAATCCGGGATACCACATGTCTGTCACCTCAAAACAAACTATTTATGTTATTAGTTTCACTCTTCGACGAAAAATTTAAATAGTGCTTTCAAGTTACATTTCAGTCCACTAACTCTATTAAATTCCTGTAAGGCAATGCGGAAAAATCGAGGTCAATAAGAAATCTGATATTTACGAAACTAAATGTCTGGATTCCAATAAACAATACATTGGTCAGGCAAAACGTTCGATAGGAACCCGGTATAAAAGATATAAATAATGATATTACACTAAAAATATTCTTCATTTCACATCAAAAACCTAGCCTGTAGTAGAACATTCATCTGCCTGACGTTAAAATGCCATCAAAAATAATTTTATTCCATAAATCTTCAAATGTATTGCAATAAATAGTACATAGACTAGACAAAATACCCGATGTGAAGCACATCGAATTTAATCGACCTGAGAAATCTAGTTTAGCAAAACATGTGCTCGAGAGTAATCATAACGTTACTGCGGATTGTCTACGTTTAGTTAAGAATATGAATAATTACCGTGAATTTGATGTCTATGAAAGCATATATGTTTCAAAAAACAGTAACCATGTGCTAAACGCCGATGGTGGTTCGATTCCATAATCATGTTTCTTTCAGTTTATTGAAAAGTAATATACGACTGTTAAAAAGGTCGCGTATATAAGCAGCGATTCCATAGTCTTGTCTCTTTCAGTTCATTGAAAAGTAATATACGACTGTTAAAAATGTTCGCGTATATAAGCAGGGGGTGTACTTTAAGAAGCTTTAGCTTTTCACGGTGAAAGTCCAATACGTATTTGTTTCTGTGTGGGTTTTTCCATAGATCCAGGTGCGACACTGTGATCAATTATTTTCTGACGATGACAACTTAGTTATCAGAGTACGTATACAGACGAACATTATTGTAAAAAGGGGTTTTATTAACCTTTAGTGTTTAGTCATGACTCATATTAACATTCTCGAATATTTTATGTTTTATTATAGATCATTAGAAATTTTAATGAATAAGGTACTGCTGTTTTTGATAAGTATTCAATTTTAGAGCTACTTACGTATTTTTCTTGATACTTGCACTAGGGGTACTCATACACTAAATAGAAATATTATATATCTAATAACTTTTGTACAAAATATATCTTATTTAAATTGTATTATAAATCCTAGATCTACTTAACTATCCTAATATGCATATACACAGAATTCTGCAAATATTAACTAAACTTTCATCTATTTGGCCCATTTTTCAATCGCCATTATGAAGGACACTCCTCTGCCATTTCTTCAATGTATTTTCGCTCACCATCGACTGTATATATCTCGTGCAATCTTTATAGTATCGCCTAAAAGAATGTAATAAGTACGCGAACCAAGTTATATTCACTTGTTTTCACACGCCTAGGTGATAGAATTGCCCAGAAAGGTAGGGCTATGTGATATATGTTTTGTATGTGCCCATAATTTACTGATTACCACGTGACCTACTTTATCATATTTATTCTATAAATAAAATGAATTACTTTAGCGAAATAATGGAAAAGAGAGTCAAAAGAATTTAATTAAAACAACAACAATGGCATTGTTATGTCAGTGTAGTTGCGGCTGGGATATAAATGTGTATATACTATGTGTTCGGAAAATTGCCGTGCGTTTTGACTTTGATTGATATGTGGTCCAACAAAAGTGTTTAGTTTACGTTTCGTACTCGATTTTTGGTAGTTTTGCAAATAAAAAATCATTACCTGTTGGTGTCTTTTGATATTTTGTAATATCAAAAATAAACTGCTCCTCGACAGTATAAAAAATAATTTTCTTTACTGCACCTTTCTTACATGGAAGATTCTGGATAGGAGGGTTTTTCATTTCCTTTAAAAATCGTTCAAAAAAATATTCGAAAATGCCAGCGAACATTTGTTAATATGCAATAACTTTCGTAAAATACCAATTTTGCGATTATACCACTTTGAAAAAAATTGAGATTTTCATCAAAATAAAGAGTTTTTATTTAACCTTCGTAGTATGGACAACAAAAGTCCTAAGTTGGCAGAATACAAACTCACTACACTTTGTAGATGCATATAAACCATATTTATTCGCAGTAACCGTCATGGAACTGGAAATAGGTAGATGTTAAGAATCTTTCTACCAGAACGACTGAATCATCAGACTGATTGTGAGCGCATAGATATCGGATTATTTGGATAGTGTCAAATATTTATATTTATAATATATATTATAAATAAGGATTCGACATCAAAACTAACTAGTAGTTCTTGAATATCTACCGTCAAGTCATTCAGTCTTTGGATCAAATGTTTGGACGTTTCGATATAAAGGAATCACTATTGCTGGTGTATAGTTTAAGAATATTGGAGAGATATTTAGATAGTTTATATGTGGGATTGTTTATGGTACTAACTATCGGACGCAGATGAGTGTTAAGTTTGTGAATTTTAGTCAGGCCGTATAGTTTGGGGGCTTCGGAGATGCTAGGTAATAAGCCTCTTTGAGAATCAGAAGGGAAAAAAAGATGTCTTTATGGAGGTTATAATAGTACGTTCTATTCGCGAAGTGGGATCCCGTTTAAGAAGTTTATAGGAACCGTTATGAAGAAGGGTCTGAATTTTATGTTCGTACTCGTCACTATCCAGAGCAACAGTGATGTTGCTAGGATCGGATTTCAGAGCTTTATCTGATAGAATCTCGCTTTTCCTATATGCTTATCTATTACAAGAACGAATTCCGATTATTACATACAACTTTTGGAATCAGTTCTAATAGATTTTGGCGAAGAAACGCCGTGGCACAACTAAATGTTTCAGCAAGACAACGTAGCTGTCCATACTCCGTCGGAAGGATATGTTATTACAATGAAGTCATCGAAAACCTCTGGGGAATATTGACAACAAAAGTATAAGCCAATTATAAACGATACGATGGCGTCAAAGAAGTAAACTCTGCGATAACGAAGTGCTGGAATGTTATTTCTATTTCAGCATCGGCTATGTTGGTAGATGGTATGAAAAACTGAATTTGTGAAGTTACTTTGAACAAAGAATCGATTATTAAATTATTGTTAATGATCAAATTACTAATTTTTGGTTCGTTTATCCATTTTGTGTTACTTCGAGAATCAGAAATTTCGAGCTTTTAATTTTTACTAAATTTGTAAATATTATTCGTAAAATGTGTAATAAATTTGTTCAATGTTGGTAATTTTGATGGAGCCTGTGGTTGATTAACTTGATCACTGAAGGTTGATATATAACCCCTTTCCACATTCATTTTCGTATTCTGTATACGTACTTCGACAACTAAGTTGTCTTCATCATCATCAGCAGATAATTATCAAATTCCGCACACGATCTGTACCGTTGAAAGCCAACACCGTGTGCGTTTTGGCTTTGAACGGCACAGAAAGTGTGCGGAATTTGTTTTCGTACGGGTGTTTTGCCGTAGTTTTCCAGGTACGACACTGTTTAATTATCTGCTAATGATGACAACTTAGTTGTCGAAATACGTATACAGAATACGAAAATTAATGTATATCAACCTTCAGTGGTTTGTTCAATGTTGTTTTCTGTTTCTTTGTAGTTTAGATTTAACTTTATTGTATAATTTGTGCAATTTATTAAAAAAACAAATATTTTCCTCAACAATCTATGTGAAACTATAGAAATTTCGCTTAGTGTATATTACGTTCCTACATTGACGAGCTGAAATATAAATTTTGTACCCTATTTGACACTACAAAAGCGAATGCATTGAATTGCGACTATGCCACTCAATTTCCAACACGTCCACATTGTTTTTACACACAACTAGTATACGACACGTGAGTAAATGACTATGTATTATCAATTACGATTGCCGTATTCATTATAGCGGAAGTTTCGAATCAGCGATAGTGAAAATGGACGTCCACAAAACAATAGCCAGGAAATTAACGTAAAAATACTTATGATACATAATACGTAATTCATTATTTTTAAACTATGGATTCGGAATAGAACAGGAGAAATTAAATGAGGTCATTATTTTTGTAGTTGTCACAAACGCCACACGTGTGTCTCTGCATTCAATGCACATTTTATGGTGGAGATAGTAGGTGTTGGTTTACGAATGTTCTAATTTGTAATTTGTCAATTTTTTTTAATGTAAGGTCACGGATATTCCGTTGATAAAAATAAATTAATAAAATCGATAATATGTGCAGACATTAAGCTACATATCAATGGTCAACAGATTAAGAGGGTGGTGTCTTACAAATACTTGGGTATTACGTATGATAATAATAATAATATTTATTAACCACCCAACAGAGTACTCCTATAGGGTATACAAACCAAAAATTACAATTACATTGATAATACACTCCGCGCAACATGAATAGGACCAACTGCATATATGACATTTGTAGTTGGTATAAACATGGTAGCGCGCTGGAATTGTTATTTTCGAAAATAAGAGGGTTGATAAAAAGATGTATGTAGGTACTAAATATAATTTTTGTAAAAGGCAGTGCAAATGTACGTTACTAATGACAATAAATAGAGTAATTAAACGCCACTTGAATACGACCAATCTACAAAATAAAAGATTCGTTTGCAATAACAAAATACTTTATTGTTCAATAATGAGTACTTTTGTCATTATTTCTTATAACCTCAAATAGTCGGGATGGAATGGAATTATACAGGGTTCTCAAGTAGTCAACGGGAAGTTCCGCCCAACTTCGTTTCAGCGCCTGCTCTAGTTCGTCAGCGCAACTGAATTGGGTAGCATTGGAGTACAATTTACGCGACAACTATCCCCAAACATTTTCTATGATGTTCAGGTCGGGGGAAAGAGATGGCCAATCGAGAACCTCCATGCCTTGTTCTTGAAACCAGCGTCGAACAATGCGCGCGGTGTGAATACTGGCATTATCCTGTTGGAAAATAAATGGCCCACCTGCCATAACGTTGGAAAATTTGTCTTTCACCTGTTGCAGCAGCTGGACGTACTTTTCCGAATTCTGTCTGCCCTTCACTATTACTAAATCAACAGGTCCGTTATAGGAAACAGCTCCCCATACCATGACTGAACCAACATCGGCTCGCCTTCGTGACTGAATCACTTCATCTTTACGTAAATCGTGGAAATAATAAGAAAACCCATCCGGGCCATCTAAATTAAACTTCTTCTCGTCACTGAAAATAACAGTTTGCCATTCTCTTGTCCACCCCATTTTTGCTTGAGCAAACTGAAGACGTGCAGTGCGCTGAAATTCCCTTAAAGGAGGCCGTCGTTTAATTTTCAAACTTCTGTACAGTTCTTACCGATGCATTCGTTCCAACGTTATTCGCGATTTGTCTTGCCGTTAATGCCGAATTCGATGCTTCGCGTAATATGGCTCGACGTTCTCTCTTAGTTGTAACGGATGTTGTTCGCCCTTTAAAACGTTTACCATAATTCTCGGGATCCCTAATAAAATTGTTCACAACCTGGTGTGATCGACTTATTTTCTTTGCAGTACCCCTTGAGGAATACCCTTCTTGATGGAACGCTTTAATTTTTCCAATTGCTTCCATACTTAAGCACTTCTGTCGTCCCATCGTTGCACAATACCCTTAATTACAGATGTTTGTTCATCCGGATACACGTTGTAACTCGACACTCATCCGGTAGCTTACTATTAAATACTGGTCGTATCAAACCGGCGGGGTGCATTTTATATGTATGTGGTACTTACGTCACCCAATGCATAACGTTAGGCACTATTGCGCAATAATGCGTATTATTTGCCATATCATATCATTACAAACTTGCATTGTATTTTTAGTAAATGAATTGTTTTTCAAACCACCGAAAGCTTGCAACAAGTCGGGTGGTCCTATTCATGTTGCGCGGAGTATATATAAAAAAATCAAAAACACCAAAAAAATGAATAACAAAATAATAGAATTGAATGTAAGTTAAATAAATAAATAAATAAATCAAATTACATCCAATCAAACACCGCGACGATGCAGTTGGTTGAAATTTCTAGCCGCGTGCGTAAGTGGAGCCCTAAACAGAATGTTGGTTCTTGGCGTTCCCATTGCCAAAATATCACCGAACCTCGACCACAGGCGTGGAACCGCAAAACCTACGCCAGCCAACAGCTCTGGCGCATCAATATGCCAATATAAAATGGAATAATCACATTCAAGGCATACTGAGCAAAACTAAATATTTGGTGGGTGTCTTTTACAAGCTCAAAAGAACCTTAAACAAAAAACAATTGTTGCAGCTGTACAATGGGTTATTCCATAGTGTGGCCACTTATGGTATACTTGGCTGGGGTGGTCTATATAACTCGGCTTAAAATCCTCTGAATAAGCTTCAAACCCGCATTCTTAATATAAATCAAGTTATTCAGGAGATCAGGTCACTAAATATCAAACAAAATTTTGTTTCAAAATCAATATTATATCACTACCAAAAGTTAAAAAATTCCTACATTAATACAGCCAGATCCACAAGAAACAAAAGTTTATCACTACTAACTCATCACTTATCAATTGGACAGAGAAGCAATCTGTATTACAGTGTCAAGTACTTTACTACTTATTATTTATAAAAAACCTTAACATAGAATAAAACTTTTATAATAAAACATTTCGGTGTCACAGAATTGTGCAAAAATCAATAAAATCTGTCAATGTATGTAGTGTGTGGCGCAGTGTAATTAGGATGTATTATACTGATTAAATAATATTCTATTGTAAGATCCAACCTATACGCGGGTTCTTGAACCCCCTATTGGTCCCTTTGAAGGTAATTTTGATGGAGCTTCTGGTTGATTCACTTAATCACTGAAGGTTGATATATAACCCGATGCCACATTAATAGAATACGAAAAAATACGAAAATTAATGTGGCAAGGGGTTATATATCAACCTTTAGTGATTAAGTTAATCAACCACAGGCTCCATCAAACTTACCTTCAAAAGGACCTATAGGGGGTTCAAAGTTGAAAATAAATATTATTATTATTATTATTATTATTATATATATATATATTTCCTATTATTCTCAAAAACTTGGAGTTGTATGATATATATTGGGTCTGGGAAAAAGTTCGTGGCGTTTTTTCAGTAAAATTCAACTGGTCCCCGCATGGCGCGTGGACGAATTCATTTAAACCGAATATGCTCTATTATTATCGACAATGTTTCGCCATTTTTTTGGTAGATCCATGATCCCATCGGTGAAAAACTTCTGTGGTTTCTGGTCGAAAAACTGAATCAAGTAGTTTTCACAGGCTTCTTTTGAAACCAACTTAATTCCATTGAGAGAGTTCTGCAGAGATCGAAACAGATGATAGTCAGAGGGTGCTATATCCGGACTGTAAGGTGGGTGCTTCAAAACTTCCCAACCAAACTCTCTCAATTTTTGACGGGTCATCAAAGAAGTGTGTGGTCGGGCGTTGTCATGATGGAAGACAACACCTTTCCTATTAATCAATTCGGGCCGTTTTCTTTCAATCGCCTGGCGTAATCTCTCTGGTTGTGCACAGTAGAGTTGAGAATCAATCGTCTGACCAGTTGGAAGTAGCTCGTAGTGGACGATTCCCCTCTAGTCCCACCATACACACAGCATCACTTTTTTTGGCGTCAATGTTGGCTTAGCGAACGCTTGTGACGGCTCACCATCCTTTATCCACGATCTTTTACGCTTCCGATTATCGTACGTAATCCATTTTTCATCTCCGGTTATTAAACATTTCAGAAACGGCTCGATTTCATTCCGTTTCAGCAGCGCATCGCAGATGTTAATTCGGTCCATCATGTTTTTCACGCTCAACTCATGAGGAACCCATACGTCAAGCTTTTTTTTGTAACCAGCTTTGTGTAAATGGTTCAAAACAGTTTTGTGGTCAATGCCTAGCTCCATGCCAATATCGACACTGCTGATATGCTTATCTTGTTGGACTTTTTCAAGAATTTCATCAGATTTTTCAGTGATTGGACGACCGGAGCGTGACTCATCTTTCACATTGAAATTTCCAGAACGAAAGCGAGCGAACCATTTCCGCGCAACAGATTTCGATAAAGTACCTTCACCGTACACAGCACAAATTTTATCACAAGCCTGCGCAGCGTTCTTCCCCTTATTATAATAATATTGCAGAATATAGCGAAATTTCTCATTATTCTTCTCCATTTTCAAGTGCGAATAACTTTCCAACCACTGCACCGATTACAATGTTTCTACGCTCAAACTAACGTTCGGAAGGTCATCTAAAAAACGAGCCGTCGGTGGTGTCGCTGTGACTTGTTGTTCTTTAGTTATCGGCAACCAATGCCATCTATCGGGAAAAACGCCACGAACTTTTTCCCAGACCCAATATAATAAGATTAGTATATATGAAACAGTTATATGGTTAGCAGTGGCATACTCAAATGAAGCTTGATGATGAAATAGGAAGAAATAAAACCATACTTTTGGAGATGTAAGATACAGAACAGAAATTCTGGAGGCATCAAAATAAGACCTTGTGGAAGCGGACAAATACACAGTACGAAAAGAAGAAGTAAAGGAAAACATTAAGAAAATAGAAATGAAAAGAGCAAATGACGGGAAAACGCGGAAGCAATAAATCCAGAAGATAGAATAGAATTTTATTTATTCCACAATCGCCTTTTACATTCTACTTCTATAGTCGTAATTCTATGCCTTTAAGGCATAAACTTCTTTCTTTAAAACCATCTGTTCCTTCAAGAGATTACAGAAGCTTAAAGCTGATTGTCCTTAGAAATACTCTCCCAAGAGCGTTTCGATGAGATCCCACTGACCTTTTTCGGCTTAATCTCGTTCGATTCCTCTTTTAAGCCAAACGAAATCCAACTAAAAAAGATATCTCATGAAAACACTTGGAATTAGAAGGTGTAATTGATTTGTATCAACTTAAACTTAAATAATACAGTCTCTCCATCTGTAGTGGATTGTTCCTAGTTATATTTTAGAATATTTAGAGGACAATATTCACGTGACTACGATATTAGTCATGATACACATAAATATAAGTACGGTGGTATAAATATATATTTATATATACATAAAAGTAAATTTCAGGCGTATAATAATAACAACAATATTTAATCTCTGTTTAATATACATTACACACAAAATATAAAACATAATTACAATCACAAAGATGTAAAGAACAGTGAATATTAAATTTTAATTATATTATTTTAGACTATGACATTCTTCCATGGAATAACAACTTTATGACAACAAATATCCTTTTTTACGATCTTTTAAAATGTTCAAAGATATCGCAATTTTGGGTCATGTATGTATGTCGACAAGTTTATTACAAAATTTACAACCTCTAAAAACTATATTTCCATGACAAACTTCAGTTTTACATGAAACGGAAATAATTACAATAATTTGTGTTTCATGAAAGATACTAAAGATCGGTATTGCCGGTGTACATTAGTGCGGCCGGTACGAATTCGGCTGGCACCAATCGAAATGGTTTTATTTATAGATATTTCGCGCAAATGTATATTAGTTCATCGATTTTCTCTAGAAGAGATTTAATGATGCAGAATGGAAAAATGGGGAATTACATGTAAGTGTTTGGTTTCAATAAGATGGAGCTGCCTCTCACTGTGCAATATTTCCAAATCGATGGATTAGACATACGATATTCTGACTTCCAGCACGATTCCATAAGTTTTATTATGGAGGTTAAATCGGCAGATTCCCTTTCTTTCCTAGACTTCTTGGTGATTCGTCGTCTGGATGGCTCACTAACACATTCAGTTTACCGTAAACGCACTCACACGCTGATCGGTATTAAAACACCCTTTCCCATCATCATCCCGCACAAAAGCAGGGTGTCATCGACTCCTTAGTGCAAAGAGCTTTTAACATATCCGATCAGTATTCTCTACATCAGGAATTAAATATCACCAATGGCCTTATAAGCAATTAGTCCAAACATGATATTCAATGGACCATAGACTGACATCTTAATCTTAAAGTTCAACAGCCCATTACTAAGCATGGGTTATACCCTCTTTCTAAAGTCCGTTGTACGAACTTCAAAACAAAATCCGTCTTTGAGTGTCTTAAAGTTGATATCTGAAGTAGAAAAGGTAATTGGTGAAGAAGTTAATCCGGAAACGTTTTGAAGAGAGAAATGCCGATTTGTACGGCAGAACAGTTCATAGAAAACCATTTGTTTGTAAGAGTAAGAAAAACCTCCTTTTACAGTTTGCTTTAGAACATCAAAACAAAGGTTTCGCCTTTTGAAAAACAATTTTTTCGGACGAAAGTAAATATAATATTTTTGAGTCGGATGGCAAAATCACAGTATGGAGCAAAAAGAATGAAGAAAGGAATTTCAAGAACTTGAAACGTAACTGTGCAGAAAACTGTGCAGTTTTCAGTGCAGTAGTTCAGCCCTGAAGATGTCCCATACAAATGAAATGAAAATCCAGAAGCAGATAGCATGGACCACGACCGCGGAAGTCTACGTACCAAATTGAAACGTAGTGGTAAGCATGAAGTTGGGCATGTAATGGTCTGGGGCTGTCTCTGCCGTAGAGTTAAGAAATGTACACTTCATTGAAGGAATTATGAATAAATTTATGTATTTGGACATTCTAAAACAAAGTCTGAAAGTTATCAAGACAACGACCCGAAGTACACTTCACCTATTGTAAAACAGTGGTTGTTGTACAACTGCCCAAAAATCTGTAAATCACCACCCCAGTCTCCAGATATAAATATAATTGAAAATATATGGCACATGTTAGAGATAGGGATACTCAGTCACGAAATATCAAACAGAAAAGATCTAAAACAAGCTCTATTAGATGAATGGCAACAAATTTTGCTAGATTATACGAAAAAATTAGTGGAATCTGTTCCAAATATGGTGGACTAAAGACAATTATCCAAGCACAGGACAACCCTAACAAATATTAAAGAAATAATGTGTTAGTTCACTAATGTATAATGAGCTTTTAACATAGTTCTTGATATTAATTGTCTTGTGTTCAATGAATTGTCTTTTAATTTTGTTATAACAATATATAAAATTCTTGCAAAACCGCAATGTGTTTAATTCTTTTTCAACTATAATTGTATAATTGTAATGTACTACATATGAGAGTGAGTCACTGTACTTATTCATAAAAAAGGATTTTGCACTTTCTGCTTCTTTTATTTTTTAAAGAAACATTTTAAAAAAATTTCTTTAAAAGATTATTTAAAAAATATTCGCATTAAAATAAATAAACTTGATCATATGCTCAGTGATAGAAGTTACATCAAAATAAACACATACATGATTAAAACTCCAATTAATATAGAGATGTAGGTAACGATGAAAACTTCTTAATTCGATCAGCGTTATATCTTTCAAATGCTCTTTCAATAATTGCCCCTATACTTCCTTGAAAAACTTAGACGCGACAGTCGTGATTATATTCTTCCGGAGCATGATTGCTTCAATTTATTTTATCCTATGCGTCAACTTGGTTTAAATTAGTTTAAACGGTCAATTATGTTCCTTGGGTAGACCACGCATACATTACTGTATAACTATTAAAGAACTATGCATTTTGTATAGGTGTATGTGTGTATATTAAAGTACAGGGTGTTTCAAAAAGAATATACGTATTTCGAATGCATATATGTATATATTAAACTTTAAGACATTCGAATATGAAACTTTACACACACATTTACGAACCTCTCAAATTCAGATTACAGATGTTCAATATGTCCTCCATCAGCGACACGAACAATTTCACATCGATACTCAAATTCCTCCCATACTCGGGCAAGCATGTCCTTCGTCACTGATGTTATGGCAGTACGGATCCGGTTCTTCAACTCTTGCAGGTTCTGTGGGAGTGGTGGTACATAAACGTTGTCTTTAACGAAACCCCACAGGAAGAAGTTACAGGGTGTCAAATCCGGTGACCGTGTTGCCCAGCTGAGACATGCTAAGTCGCCAGCTCCTTGACGATCAATCCAACCACTCTGTAGAATTTCATTAAGATATTGACGCACTTGGCGTCACTTGTTGAAAAATGAAGTTGTCTTCGTGCAGCCTTGGAAACAACCAGTTTTGTAACATAGCGAGATACTGCTGACCGTTAACCGTGTTCCCATCAAAGAAGAATGGGCCGTAAACAGATGATCGGGATATCGCACAAAACACATTGATTTTAGGCGAATCTCGTACTTGTTCAATGGCTGCATGTAGGTTCTGTAGACTCCAAATTCGAACACTGTGTTTGTTTACCAGACTACTAACATGGAAAGTCGCTTCATCACTGAACACGATGCGTTGTGCGAAAGTGTTATCGTTGTCAATAGCATCATGAATCTCGTTACAAAATGCCTCACGTTTCCGTTTGTCATCACGACGTAGAGCTTGTAACAACTGTAACTTGTACGGCTTCATAACCAACCGACGTTTCAAAACACGCCAAATTGTTGTTGAAGGCAGTTGTAATTCCCGACTGGCACGACGAGTTGATTTTGAAGGATTACGTTGGAAAGCAGTTTGAATTCGTGCAATATTTTCTTCAGAAACACGAGGGCGGCAGGATTGTTTCCTTTATATACTCGTACACATCCTGTATCTACAAACTTTCGATACCATCTGCAACTGTTTCACCCATTCGCAGGATCAATTTGATAGCTCAACCTGAAACGTCTTTGCACTGTAATCACGGAATTGCACCTCGCAAAGTCGGGAACACAAAATGATTTCTGCTACGGAGTGGCCATTTTAAACATATGGCAGTTACCAAGAAAAACAGAAGACAACTAACATCTAGGTCCTATTAAGTAAACTAGACTATGTATTCGTTTATCCAATAGCCGAGCCGAGGCGCAGCGATCGATAGCTTGGACAAAATAATACTTTGTAATACGTATATTCTTTTTGAAACACGCTGTATATTAATTAGCTGACCTAAAGTTGGCAGTTTGGCAGAAGTTGAGATTTTTTTGGAAATTGCGTACACCACAGAATAAAATTCCTGCGGGAGTCACAAGAAATAATTGTTCTTATCCATGCAGACACATCATCAGTCTCTGCAATATATCTATATACATACATACACTCCGCGCAACATAAATAGGACCACCCGACTTGTTGCAAGCTTTCGGTGGTTTGAAAAACAATTCATTTACTAAAAATACAATGCAAGTTTGTAATGGTATGATATGGCAAATAATACGCATTATTGCGCAATAGTGCCTAACGTTATGCATTGGGTGACGTAAGTACCACATACATATAAAATGCACCGCGCCGGTTGGATACGACCAGTATTTAATAGTAAGCTACCGGATGAGTGTCGTGTTACAACGTGTATCCAGATAAACAAACATCTGTAATTAAGGGTATTGTGCAACGATGGGACGACAGAAGTGCTTAAGTATGGAAGAAATTGGAAAAATTAAAGCGTTCCATCAAGAAGGGTATTCCTCAAGGGCCACTGCAAAGAAAATAAGTCGATCACACCAGGTTGTGAACAATTTTATTAGGGATCCCGAGAATTATGGAAAACGTTTTAAAGGGCGAACAACATCCGTTACAACTAAGAGAGAACGTCGAGCCATATTACGCGAAGCATCGAATTCGGCATTAACGGCAAGACAAATCGCGAATAACGTTGGAACGAATGCATCGGTAAGAACTGTACAGAAGTTACTGAAGACCTGTCCGCATTTAAAACGTTTGAAAATTAAACGACGGCCTCCTTTAAGGGAATTTCAGCGCACTGCACGTCTTCAGTTTGCTCAAGCAAAAATGGGGTGGACAAGAGAATGGCAAACTGTTATTTTCAGTGACGAGAAGAAGTTTAATTTAGATGACTCGGATGGGTTTTCTTATTATTTCCACGATTTACGTAAAGATGAAGTGATTCAGTCACGAAGGCGAGCCGATGTTGGTTCAGTCATGGTATGGGGAGCTGTTTCCTATAACGGACCTGTTGATTTAGTAATAGTGAAGGGCAGACAGAATTCGGAAAAGTACGTCCAGCTGCTGCAACAGGTGAAAGACAAATTTTCCAACGTTATGGCAGGTGGGCCATTTATTTTCCAACAGGATAATGCCAGTATTCACACCGCGCGCATTGTTCGACGCTGGTTTCAAGAACAAGGCATGGAGGTTCTCGATTGGCCATCGTTCTCCCCCGACCTGAACATCATAGAAAATGTTTGGCGATGGTTGTCGCGTAAATTGTACTCCAATGCTACCCAATTCAGTTGCGCTGACGAACTAGAGCAGGCGCTGAAACGAAGTTGGGCGGAACTTCCCGTTGACTACTTGAGAACCCTGTATAATTCCATTCCATCCCGACTATTTGAGGTTATAAGAAATAATGGCAAAAGTACTCATTATTGAACAATAAAGTATTTTGTTATTGCAAACGAATCTTTTATTTTGTAGATTGGTCGTATTCAAGTGGCGTTTAATTACTCTACTTATTGTCATTAGTAACGTACATTTGCACTGACTTTTACAAAAATTATATTTGGTACCTACATACATCTTTTTATCAACCCTCTTATTTTCGAAAATAACAATTCCAGCGCGCTACCATGTTTATACCAACTACAAATGTCATATATGCAGTTGGTCCTATTCATGTTGCGCGGAGTGTATAACATATGTATAGTAATAAGCAAGTTTTTGTTATATATATTTTTGACGTTCTTGGATTGTACATGCCAATGATGCTTTACATAAATTGTAATTAATACAACAGAATCTTCTAATCGCTGTCAGCAACATTGCTCCCTTGCGATTCATTTATCGGTACGCTAGAGTTCTTTCCTTTTAGCGTTTTTTCTTCACGGGTACTGTGTTTGTGTATATGGCAGGTGTTCCTCGTTATGGTGAAAAGGTCCGACATAAAAGAAATGAGCAGAACGTAAACCCATACACATATTGTTCTCACGTTACCGTAAGTACACACAGGGACAGTGTTGTGTGAAAAAGGTAAGAAAACCGCGACGTTTACCTGATCGAAATATACACACACGTTACACAAGCAGTATATTGACCGGGCATTCATTCCCCGATGCCGTCATCATCGTAGTGGTCACAACATGTATGCTGGCACATAAGAACCTCTCAGACAACGCCAACTAGTCGCTGTTGTAACGTCGTACTAGATTAATTGTGTTAGGAGCGCATTGCCGCTTTGTTTCCAACAACCGTTGCGAAGTTATTTTTTCCATTTGTTCTCATTTCTAAAGACTTATTATACAACGATTGTGTACTGAAACAAAATAAATTGAATCAGTGAATAGGAACGTATTAAAGAAATAGTGACGACCACGTGTTGCAAGTGCAAAAATCTTTTGTTTATTTTCGTTTCTTAGTGTTTGTATTTATTGGGATTTTACATCATTCTCTTATAAATTCGGAGACGTAAACAGGCAGTTCATTGTCAGTCAAGGTAATTTTAAAAACATCAAAGAAATTCATATTTCATTTATAGAAAATTTACAGAATTTACAGAAAAACGTGAGACATATTTGAATAGAGATTTGAAAGAAACAAAAAGGAAACATCTTTTTGTTTCTTTTTATTATTTTATTTACTGTAAATGCTTTTGTGCATATGTTTATTCTTCAAAATGAACTTCATGTTGGTTAAGGTTAAGCAAATTAGGTCATTTAAAAAGTTACCCAACCGGTAAAGAGACGTAAAAGTATGAATTCACAGAATAAAAAGTTGCTTGAAAGAATACTTCGATACAGTATTTTGTTTTGAAGTCGTATTTGTAAATTTCGTACTGTTTAATAGAAAAAGTATTAATCATAAGGGTCTTCTTTTAAATTAATAATAATAATAAATTACAAAATTCGCTTTCCATGATATCTTTCAAAGACAAAATATGATGGGAATTAGGAAAAATAAAAGTTGCTTGAAAGACCACTTCGATACAGTGTTTTATTTCAAAGTAGTATTTTTAAACTTACTACTGTTTGATGAAAAAAGCTGTAATTATAAGATTTTGTTTTAAATTATAAAACAATATCCCTGTCGTTGATTAAGTTAATCACTGAAGGTTGATATATAACCCCTTTTCACATTAATTTTCGTATTCTGAATGCGTATTTCGACAACCAAGTAGTCATCAACAGCAGTTAATTAAAGCAGATCGCGTGCGGAATTTGTTTCGTATGGGTATTTTGCTGTAGTTTTCCAGGTGCGACACTGTTTAATTATCTGCTGATGATGACAACTTGCTTGTCAAAATACGTATACATAATACGAAAATTAATGTGGAAAGGGTTATACATTAACCTTCAGTGATTAAATCACGATGGGAGTTTCCAAAAATTAAAGTCGCTTGAAAAAATACGTGTTTTGTTTCAAAGTAGTATTTGTAAACTTCGTACTGTTTGATGGAAAAAGTATTAATTATAAAGTTTCGTTTTAAATAATGGAAAAACAAAGTATAAAATTCGCTTTCCATGACATTTTTGAAGGCAAAATAAATATCATGATGGGAATTACAAAAAATTCTTGCTCGAAAGAATACTTCGTTACCGTGTTTTATTTCAAAGTAGTATTTTTAAACTTAGTACTGTTTGATGGAAAAAGTATTAATTGTAAGGTTTTGTTTTAAATTATGAAAATTTAAGTACAAAAATCGCTACTCATGACATTTTTTAAATGTAAAATGACAATAAAATGTCATGGTGGGAATTACCAAATTATTATAAATCGAAATGAAAGGGGTTTTCAGTTATTAATTTGCATGATAATTAATAAATTTAAATGAATCATCTTTCCTGTAAATGACTGCAATTCTGAATGATTATGGGGAGATAAAGACATGACTTGGTTCCGTATCGTATGTTTTAATAATAACAAAACAAAATTAATACGGATAAAGATATTTTTAGCCTTTTAGTCATTTTGCGATGCGTTTATACAAACATAAGATACACTTGTGCGTTGCGCTTTTGTGAAACTGAAAATTGTTGTTACTCAATGTCTGCGTTTTCATAATTTTTTGTAGATCATGGACACAAACAAAAATAGAAATATTTGCTTCAGTTGACGGTTTGGTATTTCGACAGCTTCCCGTTGCAATTTTGTTTAGTTATAGTATAAAGCAGGGGTTCCCAAAGTACGCGCCACTGTTTATCTTTTACTACAGTTTTGGTCATGTTTTCGATGTCGTTACCCACAGTCGGCATATGGTTCTGTACCGCTCGCCGGGAGAATTTGCTTTAAAAATTCTGTAGTTTTCTGTAATTATAATTTTTTCGCATAGACCTATTTTAACATTAACAACTGATTAAAAATTAGTGGGGTATAGAGTGCGCGTTTGCGGATGACCTTATGATATTCGACGGGAATAATAATGCACTACAAGAAAACCCCTATATGGAGCAGAGCGCTTAATAAACGCAATCTAAAGATAAATACAGGAAAGACCAAAATTATGGTACTCGGGAAGAACAAGACGCAAACCAGCATGCGGATCTATGGCAAAGAAATTGAGCAAACGGACAGCTACAAATATCTAGGAGTTACCATACAAAAAGATGGGAAAAATGAAGCAGAAATAAACAATAGAATTGAAGGAGCAAACAAAGTATACTATACGCTTAATAAAGCACTTATCAAGAAAAAAAAAATAAACAAATAAACAAAAATAACGGTATTCAAAACGATCTTTAAACCCATATTGACTTTTGGATGGGAAAGCTGGAACCTAACGAAGAAACAAGAGTCGAAAATACAAGCAACGGAAATGAAGTTCCTGAGAGGGATAGTGGGAGTCACAAGAAGAGACCAAATGAGAAATGAGGTAATAAGAGAAATGTTAGAAGTTGAATCGATAAAGAGCTCAATAGAAAAATAGCAAATGAGATGGTTTGGTCTTTTAATCAGAATGGGACACAACAGACAAACAAAAAAGATATGGCAAGCAAATACAAATATAAAGAGACAGAGACGAAGACCAAGGAGGAGCTGGGGCGAGACAATGGAGGAAATACTAAGGAAGAAAGACAAAAACTGGCAAGAGGCCAAGATATTGGTGCGAGACAAAAGGAAATGGGCAGAGTTCGTGCATATGGGCAAACAAGCGCAGGGAGATGAGAAAGTGACAATCAGACTGAGTGTAGGTGAAGTGAGAACCGAACCTAGTGAGAAGTGAGAGTGATAATGAACTTCAGAACGAGTGGAAGTGAGAATTTACCCCACACCGAAACGTAAAAGGGGACTGGATTATATATATATAAATTAGTGTGGACTATAACTTTTTAGATTATTCTAGAGTATTTTGTAAAGAATTTATACAAAGACAAAAAACACTTGTGTATTCTGTTTTGGCGAAAGTCGGAATTTTGGCTACTTAATGTTTTCTGATAAAAATTTTGATGAAGAAAGGGTTTCCAAGTAGATTCTGAAAATAGTTGCATATTTCGAAATAAAGGGGTTATATAAATCGAAGGCCAAGGACACGTTGTTAAAAAGTAAAAATGCTTATTTCAAAAACACTGTATGATCAATTTATTCATATATGTATATATTGTATATAAAACCATGTAGAATCGATGAACCTTTCTGGTATCGATATATTAGATACATATTTAACATTACGTAATGGTAAGACTAAACAGTTAAAAGAGACTACAGAAGAATTTTGCTTTGTCCTTTTGCCCTTGAAATTAATGAATTCCCAATTACAAATCTCAAAATAAATAATTCATTCGCATTCTCACATCATTCGAATCTATAATGCGCTCATTTTATAATCACACACCTTTAAGATTAATTGTGGAATGTAACAACGTCTTCTCTTTTGATATTTTTAAATCCAAAGACATCGAAAAATATCTTATGCATGTAGATTCATTCCGAGTTTGCTACATCTATCAAAACGCAATGTTGAATGTAAAAAATACTTTGATGTATTTAACGGTGTAAATATCTGAGCATATCTGGAAATACTACTTTCTTTTTCTCGCTAAAATGAGTCCACCAATGTAGTATTAAATATCTATAAATTTGATTGATACTGCGGACTTTCTCTTTGGTGCAAATAGAAAAATAAATTTTCAAAATTCCACGTTCTTCTAATACACACAACATAAAATATATACACAAGAAAGTTATAAAACTTGATCCACTTTTTTAATGCAAAATTTCGTAGATTTTCGTCTTTTATTAAGTCCGCACTATTTCTTAGTATATTATGACATTATCACTGCCTGTAATGACCTTTCATATAACAGATATTAAACTTTCATATATTTTTTATTACAAGTCGTAAAAAATATGTATTTCAAAATCAACGTTTTCTATACCAATGTCATTTTTATTTTTATACCGTTAGTCACATCTTCACAACTGTCTATAACGTAATGCAAAAGCTCGCCAAATGACACTGTTTTCAAATAATAAGAAATTGCAGTAAGTTGCGATTGTTTCTGAAAACAAAATGAAGTCATAAACTCGGACACGTTATTTAGATTACGATTTATATTTATAGGTTAATTTCAGGATAATAAACTACTTTTATACAGAAACTTTAACAAGAAACTGTTATTGGTGCATATAAAATACTGGTTTTTTTTTCGTGAAATTTTGCGTAATATTGTGTGACATTTGTGATAAAAAAATCCATTTGTTAATTTAGTTCATGCATTGTATGAGATTCATTTCTATCTCGTTTGAGTGCCAAAAGCTATGAATACGTACCCATATATGGATGACATTAAATGAAATCCAACTCAAACCCCGAAACCTATTAACCACACTGTACCATACATCTGTATGTAGTACTCAAACTAAATAACTAAAATAAGGAACGAAGAGATATGTAGAAGAACGGATGATAAAATCATAATCATCTCACTGGGCTGCCGAAGAATTTGGGCTAAATCTGAACTAATGTGCAAGATAACAGCCGAGAGTTGCGTGCTGTTAGGAAATGTGGTGGTTAACATTCTGCTGGGACGCCCAAACGCAACTCTCTTGTATCTAGCTTTGCCCAGTGAAGCAGAGCTCCGATCGAATGGACTGTTATTTTCCTTGTTTCTTGAGGAAACGGTATAAAACAGGTATACAGCAAAATTAAAGAACAAAGTGTAGAAAATATCACACCAGAGGTTCTAAAGAAGCAAGAGCCTTCCATGAGAAGAAAAAACAAACTAGGAAGCCAAAGATAGTTCATCTATACATAAAGCTGCGAGTCAAAATCATGAAAGAAGTGGATCAGATCTCCGACGAGGGCATCGATCAGATAGATGGTCTAGAACTGACTAAGTAGGGCTTTTGACGAGTGAATTGTTACTTTCTTTGGTGCACGTGGAAACCTAGCGAAGAAAGCAAAGAACGAAAAGTAGAAAAAGGCATTCCATGCTAGAACGTTTTCAGCGATCAATTCTTTGGAACCAATTTTTCACCACCTTTTCACACATATGGGACGGAACGTTGACAATTTCGCGTTCGATATTGTCAATGAATTCCTCTAATGTTGTTGGCTTGTTAGCATAAGCCAACGACTTAACCTAACCCAATAAAAGAAATCTAACGGCGTTAAATCGCATGAGCGACGTGGCCACTCGGTCGGTCCGTTTCTCGAGATTACACAGTTACCGAACTTCCCCTTCAATAGATCAATTGCTTGACCAACAGTATCGCATGTTGCACCATCTTGTTAGAACCACTGATGTTAAGTCCGTCAGATTCCGGCCAAAAATAGTCTACCAACATGGCACGGTAGCGAACACCATTCACCGTAACATCGTTCATCTTTATCGACGAAAAAATATGGTCCAATCACACCTCCGGCACGAAATCCACGCCACGAAGTGGTCACTTGTTGTGGTTGTAATGGAGTCTCTTTAAGCACACGTGGGTTTGTTTATGTCCAATAACGCATATTTTGCTTATTTACAAAGTCATTAAGCCAATAATGAGCTTCATCGTTGAGGATGATTTTTTGATGAATTTCAGGACTTTCTTCAAACTTTAGCAGAGTCCAACCGGAGAAGTTTCGGCTCTTCAAATGATCAAGAAGCTTCAGTTCTTGAGTTAATTTGATCTTGCGAGGGTATAAGTCGAAATCTTTACGCAAAATTCGCCACGATCTGGTTTGAAAGATTCAAATTCTTGCTAATGGCTTGGAATCGACTGATTTGGTTCATTTTGGACTGAAGCACTTACGGCTGCGACATTTTGGGTACTTCGACCAATACGTTGTGTCACTGGCACAAGAACTTCCAATAGTGAATATTTGAACTCGAATTTGTCCACTATAGCACGCACAGCCTGTCTTATGGAACGATTATTCCGAAAGAAAATTGGTGTAAGCGCTCTTAAAGTTGCGACCACCGATTCAGAATTGCGACAGTAATTTTTAATAATTTCCAAACGTTGCTCGTTTGTGAACTTCACCGTGATAAAAATATTAACCTTGACTGACGTTTTGATATTAATAGATCATGAAAAACTTTCAAAGGTGCGTTTGTATTAAAAGACAAAATTGTTAGATTCCTATTGGAAAATAAATTTATAAGCACCGCTCTACTGGTACTGTACTCTTCAAACCTCTTAAATGAACTCACAAAAGCTCTACTTTATGTTCTTTCTGAAAAATTTATATTCACGCAAGATGTTATATTGTCCAGCAACAAAAGAACGTTGAACTCTACTCTACTTTGAAAAAACAAACAAGCAAAAAAGTACTTTTTCCTGTCTATTTAATACGCGTTGTATTCCCTATTGTTTCCAAGAAATCCCTTGTTTTTTAATTTATATACAGACGCGACTGACTATAAATGAAGTTGAGCTATTATTAATGTCTTCACTGATGGATTGTCTTGATTTATCGCGCATTTTATCTTTTGTATTTATGTAAGATCTATCTTTATTTCTTGTAGTAGCGCCGACGGAGTGTAAACGTGTACAATTACATTACAAAATTTACAGTTGTATTCACATGTAAAGGTATTTAGGACTCATTGATCTATTTAGTACGACACGTCTAAAAATAACGTATTTGTATGTAATGTAATCTATTAGTCACATCTAATAGGGTATTTGACTACATTGAAAATATACCACGATATGTGGTCATCCTATCGGGTAATATCGTAAAAGAACATATTTCACTTTATTTTATACTAAATTATGTTTATCTTTGACAAATTACACAAAAAACAATCTCATAATTTTTGAAATTTTATCTGTAACGGGAACACTATGTCATTGGTGGCAACTCTGGTGACGTCATAGGCTAGCATACACGGAAGAAACAAAGAATGTAGAGATTATTTTAGGGACATACAACAGCGACTATGTTAATAACTTAATTGAAAAGTTAGCTATTTTCTGGAAAACAAATATATATCCTATTTTGTATAGTAACACCAGTTTGTGATAAATAAAAAACCATTCTGTATTTCTTGTTTTATTATTTTATTTTACATTATTTAGATATTTACATTATTTAATAAGAGAATCCTGCAAATTTATTAGAGCACATGCAATAATAACATGATCAAGTACACGGAGAATGTTATTATTTATAACTGAATGTTGCTTTAGCATATGGAATTCTCTTAATCGCCTTATCACCCTCTCAATATGAATTCGCAGGCTAGCAATTATTTTAGTTTGTCGAACTTCTGTTTTTGATAGTTTTGCACCAGCGTTTACACTGGGTGGCCTTAATAATTGCATGCCTTTTTGATGAAGTGCCTGTTCAAGGTGCTTAAAGCCTCTGTCAGCTAAGATACAAGTTCCCTGTTCTAACCCATCTAGAAAGTTACAGTTTTCTAGTATGGTAACATCACTTGTTCTACCCCCAAACCCTTCTGAAATATAATTAACCAAACCATTCGGAGTGCAGGATATTAAATACTTCGCCGTATTCCCCTTTTTGTACTCTGATCATGTCAGTGCCTGATGAAGAGCCTTTGATGGTATTTGTACATCGATTTCTAAACAATCAATGATGCAGCTCACATTGTGATAGTTATGTCTAAATGCAATTGGGAGATTCTTTTTAATTAATTTTTTGTCTAAGTTTATGATAAAGGGTTTTAAAAAACAACTTATTATAGGTATATTTCGCAAAAACAATTTACTAGCATAAGATAGTGATATTCCAAAATTATCCTCTAATTCAGAAAATGTGTTATTCAATCTAATTTTTTTCAAGCATAACAAAATGTGTTCTACTTTTATATTTGTATGTTTATGCAACAACTGGATTAAAAAATAACATGCTTTGGGAATACCAACATACATCAAAGGTTTATTGGCAATTAAATGCATAGTATGTTTGAGGCACTTCAATTATTTAATATTTTCATTGGTGTCTGTAACATTTGAATCGGAATCAGTATCCCTTGATGATGTTGCTACAAAAGGTGACAAATGACCAGCTTCAAAACAAGAAATATCACTATCTGATTCTTCGTCTTCGAGAACAATATTTCTCTTAAGTGATTTAACAACTTCCGACTGTGACGGTTGAAGTTGGCATGGTTCAATCTTAAAGGGTGAAGTGGTACGTGATGTTGTAGAAACCTTCAATGGTGAAGTGGAAACACTTTTACTTTGGCATCTTGTTTGCACAGCCTTGCTCCTATAATGTATATATGATTTTGTTGTTACTTGAACAGATTTTTCTACAGTTATGATAGCATCCGTGATAGTTTTTGGTAATTCTGAAAAGATAAAATCCAAAATTAACGACTTAATTTAAATATAAATGCAAACATAATTATATTGACATTTGTAATAAATAAATACATACCTTCAGGCTCAATAATTTCTGGTTTCATATCGTTATTTGTTTGTAAGCGATAATATACTCTTTGGGTCTCTTCGAGCTAATTGTAACCACATTTTTATAGATGTATTTGTACATTGTGGCACTACACACCATTTATACCCCATTCTATCCAATAAATTTGAAGAAAACATGAAATTAACTTCAGCGACGCTGTTTTATTCAGGTTTACTTCTTGATTTACTTATCCCGTCCTAGCCTGTGACGTCACGCATGCCATATGACCAGCGCCATTACAGAAACAGCGTTTTTGGCGCGGTCTTGGACGTTTAAACTTCAACATTGATTTTTATTGGTAATACAATAGATATGTCGGAAATATCAATGATATGTCCTTATTATGTAATAAACAATAATTTAAAACAATTTCCCAAAATTAGTCAAATAGCCTATTAAGAAAAAAGAAAGCAGTATGTTATAATCCGTGTATTGTTTAAATAATTAAAATATCTCAAATTGAACTGAATTTTTCTTATGCAAAACGAGTGAATACAAGGAAATGAGTTTTTTTGCACCGTATTCACCGAAGGGGTCTGTGTGTGTAAAGCATTCCATGAATACTTTAACGCTGGAGGAGCACTACGACTTGAGACGGGAGACGGAACGACTTTTCAAAAACAGTTAATAATGAATTATAAAAGTGTGAGAGCAGGAAACTCTTCGCTTCTACAGGATGTGAAAAAAGAAGCAATAAATAAATTATTGATTAAATAAGGGGGATATAAAGCTAGTAAACAAGAAAATAATTATTGGGAATTTTCGATAAATTAAGATTTTTTACGCTTAATTGGAATAATGATACTTTCCGGACAGATACATACATATACCGTGAAGAGGAAAAACTGTGGATATCGTAAAAAATATATGAGCCACAACATACTTAGAGATGTGAAAAGAAACTTACACTTTTTCGACACCATAATGATAACAATGATAAGTTTCCTAAAATTAGGTTATAAATAAATATTTTCACCCAAAAATTGAAGCAGCGTGGACACAATTTAACAGGTGTACCGGAAAGTCATTCGGTTCGAGGTTTTTCTAACAGATGTCACTAGGCTTTACTATGCAATGTTATGATTTGACATATATGTCACTTTATTCTACTGATATCATGCTTCAAAGCCATACATGTTATATTTTACGAAAGTAACACCGTCATAGATTTATATCTCTTTGAAAATGCCGAGTTTCATGCCTGAAAAAGTGCATTTGCGACACGGATTACTTTTCTTATTTAATCAAAAGAAAAAAGCCGCTGAAAGTCATCGTTTGCTGGTAGAAACTTACGGTAAGCATGCTCCAACGTTCTAGTAGACCGAGAAAGTTTGAAGATGCGAAACTGCAGGACTTATTGGATGAAGACCCAACCCAAACTCAAAAACAATTGGCAGAAGCGTTAAATGTGGCCCAAATAACAGTTAGCGACCGAATATGAGCAATGGAAAAAAATCCAAAGGATGGAAAAGTGGGTGCCACATCAATTGAATGGCGGGCACATGGAAAATAGAAAAATCGTCTGTGAAACGGTGCTTCAAAAGATATGATCGGAAGTTATTTCTACATCGAATAGTGACGGGTGATAAAGAATGGATTTAAGCCGATCCATCGCCTCCAAAGCCAAATCGTTTTGGTCGCAAGACAATGCTCTGTCTTTGGTGGGACCAGAGTAGCGTAGTGTATTACAAACCGTTGAAACCTGTTGAAACATTTAATACTGATCATTACCGGCAACAAATTATCAATTTGTAGCAAGCGTTGATAGAAAAACGCCCAGAATGGGCCCGAACACACGGTAAAGTGATTTTACAGCATGATAACGCGCTTTCTTATATAGCAAAACCGTTCAAAGAAGCATTGAAAGCGTTTGGATGGGACATAATATCGCATCCGCCGTACTATCCAGACCTTGCCTCGTCCCATTATCACCTGTTCGCATCAGTGAGACACGCGCTTGCGAAGCAGCACTTCGCTAATTTCGAAAAAGTTGGAAAATGACTCAATGAATAGTTTTGCTCAAAGGACAAACAGTTTTTTTGGGATGGCTTTCATAAATTGTCTGATGGATGGGCAAGATGCGTAGAATCAAATGGCCAATACTTTGAATAGATCAATTTTTTCATTTTCTTGAAAATTATGTAGTTTTTTTACAAAAAATCAAGTGATGACTTTCCGTATGAACAAATGGCACCGTACTCTGGACATTTTTAGAAAATATTTATCAGAAGACCAGTGTAATTTGCTTTTAAAATGAGGTGTATCTATTCAGAAGGTGTCTACTTATGACTTAAACCGTACGGAGATGCATCTTCAAAGTCTTTATCGCCCTTATACATACAATCTGCCACATGCCCAGTCGAGTGGCTTTCAAAGGACATGGAGGAAATAATTCCGATGAATTGTTTCCTCTTTATCAACTAGACAATCAACCAAATCGTCCTATGATATGACAAATGTCTCGATTCCATATATTCTTCCATACACTTGGTAAAAACATGAGAATGCCCCTTTACTCTTTCACTGTTTTGTTGGCTATAGTTTAGAATTACACTTTTCTCTGATAGCATCTGCAGATCTCGTTCAATAATTATATTTGGGACGTGCAATGGTGCGTTAACTATTGAACGTATCACTTTGTTTTGAAAACATTGAAGCATTTCGATGTTTGAACTACTGGCTGTTCTCCGAAGCTGTCCATATAGACCTCAGTATCATTTTGTACACTAAAAGCTTGTTGTCGATTAGTAACTGTGACTTTCTTCCCGATAGCCCAATAATATTTGCTAAGTTGCATGACATATTGTTTCCTTTTTGTGAAAATATGTTTTCTTTAAGTTTCCTACCCAGGTGAATGCAGAAGTATTTGACTGAATCAGCGTATTGCAGCTTCTGATCGTTCAGTTTTACAGCAGAACAATCTTTCTGTTTGCTGGTAAAAGTTATATGAATTAATTTATCTAATAGACAGAAATTGAAAGAATGTTTCGAGAATATGATATCTAATTCAATTAACAGTTGGAGAACATGTTAAAAAAAATGGGCGAATTAAATAAAAATTACTTTATGATATGTACAATATATGTTGTATATCCAGTGTTTATTCAATAACGTAGGATGCTAAGAGAGTTTTTCTTTGTAATATGTACAATATGTATGTTAAAATGAATAAATTCTGGGTAACCATTCTGTGCGTGTTTGAACGCGTATATTATTCTGATGACTCAAAGAAAATTTTTTCCATACAATGACGTTATCGTTGTCGGAACGTGACTATCGAACAAATATCGTATACAATTTTAAAAGAGATTAGCAAGTGTTTCAGTTAAATCTCGGGACTTGTTTGAAAACATCGATGTTGGAGATGTTAAACATTGATGTCATTGATGTTTAATAAAAATCGATTAAGAAACATCGATGTCTCGATGATTTTCAAAAAAAATTTAATTATTATTTATTTTTATTAAATTATAAATAAAATAAATAATATATATAGGAAAACGATTTAGAAATGTATTTCCATCCGTCGCGGCGAAGCATCTTCGCGTCAGTGACACAATGCAAGCTATCGGCAATGTCATCCGTTCTCGAAGTGTCTATAAAAGATGGCCGTGATATTTGTCTCGAAAACACATCATGTAGGAACAATTCCTCCACAAGATCTGTTACTGCCGATTGGTATACAACCATTTGTTTGCCGCAAGCCATCGCTGAGCTTCGAAAAACCAACCTCGAACAACAAATCCATACTTCATTAACACAATGCAAGTTCGCACAGCTCGTAAGACAATTGAATTTTTAACGCAACAAAACGTTGAATTTTTGGACCATCCTCCGTACAGTCCGAACCTAAGTCCCAACGATTTTTTTACCTTTCCGAAAATCAAGATCAAGAACGGACTGCGTGGTCAAACGTTCCAATTGTCAGAAGATGGAGCCGATGCCTTCAAAAACGTAATTTTAACTGCAGGCTGTACCAACAAACAAGTGGAGCAAGAGCTTCCAGAGTTGGTTCGAGCCTATGCAAAAGTGCATTAATCTTCCCGGAGAAAATCTCAAAAAACAATGTCCTTAAAAATTATCTACTGTTTTATTCCAGATTCATATACAAAACTTAAAAGACAAGCCACGTTTATATATACGCGTTTACATTTATTAATGACACTCAAACGAGCAAAACGGGAAAAAATGCCATAGAAGAAAAACCTGACGTGATAGGTGAAAGTGGGTTTGTTATTTGAAATCATCGTCAGATTACAATTACCAGAAAAAGTTTTTTATTGTAGGCCTGTGTAATACAACTAGATGATGTATACATAGGCGCAAAAGAGAGCATAATTAATAATGGAATTGAAACCAATAGATATAAGGACAACATTGTAATGTATTGATTATCATCTTTGCCAATTAACCGAGGACAGTCAGCCTTTTGCTAACTACCCCAATTTTCTCTTCAACGTTAACGTTTGCATCCAATTCAGTTTTAATGGATTATTTTTGTTAGTTAACAACTGCTATTAGCACCACTGTCAGGTTTTATTTTGTCAATTCTTTAAATATATAATTAACAGTTACTTCAGCAGAAGTTGAATTTTATGAGCGTATTTGATTTTGTAATTATTTTGTGATCGTGCCTCAGAGGCGTATTCTGGAAGCGTCCATTAGGGGCACATGTATACTTGTACTATTCATTTTGAACCGACTATACGTATAGCTGAGGGAAAAGAAACCATATATTTCTATTGTCTCATTTCTAATCATGCTAATTCGTTAACTTTATTAATTAATAAGTAAAGAACATTGAGTAGAACTAAGAGTAACGAAAAGAACAAATTATTAAATGCAGAGATACATATTTTATAAGTAAATAATATTGTAGACACTTTTCACTACAGTAATGTTAAAATGCATCATAATGTATCTGTTAGACAAATAAAAACATTATTACAATTATAACAATATTGTCAGTCAGTTACTCTGTGATACAGAAACAGAATCGAATGACTCCAGCATTTGCAAAATAAACTACCGCCATCTGTTGCAAAAAATCGTAGTGACATCCCGAGAAACACATTATTTTTGAGCTTAGTACAAGTTACAGGTTTTTAAAGGAAGCAATTTTATATGTTTCTGCTATGTAGATTATTATATGTAATTACGCGTTTCCTGTCTCATGTTAAGATTATTATATATTTCTGGAATTTTTCTTATTGTGCACGTCTTTATAAGTAGCATGTGTAAAGCATTTTAAAATAAAATTAACCATTTGTAACGTGTCCATTTATAGATAAGATAGATTACTTGCTTTCTAAGTAAGATAATTAGAATACTTTTCATAAAAATCAGTACGAGAAACCGCGTATGTACATACATACATATATGCACAAAATATGAGAAACGCTTCAAATCAAAAACAGATATTCTACTGTTATTAGTTTATTAATTTTGACGCGAAACTACGAAAATAGAACGCATCGGTTCCAAATACTTCTAAACATCAATAAATTGACAGCAACTTATTTGTTGAATTTTGCTCTTTCTTCTTGGTTTGTTTATAAATTTCGGTACGGAAAACATCGTTCTGAACACAATAAAAAATTCCACAGACGTCTACCGGAAGCACTTCATTTCATTTTAATAAGCCAGTTGCATTGTAGCGTAGTAAAAGCATTTTAATTTGACAGTTAAGTGTTGAGGAAATGGAAAAGTGATTCCCGTTAAAAGAGTCTGAGATGTATAAAAACAAACAAACGTTAGATATAGTGTACACAGCCGAATCGCTAACCTCGTCTTATTGCATGGAATGTTTTGAACGCGATTGTTTCAGTTTATGTAAAAGATTTGTGTTTGTCTGCAATGAGTGCGTGTGTTTTTAATTTTGTCGTGTATTGGAATATTGTCAGGTTTTAAAATCAATTTAATACGATTTTAATAATAAATGGAAATATATTAATTAAATACATAAACAACAATAGATAGTATTGCAATTACGGACCCTTTCGATCGTTTCAAATTCATCAAATATATTCGAGCAAAGAAGTATGCGTTTTTAGGACACTAAACCTGAGAATTATAATTTTAATCTCTTTATATGTATTTATACATCGCGTATGTAATGCCGAAATTTTTGAAAAAATTTCTGTTCTCGTGGGACTCGAATCCACGATCTCATTTTCTCCGGAAGTGTGCCTCCACCATTATACCACGGAGACAGTTAACTCCAGTCCTTCTAATAATAAATTGCATTATTGACACAGTTATTAAATGAAAATCCAGGGTACTAAGTTGCATATAATGATGCGCTTTTATGAGGGTAGCCGTTTATATTTCGGGAACTGGCAACACTGTTAGTGTTGCCTCCGGTCTGATGGTTGCATCGTAAAGTTTGTCATTTTTAACAATATATTTACCTTGAGAGTTTTATTATCCGGCCGCTATTTCTATTGTTGACAGTAACTTGGCGTGGATTATCTCAACAAGAATGCATCGACGAGCTGAATTTTTTATATTGTGATGAAGCACCATCGAAAACTACAGTATATTGTTGGTATAGTAAATTCGAACTTGGACGGCGTTCTTTGTACAATGAATTTCGTGAAGGTCGTCCCACAAATATTGTTGTGTCGGAAAACATTAATGCAGTGTCTGAATAGATAATGCAAGACCGTCATGTGACATACCGTGAGATCGAGGCATCTCTAGGTATTAGTAATACCGGCGCGCATAACAACCTGCATGAACATTTAGCCGTTAAGAAGCTCTATTCACGTTGGGTACCACATAATCTTACCACCGTCCAAAAAAGGACTCGTCGATTAGTGCCAGGAAATGCACAAAAAATGCAATGGCGGTGCTTCATTTATAAAATCGTCACAGGTGATGAATCTTGGATCTATACGTTTGGGCCCGACAGTAAACAGCAGTCGACTGTGTGGGTATTCCAAGATGAGTCAAAACCAACAAAAGTTGTTCGCGGTCGAAGAATATTTTTTTCGGAAAAACCGGTTACGTTGTAACCGTGTCTTTAGAGAGTTGTAGAACGGTCAATTTCGAATGGTACACAACTATTTGTGTGCCAAAAGTTTTTGAAGAAATAGGGAAAACAAACCGAAAACGACAGATCATTCTCCACAATGACAATGCGAGCTCTCACAGGTCGGTTCAAACAATTGAATATTTGACCGGGCAAAACATTGAATTGATGAGCCATCCGCCGTACACCCTGATCTAGCACCCTGTGATTTCTTTTCGTTCTCACACGTGAAGAATAAACTTCGTGGTCAACGGTTTTCTACGCCTGAAGAGGCAGTTGAGGCATTCAAAACTCATATCTTGGAGATACCGCCTTCATAGTGGCAGCAATACTTTTCGGATTGGTTTAAACAAATGCGAAAGTGCATTGATTTGCAAGGAGAATATTTTGGAAAACAATAAAACTATTTTCAATAATAAAATTTTTTTTTGTTTGCTATTCCCGAAATATAAACGGCTACCCTCGTAAATGCTAAATTGAAAATTTTAATACTAACCGCTATGTACATCGTATGTGTAATGCAGAAATTTTTTTAAAAAAATATCTGTTCGCCGCATAACATTGGAACCCACCGTTTCATTCTCTTCGGGAAAATGCCTTCACCATTAGACCGTGGAGAGAATTACTTCGAGTCCCCCTAATATGGCATAAAAAGCATTGTGGAAGCAGTTATTAAATTAAATCCCACACTAGGTTATTATAATAATTGCATGTAGTTATATACTTTTACGATTCTAAACTGAAAAATTTTAATTTTAACAGTTTTATCCATCGTATATGTAATGCAGAAATTTTTGAAAAAACTTTTGAAGAAGGACTCGAATTAACTGTTTTCGTGGTGTTATGGTGAAGGTACATTCCCGGATAGAATGAGGTTGTGAGTTCGAGTCCCACCAAATTTTTTTTAAAAAGTTTCTTCATTAAATATACGATATATAAACAAGCAGATTTTATACAAGAACATATATGTATGTTCATCGCAAACTTTCAATACCACAACGTGGATTTATAAAAGACAGATGTACAGTAACTGACTTGATTTATGCAGTACCTAGCAAATGAATTTGAGCCACCCTCTGATTTTAATATTTTTTTCAAATTTATCACAAAAACAAAAGCCGACAAATATTACGATTATTAATAATAAATGTTTATGCTTTATAAAAGATATTACACCGTTACATTATCTAAATCCCCTTTTAGCTTTAATACAATATTTGGCATACTAGAAATACAAGTCTTTACCACTACTTGAGTTAGCGCCTACTCTTGCTAATGTTTGTGTAAATATTATCTTTTAGGACTGCTATTATTGGATTCGGTTGAGTAAGTAAATTTTTTCGACATTCTCCCAATATTTTCGATCGAATTTAAACCGGGTGAGTTACCGGGCCAGGCCAAAGGAGGTATGTCATGCTCCTAAAACAGATTTTTTATCGTATGTATGGTACGATGTTCTATCCTGTATTAAAATGTATGGTCCTCTTTCATTTAGTAAGTTTAGGAAAAGGCAAATATATAGTTCGAACAACCTCGTTATATCGCACTTACTTCAACATTACAAATTTTTAATAATAATGAGTGCTCACGTCTGTTAAGTATTAGCAAATATTAATTATATAAATATATCACTAGAAGTCGAAAGCAGAAGAGTATATTTCCTCACAGCCAACTCGATTTGCTGAAACAACTGGAAACGTATCTGATGTTTCAAATATTTAACCGATGTTATCCTGTTTGTGATGATACTGAAACTGCAGCTTAAAAAAGTGTTTCACGTTTCGTAAATTATGTAAAACTATTTATTTTATTTTAAATACGTACTATCACGCGTACGCCTGTGGTGTGTCGACATAGCTCCCACTCTACAAATAACACACACCTATGATATTGGAAGGGTTAATAAATGCAGTTACTTATAAAATTCATTTAATATAAGAGCGAAAACACGTGTGCAGAAAGATAAAATTCTGCTCAAGCAAACGATAAAATTATTCAAGAATGCGCTCATTTAAAATACAATACATTTTAGCTGAGATTACAAACATGGATGCATGTACGTATATCTTTCACAGAGTTCTGACTCACTTTTAGTCTTAAAAATGGAAAAAAAGCTGACCATCTCGTTATGTAGGACTGTTAGAAAGCACCTTTTAAAATCATTTCTATTTATATAACATGAACGTCCTTCGAATAATCCGACCATTACCTCATTTCATTGAATGCGCTAGTAATTTATTGTTACGTTTCAACACACCATTGAAACTACGGCCTATACTTAAAAACACTTTTATTAATGTCCAAGACAATTCTTAAGTGTTATGATTATTACATTTTTAATTGCGTTTGAACGAATTTAATAGTTTCTTTTTATGCTTTTAATATGACGGGTTATTTTGTGTGTCTAATATAAAAACTGTTATTGTAAAAAATGTGTATTTATACTATAGCGTTACAAGTAAAAAAAAAGATAAATATACTATGTAACAAAAATAAAACGAGTCATTCAGTAAAAGGATGTATTTTAAAACCAAATTTTGTACTAGTGCTTACAATTTTAAAAATAATAAATAAGCCTGCAGAAACGAGTTAGCATTCATTGGCGGCGATGATATATTTCGAAAACTGATAATTAAATAGTGTTGCACCTGGAAAACTACGGCAAAATACCCGTACGAAACAAATTCCGCACACGATTTATACCGTTGAAAGCCAAAATATATAGTATATATCAGTTATCTATTTCTAAAGATTATTTTAATTATGCGTGTATTGAGCGGTCATTTCCTAAATGCAGAAGCATCTTTTCAGCACTTCATACGCTGCTCTCCGAGACAAATGTGGAAATTTACATCATGTTGCAGACATTTTATGCATCTTATCCATTTTTACGCTACGCAACAGCTCTGAATAATGTGTGTTGTTTATAAAACAAAACATAAGCGATATAAATAACACATGCATCGCAAGGTCGCCCGTTTATTCGTACACTCGCCCAGTCAAATATTCACAGAAGACATTCTTTGGAGTCCTAATTCTCGAAAAGCTCTGGGATTTTCATCCGCCAAAAAATGGACGTTGTGACTGTTGAAGGCACCATCTCTTGGGACCATGCATTCGTCACTCTATACAATGAGAGATAAAATGTTTAGATCTTCTTGAATTTTGTTTAAAATTGTGTTGAAAAACATTATTCTTCAGAAATTGTCATGCTCATACAATGGTTATGCTTTTGCAACATGAAACGGTTTTAAAAGACCTGTAAGCACTAAAAAGACGGTTGTCTTACTTGGAATATTCATTTTCTGGATCATTTGTCTAGTGTTACAAGTGGGAGCCTGGTGAAGAATGTCCAAAATTCCTTCTTTAACTTAGATCGTATGACGATGTCTTGGTCTACCTACATTACGTACTGCATATGGCTTTTGCTAAGTGCACATTTCCATTGCAAAACCCAAATACCATACACATATCAGGTATTCGTTGAAAGTGTATATTACAAATTGTTTGGGATATCACAAAAATGAGGCAACGGAATCGAAAATAATGAGCGTTAAACTGAAAACGGCAGAATTTAACAAATAATTATTTTTAAATTGCAGACATTCTGAGGCGTATATACTTTAACCTAAAAACCAGTTATAGAGAGATGTTTAATAAGGCAAAATATGGTATAAAACCATTAATTACACCAACGTAGTATTGCATAACTTCATTTGACAGTAAAAACGTGATTTTCCACAGAAAATGTCAAAAAATTCAAAATATTTTTTATTGCACATTTTTAACATTATTGTCTGCCTTAACGACTGACAATACAATATTTCGTTATTAGAATTGTCAACTCAAAAAACAAAATTGTTCTACCTGATGATTATTCGTGAACATCTGGCCATCGTATATAATAAATATTTTCGAAAATAAACGCGCACTGTCAAAACTGGTAGGTATAACTTTATCCATAAATCACGGCGAGTGGTACTGGCAAATTTCCAATTGACATTTGTAAAAGTTACGTATATTAAAGCACTATTTCAAGGCTTCTTTGATACTTTTGTTTTACAAATAAAATATCAACAATAATTTATAAAAGATATGTACATACATGCATAATCGACGATTATAACTTTCTTTTCGTTTCCGGAAATTTTATTGTGTACTACTTGGATGTATGAATACTTAAGTTAATTATCAACAAGAGTATGAAAACCTCTTTACATCTTGTAATGGGTATAATATAGATGCATATACATATGACATCAATACATCAGTTTTTAGTATACTATCAAACATAGGTCAAGATTGCTTTTCTACAGTTTATATACGCGGGCACTGAACTGAACTTATCAATTCACTTATGAGATTCTTACCCTAAGACTAACAAAAGGATGTTTTGTCTTTATGTTATTTGTTTTATTATATCAGAATATATTGCATTTGCATATGTATACTCGAATGACTAATTGATAATTTATCTCTAGTTCTATTTGATTTATACAAGTCTATAAATAATGTATTTGGTTTTAATTGCTTTAGGTTTGCTGTTAGTCAACTAAATTAAAATAAATTTAAACATTTTTACCATATGCATTAATTAATTAATAAAGTGAAAGATGTTTAAACGACTTTTAAATTGAGACAAAAATAATGGGAGGGGACATATAGGCAGGTGATCTCAGTACCTTATAAAGATTAAAATATGTTTTTAAGGCAAAGGTTCAATTATATAAGATGGTGCTAATCCCGATAGTAACCTATGGTAGGGAAAAATTGAAAATATGGAAGAGGAATACATTGAGAAAAATTTTTAGAGAAAATGAAGTGTGAAGAGAAGAAATAATGAAAATATAAAGCCAATTTTATGGGCTTTTTTGGGAGAAGCATCAATCATTAAAAGAGCAAACATAAGATAACGATAAAAGAAGAAATTAGAAAACTATACTTCCATCTCTCGAACACAAAAGAAAATTATCCAACAAGTGGAAGTACAGTGTAGAACACTATATCGTTTTAAATCACAATACATCTATTCCTATACGAAGAAGAAATAGTGCATACGAGAGTAATTTGGAAAGCTTCAAATCCCAAAAAGAAGATGCCTTTACTCGTTAAAATCATTCTGGTCATATAATTGCGTATGCGTAGAAAGACACTTCTGAAAATTTCAGTCACTTTGGGCACTCAGTTGTTGTTTAACAGTAGTTCGTGTCTAGTCGATGTGAATATTCCCGTAAAAACGGAAAAATTGAAGACCGAGCCGTAATTAATTTCTTGCATTTGAAATATTAAAGCTGAGAAGGACACTGTTTACGAGGTATTTTGGGCTATCATTTGCGGTAGTGAATCGGCTCCGAAAAAAGAGTCCTATTCTATTATGAATCGAAGAGTGTATCGTAACAAAATATTGCAGAAAGAAGTCGGAGTGGAAGATTTTCCGTAAGTGTTTGGAGATGGATGTTGCCTGTTGGAACAGGAACTATATGGAAAATTGAAGATCACTTAACTCTTTCAGCCACGATTTCTTATGTATAACTTCAGAAGAAAATCAATTGCATCTTTATGTTAATTAACGTTTATTTATTATAAAAAACATGTAAAAAAAGAAAAACCGTTTGGGCTTTTACAAATTAGGGTGGTAGTATTCTGTTTGTATAACAAATCATTAAGAAAAGTTTAGTATAATATATAAGCAAATTTATTTTCTATGAAAATCTGAAAAACACGTTTTATGTTTTCGTATACAACGAGGGACTTTACAGGTCCCGCATTGCCATATAGTACGCACCGGACTTTTCTTAGCGCTGCATTTTGCTCATCTTCGAAAAGTCGTTCGCTCTGTCTGATGCATGCTGCCTTCCAGACGTAATTCTGTTGGTACTGCTGGTTTGTGCCGCTTTATTTGTACAGGAGAAAATACATAGCTATTAGCGTTTAGAGCATAAATGGGAGTTCTTCACCTGAGCTGGTGCTAGGATCCCTTTGTAAATACTTCTTCGTAAATTTTTGTTGCTGAGCTGATCCAGTTCTGGATTATGTTTTTTCTGGAGTTACATATGTATACACAATGTAGGAGTTTGTGACAGCACAGCCTAAAAAGAGAAAAAATATTCGATGCCACGATTTACGTGATTTTCAGTCTATAGTCCTTTTTAGATGGTCGAATTTGTCCACATAGTTCATAGAACTGTTGTATTGTATCACAGCTTCAGGAGCTATTTCATTTTTGGCCCTACTCTTTTCACTTTAGAAAGGCGATATTTGTGTCACTTTTGTCTCCCTTTTTAAGGCTTTGTCTTCTTAGTTTAGGTAAATATTTACGATTTGAGTTTACGGTACCACAAGCAAATATGTTATCTTTGTACAAGTCTTTTTGCAAGGCATAGCTATTGAAAAAGTTATTAATAAAGACTGTGATTTTTCGATTTCAAATCCTTGCAAATTTGTCGAACAACATTGCCACCGAGTTCAGTTTCCAGTGTACTTGTCCGGCTCCCCCATTTTGAAAATTTTCTTCCATTTTTGTTCCCTCGTAACAGTATAAGTAGATAATGCACTCGTAGTAGCACTACCAGTAGTGTCAGGCAAATTTGAAATGGTTATGTCATCGTTCGAATCAAATTTATCTTCAAAATTCAGCTGGAGCCCAGAAGGTATGTCACCGACCACCATCGTGTCCATTTGCATCTCATAATTTTCTCCTTCATCCGATTCAAGACTGCACACACTTTCGCAATCAGAAGGTATATTTTCCAACAAAATATCTTCTATATCACGTTCATTAAGCGGCATCCTTATAATGCAATATAAATATGTATATTATATGAAACCTACTATCGTCACAGTGGTTAGTAATCTAACCCCCGTGCCACTTACCTTATTTATTGTAGATTATATAATATATTATAATACTTTTGCTATAAAATAATTAAACAGGCACTATACCATAGAGTAACACTGAATTCGTTAAATAATAAACACTCTGAGCAAAGTCCCGTTGAAAAACAACACATTACCACATTTTCAAATAAATCTGTTAATCTACCCAGCGCGCACTAGAGTAAAAGTTTCGCATTAAACGATCAACGATGACTTTAAAAAAAGTAATTGCTTAGCAAATTGGCACAAGACGACACATAAAGTGGTTTTGAGAACTCTTAAATAGGTAGTTAGATAACTGACCACCAATCCTGAAAGAGTTAAATAGTTACCAGTATCCTCTCAAATATAATGTTTTTTTAATTTAGTGCATGGAGATTATTTATTTCAAGACAATTGTCCGGTGGATTATAAAAGAATAAATACATTCAAATAATAAAGTGTTTTCCTTGGCCTTCAAACAGTTCGGATTTAAGTCCCGAAAAATAATGAAAAATTGTGGATAAATGTAGAGAACGTGTGGAACGAACTTTCAGTAGAATTGCATAAAAGGCTCGTTGATAGCGTGCTGTCAAGGTTCCAGGAAATAAGTGACAGGAATGGAGGGACGGACATATTACTAATTGTTACATTAAAAATTGTTCAAATAATTTCACACTGCATGAGTATTGTTATTATAAAATACATGGGTCCTCTTTTAAGTTTTGCATATAAATCAGGAATAAAACAGTGGATAGCTTTTAAAGACTTCATTGTTTTTTGAAGAATTCTCCACGAAGATTAACGCACTTTTGCATGCGCTCGACTCAATTCTGGAAGCAGTTGTGCCGCCACATTTATTGGTACAGTAAAAATTGCGTTTTCGAAGCCATCGATTGCTCCATCTGACGATTGGAACCTTTGATCGCGCAGTCCGTTCTTGATTTTCGGAAAGGAAATGAAATCGTTGGGCCCGGAATGTACGGAGGACGGTCCAAGAATATGACGTTTTGTCGCGTTAAAAATCCAATTGTCTTGCGTGCTGTGTGCGAACTTGCATTGTCTTGATGGAGGATAATTCGTCGTTCGGGGTTTGTTTTTCGAAGCTCAGCGATAGCTTGCGGCAAACAAATAGTTGTATACCAATCGGCAGTAACAGTTCTTTGATCTTGCAGAGGAACTGTCGTTTTTTCTTCACCTTGGAGCGCACTCAAATAGACGACGCGTTTTCTTTTTCGTATGAGTAAATCCAAGATTCATCACCACTGATAATGTTGTATATGTTTTTAGAGTTTCCAGCGTTGAAGCGATCTAGAGTTTTTCGACACCAATTCACCCCAGCTGCTTTCTGTTCTTCGGTGAAGAGATGCGGTATCAAAAGGGAAACTAATTTCTTTACACACAATTCTGCATGCAAAATTTTTTGAATTCAGGTCTTTGAAATCCCCAATAATGCTTCAATCTGGCAATATGTCACGTGTCGATCTTCGTTGATGATCTTGCGCGCAGCATCGCCTTTTTCCTGAACGACTGCCGTTTTCGATGAACCTACTCTTGGATCATCGCTAAGACTAATCCGTCTACGTTTGAATTATCCATACTAACGAGAAATTGTTGACTGATGTGGGCTTCATTGACAAAAACAGAAACCAACTCGGCGAAGCATTCTCGTTGAGATAATAGTCTTCGAAAATTGTAAAAAATTATTCCGCGGAAATGTTTAGGTTTCATTCCATTTTTCAATTAACTTTTCAACTTTGACAGCTCGTTGTAGCTACAACACTACACGTATCGCACTAAAACTTTGGATTTAGGTTAACTAAAGATGGAGATTAATTTTTAGTACCGCCATTTGGTTAGTGGCGCCCTCTATGTCCCACTATGCAAAACTTAAAAGACGACTTAATATTTTAACTAAATATTTGGACGACGCACCTCTTGATTTCTTTAATTTAATGCCAGTCTAGAATGCTTGAGGAAGATGATGAAGATAAACTTATTTAATAATTATTATACTAAAACACTATATGCGCATTTTGACGACGAGGTCGCTTTCTTGTAACAATAGAACATAATTAATTCAAAAAATTAGTTTTGTGGTGATTTGGTGCGAAATTTGGAAGGCGCAAACTTTACACCTAAGAAAAGTATTATTATATTTGTATGTTGCGTGCATTACTATATCTACTTGAATACAAACCTTAGCAAGTACCTTCGGAAAATAATATAGCTTTTGTACTGTTATGTGTGAGGATATCTTATGAATCATTTACATACTAAACGGTACAGATCATTCTACATGAACACGGCAGATATATTTTCATGTACATCGTTAACCTTAATGTGGTAATAACTGAACAATACAACAAAAATAAATCGACACTCAACCTCCAAATAATCGTACGTATTGTAATCTGTATTATTCGTCTTGGGAATATAAAAATGAAGACATCAGCTTTTCACATATTATTAGTTCAAGTATAAATTGCTTGAACAAATGTGTGTTGACATCATTATTTGAAAAGGTTAACAGTTAACTTGTAGAAGAATTAGAAATATTATCGTTGAATAACGTTCGCTTACTCATTCACGGCGCTATTGCCTAATACGCACTCTCCCGAAGCGATGACTTCAACAAATTTGAAACAGAAATATTTAAAATAATGTGCAATAGATTAGGTGTTTGCTCAAAGTGTTTTTTGTCAAGAAAAATCAGGCACTTTTCGAGTAGATGGAATCAACTTAAAAGAATTTGAATATACGAGGGGTGTTTCCAATATACTGGGAATTGGTGCTATAATTAAATAACGCAGAACTTATACGCAATGATATTGATGCCAGACAAGTCTTGACATGCCTATGCAACTATCTAGTGCAACATTGTTCAGTCTGATTCAGGTATTCGACTGATGGAGACGCGGTTTAGTAGCACTGTTTTTGTAACCATGGAACCAATCTCAAGGAGCGGTAATTTTCTTTTTATGCAAAGAAAATGTGAAAACGTCAGAAATTATTAGTCGTCTGCAAGGAGTATTTGGTGAATCTGCAGAATCCAAAAGTACTGTTTATCGGTGGATCGATCGTTTTAAAGCCGGTAGAACATCACTAGAAGACGATCCACGCAGTGGACCACGTCGGTAAATGAAAGAAACATTACTGCCGTTGAAAACCTACTAAAAGACGACAGGCGAATGACTATTCGTCAAATTAGTGTACACCTAGGGATAGGTACACGACAAGTTCATGATATCTTGCATGATTGTTTAGGCGTCAGCAAGGTTTCGGCGGGCTGGGTGCCAAGGCTGTTGGGACCAGAACAGAAGCTCAATAGGTCCGATATTTGTCGTCAACTTCAAGAGCTGTTAGCTCGTTACAGTGATGAATTTTGACAACGAATAATAACCACTGACGAAACGTGGATGCCTTATTTCAATCCTGAGACGAAAAGTCAATCCAAAGAAAGGCGCAAACCTGAAGAAGGGCCTCCACTTAAGACGCGTGCAGTTTCGTCTGTTGGAAAGGTAATGCTTACTGTATTCTGGGATTGCGAAGGGATTATTTTCATGGATTATCTGCCGAGAAGTACTACAATTAATGCAGAATATTATTCAAATTTATTATCCGGACCACTGCGACAGGCACTAGTCAGAAAACGGCCTGGTAAGTTGCATAAGCGTCCGTTATTGCAACAGGATAATGCAAGACCACACACCGCAACAAAAGCGAAGGATGTTTTGAACGATTTACGATGGGAATTGCTGCCGCACCCACCTTATTCCCCGGATCTTGCACCCAGTGATTACCATCTGTTCCCAGATTTGAAAAAACCCTTACGGGGGTTCAATTTGAAAGTTTAACTGACGTAAAACGTGCCATAAATAGGTGGATCGACAAGACACCGAAAAACTTCTTTGAGGACGTCTTAAAAAAATTAGCTTATCGTTGGGATAAATGTATTCAGTTAAATGGAGATTATGTTGAAAAACGACATTGTAATATTGACGAAAATTAATAAAATTATAAAAATTATATGTAATTCCCAGAACTTTGGAAACATCCCTCGTACATTGAGACTTATCCCCTCATAGGATACTTTTAAGATCTGTTTGCGCCTCTTGTTGCGCAGAACTTTCAAAGTTTTTCATAATTTTAGTGATGACTTCAACAAATTTGGTACAGAATTTACACCATTTCAGTGCTTTACTATTTTACCTAAGACAATGATTTACTGACATGCAATTACTCTAAAATCTAACACAATCTTACGCTTCCTTTTAATTAACTTCTCAAAGTTTTAAGACTAAGTAAAGAAAAGAAAAAATCTAAATGTTCTTTACTAATATACTATACAGATGTAGGTATATTAATTTCGTCAAAAATATAATTTCCAAATCTACGGAATCTACTTATTAGAGAGCAGGCGATTTCTCCTTTTCATGAACACTGATACATCCAGGATTTGTGTAAATAATTGCATCTTATCACGACACTTCTTGTTTACGAGTTTATCGAACGGATGTTAAAATCAATATTGGCGTTATGAATAGAATGTGTTTCATTTAGAAAAATACATTCTGAAGAAAATAAAAAAGAAAGTACAGGAAGCTTTTATCAGTTTTATTTGAGGTTGCGCTCCAATAATGTATCGATTTTATTAATTGTTTTATTTTATGTACAAAGTTATGTGTATTTAACTCGAGCAGATATCGTTTAGGGCGACAGTATGTATAATACATTTTCCTCTTTCGGCCTAAAGCAATATTGACCTGAATTTACGTGCAATCAAGTTTTATGTACCCATTTAATTAATGTCCTGGGTTTTCAAAAAAATAACGACGTATTTTTTCTATTTTTCATTAAAGAAGCTCAAAATCTTTAAGGAAAAGATTAGGATGGCTCAAGAGGGGTGTACAAGTATTTGGGGGTTATAATAAACGAAGAGCTAAAGTTAATATAAGTTATAATAACGAGCTTTTTAAAGTAATATCAATCGTAGCAAAAATACAGGATATGGTTTTGAAAGGTCGTCGATTAACCGAGAGAGATTTAGTAGAAGCCCTAAGCATCTTATTAAGCAGTGTGAGCAATATTTTGGCTGAAGTTTTGGGTCTCAGAGAACTATGTGCAAAACGAATGCCGTATTCGTTAACAATAGAACAAAAACACATTCGAATGCGACTTTCTCAGTAACATTTGAAAAGTTTTAGAAAGAACAAAACTACTTTGATCGTCACTTAATCTCTATGGATGAGACTTGGGTCTACCACCATGATCCCCAATCAAAAAACCATCGCAAATATCAGTGAATTTAAGTACGAATTGTTGCAACATCCACCTCATTCGCCAGATTTAGCTCTCTTTGACTTCTGGCTGTTCACACATCTCAAAAAATTCATGCGTCGGAAACTATTTTCATCGAACTAAGAGGTAGTAGCAATCGTGGAAGCGTATTCCGACAGTCCTCCGGATTTTTATTTCAGGGATGGAATCCATAAATTAAAAGATCACTGGAACAAATGTATTGAAGTTCAAGGAGGTTATATCGAATAATAAAATGTATTTCAAACCATAAAATCGTGTTTTTCTTATCGAACGATAAAACTTAATGAACAACCTGGTGTTGATTGGGATGACTAACTAGTGCTTCAAACTGTGATTTCGACGTTTCTCTTTTTTCGTATTAGCTATCTAGTCTGTATATTTTTCTGAAGGCAATGTATAGGAAGGTTTTATTAACAAGCATAGTAAACTTGAAATATTATCTAATTTTTCTTTTTCTGGCTATGAAAGGGGGGAGTTCCTTTCATAGCTCGCTCTTTTATGTTAACTAAATACCGAACGTATCTTATGGATCCCTCTATTGCATAAGTATTGGTTAAAGGATCTCAGGGAACAATACTGTGGCGTCCTATTAAGATCTTATTTACAAGAACCCTCCCACTCTCCTAATATCTTTTTAGCTAGTTTTAGTACCCTTGATGTCAAGCAAAAGATCATTTAAGATGAGAAAACGAGCGTTTTTTTATTGTAGTGTCTTATGTGGTAGACTAGGTATTTCTCAATACCCCCTCGTAAATATCAGGCTCCTATTTTAAAAATAATGTACGGATTGCTAAAAACAGTACATGTCTAAATCGAATTATTCGACAGAATTGAACCAAAGGATATACTCCAATTTATTCAAATATGCTACTTGTCCGAAACGCTTGTCTTCTATTTAGTTCAACCATTCTAGTTCACACACACACACAAAAAGAAAATTAGCGAAAATAAATAAGGACGTCACGTCAACTAATTTGTTGTTTCCTTCGTAAATGATGTAATAAATACAAATACAATTTATTCATCATATAAAAGCATCGATCGATTCTAATTTACATTTGCAAGAATTTGTTGCATTTTTTCTGTGTTTAACTACATATGTATATGCACGTAATGTAATTATTAACACGTATTTTTAGAAATTACGACACTCGTCGATTAAAACACTGAAACTTTTTGATAAGCTCGTCTGTAACATTTCGCATGAATATGCAAATTGCTTGCAATAGTGTGAGTAATCAATCGCTAGAATAGTGTTTAAATACTTAGAGGTCGTAAAAGTACGGTATAATGATATTAAAAAATAAATATATTCGATGAAAAATTTTAAATTTTATAATTCTTTTGGGTTTCGGTAAACGAGTGTTGTTTTGTTTTTGGTTTTATTAAAACATTATGACTCACTTTTCTTTATTTTATAAACTTATTGTTTTGATCCAACGTATTATAACAATATAATATAATAATTATAGAAATAATGCAGAACAAAGAATATAAATTTAATGAAGAACATGAACATGTTTAAAAATGGAGATAAAAACAAAATATAGAACAACACTCGAACCTTTTCTCCACAATATGGACGCAGTGATGAAGACGTAAATATTAAGTAGAATATCATAAAAGAAAATATAGAAAAAGCAGAAATAGGTTACATTGGAAAAAGAGAAGCAAAGAGGGTATGGCATAGTCCACTTTTCTACGGCGTCGATCCCTCCTCCCCTCACTATAGACGAAAAGAAACTGATATGTAATCGGGAGATCCGATCAGCTAGATGATCTGGAATTATATATATATATATATATATAAACAGAGCGTTACAAAAGATTATGCCAAATAAATAAAATTTTGTTTTGAATTATTGTAATGTTTTATATGGTAGACTATGTATATAAGTATATATATATATATGAGTAGTATTAGATTCACGGGCTCTCTGCGACGTTGGACAGAAGTTCTCGAAAGATTTGGCATTTCGACGTTTCGATGATATCTCAATCATCTTCTCCAGGAGTTGTTTCGTAGTGAAGCGTTAACCTTTGTTATTATATATATATATATATATATATATATATATATATATATATATCGGTTTAGAACATCCGGCGACGTTGTCCGACGTCTAGATTCCATTGCTTCCCTTCTTCTCATTGTCCTACCTGTATGTTTCGATCGCTCATAGTTTTCCTGATACCTTCTATTCAATCTCTCTTCAATCTTCCTCTTTTCCTTTTCAAATCTGATACCCATTCTATTGTTTGCTTCAATAGTCTTGTGTGTTCTATTCTTTGAACATGACCGCACCAGGCTAATTGTTTTCTTTCAACATATTTCATGACTGTGCCTGTGCCCGCTATTCCTATTCGTCGACGAATCTCTTCATTTCTTGTCCTTTGTATTCTCGATATTCTGGAAGATCTTCTCAAGGTGTCTATGTCGGTGGCTTGTATTCTTCTCTTGTTTCTTTACGTTATTCTCCAAGTCTCAGAACCATATATTAAGTTACTTTTCATCATTGTAATCTAGATGTTAAATTTTTATCTTCTGATTTATATATTAGCTCCATAATATCCCACGCATATTACTATTATTTTCTTTGCATCTGTTATTCTTGTTCTTACTTCTTTTTCATCTGTACCACTAATGTCGAATGTGGTGCCTAAATATTTATACTCTTGGCAAGCTTCTTCTGGGTTGTCAATATCTGGATTAGTTGTTGTGTCTCCCACACAAAAGTACTTGGTCTTTCTGCGTTTATATCCAATCTGCAGGTATTATATGTTTCTTCAAGCTTACGCGCCATGTATTGTAGATCCTCTTTGTCTCTTGCGATTATTGCCTGATCGTCTGCAAATCGTAAAGAGTAGATCATCCCATCATCCAAAGGTATTCCCATCCCAGAGCATTTTCGTTTCCATTACATTAGTGTATATTTGGCATATATCTTAAATAAAATGGGTGATATAGAGCAGTCTTGTCTGCATAAACTAACATTTTCAACCTTCCCCATAAAAAATAATCTAAGGGATTTAAGTCTGGTGACCTCGGCTATCAAGCAACTGCTGAATCTTTTCCAATCTACTGCTACGTATAATTTTTATTAAGAAAATCTGTTACTTATCTACCAATAATCGGAGACGTGCCACCGAGCTGTCGTCTTACATAAAAGGAACGTCATCCAGTAAAGTTACAAGATTTGATTGATTTTGTAGTCAATGCGAAAGTCTAATATTAGTCTTAACAATCATATCGTTTGTTACAGACTTGACTCCACTTATCTAGAGCATCATTGAATTAGGACAAGCCTACACTTCGGCCCTTCTGACCTTCATTCGCGTCGAATGGTTCCTCTTCCTTCTCGTCCTGCAATCACGATTTTATCAAATCCGCACTAGATTGCGTTTTTCTGGGGCCCATTTGATCTCCTACTTTTTCGGCATATCGATCCGGACCAAATCTCTTGATGACACGGTACGGACCAAGAAATCTGGGAGATAATTTTGATTCATTTTAGAATTGGATTCTTGGAATTGCAACCAGATCACCAGCTTCATATACTCGTGGCTTCTTGTTTTCATACCCACTCGGACGTTCGCATGTTTCGATCTTCTATCTCACGTCACTCCGCGGTATAGCACTACTTGCACATTTGCCCCGGACGAGCCCCCAAAATATGTAGGTTAGTCTTGTGCGTGTGCAGGTGGAATGAGATGCATAAACACATTTAAATTATAAATAGGAAACGTAAATAACTGCCGTGGAAAGTTACAGGGGTACGTAATACCTACATTAGTAGAAATATTCAAAACTTCAATTGCTCGTAGCTCACTTACGATAGAGTTTTGGCCAATTTGTCCATTAGACATTTTCAACTTGAAATTACTTCAGTAACATTTCCATAAGCTGCGACAATCTTGTCGTGGGACACCCGGTGTATATCTATTATACTCTACTATCTTATATACGTCTAGATCATGTTTTAAACTGGTACTTTTCTTCTGAAAAAGTTGATATTGCAGAAAGAATAGTCTTTTGCTAATTAAATATTTTTAAATACTTAATTTATTAAAAATCATTGCAGCTATCAAAGGTATAACGCTAGGCTTTAGAAATTAAATTAAGTGTTATATAGACAGGCAAAGATAGAAAGAAATTATTTTCTTTGTTGTTACGCCAAATTTTTACTTTAAATGACAACTTCATCAGGGCATCTAAAGGTCAACATAGTTATTAGTCATTAAATCTAGAAAATAACTCTGAAAAAGTACTTGCATAATTGAAATTACAAAGTTCAAAAACTAATTTTAGTGGTTGTATCTAGTGGCTTTTCTATCTCTGTCTGTTCGTAGAACATTTAATTTCTTGCGTGGAATAGAACAGGGCATTATACATATGTATGTACTCTTGATAATTGCAAATAACGACTTTACTTTCCCTACATAGAAATAATTTCATTTCAGTGCACTAATTTTAGTATTTGTGTATAGCAAACTTGAATTTATACCTAGTAATTACAAAATTTTGTAAAAAAAATGCCATATCTAATTTATTTAGTTAAAAAAGGTAAAAAAGCCCCTTGCCACATCCATGTTCGTACTCTATATACGTATTTCGGCAACTAAGTTGTCATCATCAGCAGATTATTAATCACAGTGTTGCATCAGTATTCCCGGTAATGCTTATAGAGAAAAAAGGCCACACACTCATCCTGTCAAAACCAAAACACACAAAACCAAAAAACACAGCGTCTGTCTCTCCAAAACAAAAACACACAATGTATGTTTTGTTTTTCGTTTTGTTTGAGCATTACAGTGAATTTTCTGATGCTGACAACTTAGTTGTCGAAATACATATACAGAATACGAACATTGATTTGGAAAGGGTTTTTTTGCCTTCTTTTGATTGATTCAATTAATTACAGTCTCCAACAATGTCTACCTTCTAATTTACTTCCACCATTTTTTCTTTCAGAAACTCATGGAACTCATAAACTTTCTCAGATGATAACGAAACGCAACGAGTATTAAGGCAGATGTGGAAGTTGGACCATTAAACGACTTGAAAATTTTGATACAACGACGTTAGAACAATGAAGTACATAAACCTAAATTTAATATCCATTAAATGCGTGTTCTTCCTATTTTTCGGAGCAATCAGCTGTTTATTTCCATTTCTGATGGATGACATGACGATAAGAGGTTTCACATCAGAGGAATCATGGATAATATCGATAGTAACAGCATGCGTTGCTCTTATAGGACCAGCCATTGCTGGTCCTTTAGCTGATAAGATGGCCGGTGGATATGGAGGTAATAAAAGAAGTAAATCCGGAATGTATCTCAGAGTAATGATCGCTGTTTGTATGATGTTGGCTGCAGTATTTTATTCTTTGTTGTTAGCAGTACCAGCAGTGGTAAGTAAAAATGTTTTATTAGAAAATACCAATAAATAAAAGTGAGATGATTGAGTATCTGCATCACAATGTATTTACATACAAACGCTATTGTAAAACGGTACGCACTAATTTGGTAACTTAACTCAATAACTCAAAATTAGTGTAGGAAATCGTGTATATTTGTTTGCAAACATTTTTGTATCAAACATTAATAAACTATGGTACCTATGAGTGTATTTTTGATTAGATTTCTTGTGGTAGCTATAAAGCCTGTTCCATTATGATATTTCTACGTCTATTGTGGTATTTATATCTCATTAAAATATAGCATCATTCTGTTAATAAGAAAAAAACAATTTTTCTATGTAGATTACTGCCCCAGGACATTCATCTTGAATTTGTTGACACCAAGTTCTTGCCAAGCGTTTAATTTTCACGTCGGCATAGTACAGAGAACATGCTTTCCTTCTCTAATTTATAGGATCGAAATATATTTTTTTTGGGTCAAAATTATATTATTCACATGTCTATTGAATTTACAATGTCTGTTAAGAGTTCCACTAATGAACTTTCTATTCCTCGGCAGTGGGTGAATTGTAAACTTGAGCTACCACTTCCCAAGGTTCTGTTTTGTCTGTCTTTGATACAGAGTCCACTTCTCCATGGCTGTTTTGGTACTAAAAATCAAAGTAATATATACCCTCCAGAATTTTTATAAAATAGAAGACAGATTTTCAACACCTAATCTGATTCTTTTTGTTCTGCGTGATTTTCTGTTTGTAAGCCATTTGCTTTGCCGTGTGATTCTGTGGTTATATATGTACATAAACGTAGTTTTATCTTATATTTTATATTTTATTTGACTATTTCAAATTTTTTGTACCACTATTTACATTGTATATTTATTTGAGTAATAAATGATTCCGAATACTTCACTCTACAATACCGTAGCAAGACTTCGGTCATACGAAAGCGACTGACAAAACTTGGGGTCTTTGGTTCGAGGCCGATGGCCTGTTGTCCGGGAATATTTTTCGAAGTTTCGTTTTGGTTTCTTCGTTTAAGTGAGTGTTGACAGAGGAAGGTCTTAAGTCGCACCATAAGTGCTGGTTAATAATAACTCATGGCCTGTGAAAGCCCCCTATAGTTAGCATTAAGTTGGGGGATGTGAAAGCATGGATGTTATATGTCATGCTTCGTTATTTTTCAATTGATTTATTTTTGTATTATCTTTCATTTATTATGCATTTGTTCACTTTATCTGGATTGTTCCTGTTGGATAATTAATATTATTATTATTATTATTATTATTATTATAAATTTTGGCACCAAATGTCATTAATACACTTGATTCAGGAGTTCTAATTAGTATGAAATATTTGGCGATGCAAGTGTATTTAATTTCGAATTGTGGAATGTCGATTGCTCCATAAAAATTCAGATCAATTGTATCACGTTAGCCATTCACATGGGTGTGAAACGTCATAAAAAACATAATATGTAAATAAAAATATTGCAAAAGCGCAAAATTGTCAAAAATAAAACATAAAAAATAATAATATTACTGCAAGTGCAAGATAGTCAAAAGTAAAACGTATAAAAAATAGAAATAATTAACAATTAATAAAAAAAAGATCGGTAACTAATGGTCTTACAAGAATTCTCCTACTGTGTAATAAGCTTTTAAAATCAAAAAAAGCTTTAATTCTTTTTCGAAGCATATTGCAAAATAGGCAGAATTTAATCTCGTACCTACAACGTCAATATGCGAAACCCAATTCAATTTATAATCTACACTAATTCCTAAAAAATGTCGACGTTAAAGTGGATCCAATACTATGTTTTTATCTAAATTTCTTCTTCCGTTACAGAAAAAGACTTTACCAAAAGTTAGTTTCATGTGCGATCAAACTGAAGGATTCGTTATACAAGAGAGATGTGGATCTGAAAGAACATGTTACAACTGGAATAATAAAGAGGTTAGTCAATGGATGGACATTTTAAAATATAAATTTAAACATGGAACATTTTCAGTGGGGTTCTTTGAAAGTAAAACATTGCAGATTCACGTGCGAAAGTGCATTGATGATGCCATCAGAATTAACGACTCTAATTCCGGATGAAGATATCAGCTCGACCTCCTCCGAATACGATGGCAAGGACTACAATAATTATTGGATTGTTGAAGTTCCTGATGATACTCACAATGAAGAGATATTGGTAGGCATATCTTTTGAAAGTGTTAATAGTTCTTCGAAATGGCGTAATTCTCATAATACCTAGTGTTCAAAAAATAACAGATATTGTAGTTTAAAGAAATTAGTGGCGTTATCTGTTCGTGAGAAATTGATATACGAAACGTCAACTATTGTTTTTTTTTTAATGTTGTTATCAGTGGCGGCTCGTGAGTATTTGACATGGTGAGGCAGATAGAATAATAAATATTCAAAATTGTTTACAATTGATTAATAAACTCTATATACCTACTACATATAAAAACAGTTTATATATATATGTATATATAGGGCTTCCAGTACAAACAGGGCTGCCAGACGTGAACTGAGCCCTATATCGCGCCCCATTCGATTTTTAAGGGAAAACGAAGTTTCAAAGCAAACCCTTGTGAAACGAAAATAAATATTCTAAAAAATCAAACAAATTCTAAAAACATTAATCGAAAATAAGAACTCAATCTTCTAGAATTTAAAAATAAAAAATAAATACATTCCTATTATAATATAAAATTTAATAATATAACAAATATATACATATATATGTATATATATAAATCAACAACAATCCAATAACAAAATTTTAAAATTACATGCAAAATGAAAATATTTTAAAATACAGAGAATTTCCTTTATTGACATTGCACGTAGAATTACATTTAATAGATTTTACTTCTTGTATAGCAAAGGTATCCTCCGGTTTTTTGTGTTAGCAAAATAATCAATTACATCATTATAAAATCGTTCATCCCTCGTCATCGTTTTAACCAATTCCTTTTCGATTGCAATTAGTGCACAGTTACTAAGTCTTTGTTGTCCAATTGTATTTCTAACATGCGATTTTATACGTTTCAATGTGGAAAAACTTCGCTCAACGGACGCGGAAGTTACCGATATGGTAACTACTATACTTAGCAATTTAAAAAGTTCTGGCATACAGATGGCTAACTTTTGTTCGTGCATAAATCTTAACATTTCACGTGGTGTTTTAGAATTACCAAGGAGTTGCATGTCACTATAAATAACAGCTAATTCATTTTTTAATTGAATTTGATCAAAAAATTTATATTGTTCAAACAAATTATTTAATAGCCTCTGAGGAAATGCCTTCGAATATTCTTCAAATTTACTTTCTGTTAATAAATCAAAAAAAGCAAGTTTTTCTAAATCAATAAATCTAATTTCAATTTGACTAATAAACGTATCTAGAATTTCGAAAAATAATTTTCTATAATTTTGTTTAGTATCTGGAACGTCATCAATTCTACGCCTTTTATGTGCAACAGATTCGTCAGACATCGAATTTTCGTATACAGTACTGAAATATGTATCACACTCCCGAAATTCTCTAAACTTATCAAGCAAAAAACGTAATTATTATTATTATTATTGAAATTTCTGTTAGACTTACCGTGTATTGTAAGAGATTTTGATAAACCAGGGTTTGGTCTTGGAAGGTTTTTGACATATAATTGATCTTCTACCGATAGAACAACGAACGTATTTCTTATTAAAAAATCTACAATGTCTTGTGTATTTCTTACATTTTCTAAATCCATATTCACAATTTTTAAATCACTGAAAATATCACTAAACAAATATTAAAATATTTAACCTAACTTTGTTATTCCCCCAACTGCTGTAATTTGCGATTCGGGCCGAGAATGTCAGCCTCGAGTATATTCGGTAGTTCGGCGATTGTGATTCGATGAGAGGCTCAGTTTAAATTGGCTTCAGACTAAATAATACATACATACATACATTGATATCTAAATAATATCTACTTGAAACAATAAAAATACTCCTGTTAAAACTTAAAACATATTATTTGCGTGGAGGAAATATTGAGAAACTGTACAAGAAGAATGTAAACCTTTAGACATCTTTATATCATTAAATAAATACTTAATTTATCCTATTAATAATGCTTTCTATATTATTAAAAAATTCAAAAATCTCACAATAAAGTTAGAAAAATCTATTAACTTTTTGAATATTTTTTCTTCTTTATTATCTTAAATATGTAGCTAATACTTTACTGTAATTTCCATAGAAATTGAGAATTTTTTTGACTGCTGTAGTGCGTTATAAATTTTCAATGAGAGGCAATGAGTGGCCGGGCCTCAAATATTCGTGTTTAGTAGGGATATACATAGATCAAGCATGAAGTTGGTCGGGGCAAGTATACGCGCTCGTACATTCGCACGGAATTAAAATGAAATGATAAATTTGTACTTTGCTTGTAATGCCGGTTTATTTAAAACTATTTTCTTATTGTTTATAAGATAAATTCTGAATAAAAGATGATAATTAATTTATAAAGAATTTTAAAAGTATACATATTATTCTTGTTATAATTCCAAGATTTAGATGGTGAGGCACTGCCCCACCTGCCTCACCTGACCAGCCGCCACTGGTTGTTATTATGATAATTTTTGGGATAGAGTGTGTATATAAAGAACAAGAGAGAGAAAAGCTTTGTTGTATAAGAATTTGTTTTAAATTCTTCTTCTTACTAAGAAATATATAACAAGAAGGGAATATTCTGGCCATATAAACTAAGTTATGGATAGGGGTGGTATACAGTTACATGGAAACAAGTTTAAAAGGGGAGAATTATTCAAAACTACTCGATTAGTTAATAAATTATTACATTTTATATAACTGTTTATTTCTATTGTTTCAAGTAATAATAATTTTCTCTTTGATGAAATCTAAATTAAAAGAATTTTTACAAATATTTAAAAGTACGACATTGTTGGAAGACCTTTTGTTATGTTTAAAACTTGTTTCTTGTTCTGGTATACTTTCTTGTTAGATTTTCCTATTAGACTAAAGAACCCAGAGTGTTGAAATAATTGTTATTACATTTTAAAATAAAAATTTTGTGGTTTTTGTATTTAATTTTATTAAGGATTTGTATCAAGTAAAGACCAGATCTGTTAATGATAAAGTTTTACTCCATTCATCAAAAGAGAAAATAAATTCAAACATTTAAAGAATCAGTACTTAAAATGAATTCAATTCAATTAAAAATTACTTCAACATATGATTAAACTTTCTTAGTGCTTCAATTTTTAGTTTGAATACGTAGTCTTCTGATTTAAATTCGTTTATTTCAGCATAATGATCGCTTAACAAATTTAAGCCTTTATTAATCCTAACACTTAACGTACTTAAGGCATCGTTTTGATAAAATATCATATAAAGGGTTTTCCAATAAGGACTTGACAACTTTTTTTCAAAATAAAATGCAGACCATTTGAGATATTTCAAAAACTTTATTATCGGGTTGAAGTACAATCAAAACATTTATGAATGGAACTCGACTTCGTTCATATGGCCACCGCGGGCACGTTTGCAGCGGTCGATTCGTTGGACCCAATTTTCGATGACTCGGCTACACAATTCGGCCGAAACGGCTGCTATTTCGCGTTCAATGTTGGCTCTGAGCTCTTCCAACGTTGTCGGCTTGTTGGCATAGACCAATGACTTGACGTAGCCCCAAAGAAAGAAGTCTAGAGGCGTTAAATCGCACGAACGAGACGGCCAATCGACTGGTCCATTTCTTGAGAACACGCTCATCAAACTTACTCTTCAATAAATCGATTGTAACGTGTGCTGTGTGGCTTGTGGCACCGTCCTGCTGAAACCACATGTTGTCCAAGTCCATATCTTCCAATTTGGGCCAAAAATAATCGGTAATCATGGCGCGATAACGATTACCATTCACAGTAACGTGACGATCATTATCGTCGACGAAAAATATGGCCCTATGACGCCGCCGGCATGCAAACCGCACCAAACAGTTATTTTTTGTGGATGAAGTGGTGTTTCATGAAGCACATGTAGATTTTTACCCGTCCAATAACGCATATTTTGCTTATTGACGAACTCATTGAACCAAAAATGAGCTTCGTCACTGAAAATGATTTTGCGATGAAATTGATCATCTTGGCGCATCTTTTTCAAATGGTCCATCGGTTTCAATTCTTGAGTCAGCTTGATCTTGTATAGGTGTAAACCAAGATCCTTACGCAAAATTCGCCATAAAGTGGTCTGGGCGATGCCCAACTCTTGAGAACGCCGTGGAATTGACTGATTTGGATCATTTGCTACTGACGTTTCAACGGCAGCGATATTTTCGACACTTCGACCAACCCGTTATCTCACTGGCACGGCAACATCACACAACGAATATGTAGACTCAAATTTTTGCACTAAACTTGTTACTGCCTGTCTACTAGGGCGAGAATTACGACCGAAAATCGGAGTTAATGCTCTTAAAGTAGCGGTCACCGATTTCGAATTTCTGTAGTAAATTTTTATAATTTGCAGACGTTGTTCGTTCGTGTACTTTACCATGATGAAAATGTTAAGTTTACTGAATAAATTGACAGTGACAGTTCGATGATTAGTGAAAGGGTGCGTTCACAAATTGAATTAAAAGTTGTCAAGTCCCTATTGGAAAACCCCTTATTACAAGCAACATTAACGATTTCATGGACAATTACGAAAGTGAGTAATTTTATAGACGAGGGTTTCATAGGACGGTGCCGGCCGCTCGTTTGGCAAGCAATTTATTTTCAAATGGTGTTGGAATTCCTTTTACGACGGATATTAATAAACTTGTTCGTAAATATCCTACTTTGAAATTTCCTAGAAGTCATACGAGAGTAGCCGTTTATATTTCGGGAATAGCAAACAAAACACTAATAGTGTTGCCAATTTCCGAAATATAAACGGCTACCCTCGTATTAAATGTGTTATATGCAATTTAAACATTATAAGTCATATTGTATTCAAATACAAACAAGATATTAAAACTAAAATCAACGTATTAACTTTGGATTCCCAGTGTGCGTCACTAGCTTTCTTATAAAATCACTCACTTTACAGTAATTGCAAATTATCTGACTATAAATAAAAAATAAGTTTGTATAGCACATTTGTTTTCTTCATTAGCTTCTCTGATTAATTTGATACAAAAATAAAAAAATTAATTGCTTATGTAGTTGAACGGAACGTCAACAGAATTACCCGAGGTAAGTTATATATTAAATTTTAACGAATATAACCAAGAAATACATGATGAGCACTTACTGAAATAAAGTTAAAAAACCTTTATCGCATTTGTTCCTTACTAAGACCTATTTCGATAACTAAGTGTGTTTTTATGTGTAGCTTTAATGTTGGACACTGTGTTTTAATAATTACTGAATATGACCACCTCGTTGTTGAAACACGTATTTAGTGGAATACAAATATTAATGTGGTAAAGGGGTTTTACCTTTTTTAATTATTTATTTAGCCAGTGTTCAAGGTAGTTTTTATTTACTTAAATAATTTTTAGTATTTTTCAAATTTGCTAATTCATCAGATTATAAGTAAAAAAATTAGATTATAAATCGTATACATTTTTTTTAATTTCTTTGATAGAATGATAAATAATATATTGTTTATTCAGTTGAACGGAACTTTAGAGGAATTATCTGAGGTAAGGCTTATAAAAATATTTCACCTGATTTATTTTTTTTTAATTAAGACCGCGGTGTCTGGGCACCTGACTAGATTAAAAGCCTAAGAGTCTAGATTTAAAATCCCAAATCACTTCGATTGCTGATGGCGTTTACCTGACCGTAGCTCTCAAACTGTTGCAAAAAAGTATCCGAAGGTAACTTTGGGGTATTAGTATCATACCAGTGACTGAAAGCCTCTAACAACAATGCATCTGCTCTGTAACCTATTCAAGCTACAATTACTTATCATATTATATTTTTCCAAACGAACGTACTTTCAATACAGTAAGAAATATAAAATTCTTATAAAATGTGCACTTATTTAAATATAATCATTTTTAACATATTCAAGCTACGATTATCTATAATATTTTTCGAAAATAAAGTAGTTTCAATACAGTCAAGAAATACAAAACTTTTGCAAAATATGCATCCATTTAAATTTGATAATTTTTGTTAATAAATATTACTCAAAATGTCTGTTTCCTTGGTATATAAAACGCACATTGTGCGTTTGAGTGTGCGTTTTGGCTTTCAACGGTACAGATCGTGTGCGGAATTTGTTTTCGTACGGGTATTTTTGCCGTAGGTTTCCAGGTGCGCCACTGTTAAATTATCTGCTGATGATGACAACTTAGTTGTCGAAATACGTATATAGAACACGAAAATTAATATGGAAAGGGATTAAATATCAACCTCCAGTGATTAAGTTAATCAACCACAGGCTCCATTAAAAAACTACCTACAAATATAGAGGAGTTTTGCCAAATAAGAATCCATTAAGATCTGCTTCGGTCTATTATCTAATGACTTTTCTTTTTAATAGAGAACTGACCAGCCACAGGACCTTGTACCCAATCCACATCTGTGTTACACAAATGAGAACGTCGACAGGTGCGAAGTTTTCACCAAATATTCTAATCCGATAGACTTAAATATTAATCTGAATCCGTCCAAAGAAATTGACAATGGCACCGACAGCTTATGCAAATACAAAATAGGTGAGTGTCACTTTAAGAGATGCAATATTACATCGGCTGTTAAGCACTTTAATAACTCAGCACTTTAGAAGTTTTTAAAACGTTTATCGAGAATCTGCAGTTCCAAGAATGAGTCTATTTATTGTTCAAGCAAATAAATACATTCTTATTTTTCAGGCAGCAATTTTCACTGCAGAATAAACGACGAGATAATTGCTAACTTCAGCAAAGTAGATCCTATATGCCACCCAGTAATTATGTGCGACGTCCACAAACCTTACAACTCTTCAGATAGCATTCTCGTAGTGTCGGAATGCGGCTACGATAACAACAGCTTCTGGATTTATCTTCTAATTAGATCGATAGCGGACATGTTTCCAGCTGCTGCGGTAGCATTACTAGATGCAGCGGTAGTAATTGCCACGAGAGAAACGTCTACGGGTCGAGGAGACGCTGGAAAGCAATTTGCAGCCGGAGCCTTGGGATTGGCAATTTTTGCGCCGATAGTAGGCAGTCTGGGAAAGCAGATGATATCGGTGGTATCGCTTATAATGTTTGCTGTCCAAATGATCCTAGGGGCGTTAATAATGCTTTTTGATTTGTAAGTATATTAAATTTTAATTCCTTCGTCTTGGCTCCCGGGTTGGAACGGCGCTTTCAACAATTTTGGTATTGATATTCCGTCACCACTTGTATGAGACATCTTCAAGACTTAATGATCGCGCTAAGACTGGTGTTAGTCTGTGGTGGATATGTTTATACACGGTTATTGGTCAAGGGTCAATTAATTGAGTGTTACGGTTAAGTTTGGAGGTACAGAATAGCCAGGCGTGGTGTAGAGAATAACCATCATCACGCTGTTCGAGCTCGGAAGCCTTGATAAAGAAAGTATGGACAACGACCGCGAAAGTCTACGAACCAAACTGAATCATAATTCTTTTGGAATTATTTAAAAAGAAATAAAGGCATTTTCTGAAAGTATTATCAAAAGGTATGAAACAAGTGCTACATCTAAATTACTAAACTATTTTTTGTATAATATTATCTTGTTAAAATCTAATTTTCACAACACACATTATTATTATATGAAAGAGTTCTTTTTTCTTTAGATAGTGTATACATAATTTCGCGAAGATAATAGTTTAAGCAATTTTCTGAAATATTATACCAGATGTTTAATGATTCAACATTGTACGCCTTCTACGGTAATAATAAATGTTTATGCAAACTCTTAAACACTTACTTTTTCTTTTGAGTCTAGTAATCTATTATATCGTAGAAAAAGTAGTGAGACTTATTATAGAAATAAGTATATGAAGTAATTTCGGTGCTTCTAATCTCATATGTAAATGTTTTTCTTAATCTTCAGTAAAATGCCATTAAGTCCGCCCGAATGGTGGTGGCATACCAGATGCGGCCTTCTCGCTTTACCCATGTCCAGTGTCCGAAAATATAGTATGGAAATTGGAGGATTAACAGTAGTTCTAATTCTTTTGGGTATATTTTGGAGTGCAGTCGATGTTTATTTACCTTGGTATGTATATTAATAAATATCAATTAATAATTTAATATTGAACAAATCTCTGTTGACCGAGAACATGATTACGACGGCTGTTTCGTCTTTATTAAGACTCTTCAGGCAGCCTCAATTCTCGTTCAACAGATACTGTCGTCACTGTCATATAAGGTGATAAATATATTAAGTAAATAATTGAGAAGATTGAATTTCCGTCTCTGTTTGAAATGTTAAAGGCTCTTTTGTCTGACATTGCAGTTGGGACAGGGTACTATAATGGTTGGTTCCTCTGTCGATAATAACTGCATCTTGACTTGTGCATTAAATCGACATATTCAGGACGCCAGTAGAATACAAATAAGAATCTATTGCCCGAGAGCATTTAACTGGCTTCCAGAATAAGTATGTACAAAGTGCTATGAAAAAAAATCATAGATTGGACTAATTGGAAGCACAACTTTAAGACTTTGATAAAGATATTTTAGAAATACCTTCCTATTGAAGTTATATATTTATAATTTGTGATAAAACGATTTCTTTTTTAAATGTTTTCGATAAATACAAAAGTACTTACTTCGTGGCACATAGTCCATAAGAGAAATCACCATAAAATCTCAATCTAAGTTCAAACAAAACATTGTAGCTAATATTGGCCTTTATTTATTTAATCTTGGCGCTGGTTCATCAGCTTTTGCTCTTTAGCCTTAGAAATTCCCAATCACATAACTATTCGGCTCTTCCTGTCAGATATCATATCGACTTCTTCTATGTTGTGTTGACAGTCACAATTTTACATATCTTTCTGTATCGGATTCATATTTGCCTTCCTGTGGAGAATTCTTATCGGACAGCTTCAAAAACTCTCGCATGTTGCTTGCTATCATTTTGAGAATTTACTTTATACCTTTATTATATTGATTTCACGACTAACAATGAAAATAATAGTCAGCCGAATCACAGCTCCATTTGACTGGGTAAGGCTAAATACAGGGAGGCTGCGCATTGTTGCTCTCGGGAAAATGATAATTACTGTACTTTCTTGTAGCTATGTAACTTTCAGTACGTTACCTGACACCTTAGTTTGAGTTTCAGATAAAGCACCTCGGAAAATTTAATTCCAGTACTCATTCACTATCTGTGAACTTCTGATTGGAATCACTTAATGAATATCGTAAAATACTGTATTTTACTAATATTTTTGCTAATTAACACGCATTAAATCTCCTTCCTTTTTTAAAACTAAAGTTTCTAAAAAGTGTTTTTAATGTAACTGTACGTTCCCTTTTTTGTTTCAGGAGAATAGCTGCGTTGTCAGGAGATCCACTAATCGTTGGGCTTTCTGTTACGGTAGGAGCTTTACCAGCTGTCATATATTTAATATATGCCGAAAAGTTTGTCGATTACTGTGGACATACAAACCTTCTAATCACAGCATTCGTCTTGTACATTATACAATATACAGGTTAGACGATTTGCGATAAAAAACGCTTTAAAACACGTTCAAATCATTTCGTGTACGTACATTGTCATAAAATACCACAACGCGTTGAATTTCTTTACAACTTTAACACATAAAATCATAAGAGTACGTAAATCTATATAAAGGAAGACGTGGTGGAGGCTCATCTAAATGAACACGTTACAGATAGCAGATTGCATCGAACATATTTGATGTGGAGCGTAGGGTTATTAATATTTAGACAAATTAGTAATATAAAAAGACCATACAGTACAGTAATAGAAAATCTCTTCTCTAAATATGAATATGTAAACCTCAGCTCCACACTTGCAATGCTCGTCGAGTATCGAGCAACGTTCATTTATTATTAAGAAAATATTGAAGGTGAATGAGCACGTGTCGAAAAATAACGTCATTTCTATAGGGGATGTTCATTCTGACCAAAATTCATCAATCAACTACTATCGGTGTGTATATTTAGTAACTCTGAATATGCATAAACAGAATGTTACTAGCAATATATTCGAATTTGCCCCATCTTCCCTTCGGCAACGCGTAAAATTTACTGGATAAATATGCAATACCTTGCGCTTTCTACTACGTTTCTCCTTTACGTTAATTTACGTACCACAGTGATTTCTACTGTATAAATAAAACCACGTGCATAACTTACTATTTAAGTATTGATAAAGCATATAATATAATACATTAATGAATTTTTTTTGTTCCAGGATTAACATTTATCTTTAATCCATGGTTTTTACTTATTGGAGAAGCATTGGAAATATTTACACTACATATGATGTGGATCACTGCCGTTTTATACTTAAGACACCTTGTTCCTAGGAAATTTACAGTTTCCGGTCAAGCACTGCCTGTAATCGCTCATTTTTGCATAGGTAAACATAATTAAGGCTAATAAAATTCTAATATATTTTCGCCAGTGATTTTCAAAAAAAATTTGCTTTTCTGGTCTTTGATTACTTCACCTTGGCTTTCGAGTTGGAATCGCGGCCTCAGTATTTTTGCTGCCAACGTTTCGTCGTCAAGGAACAGATATTAAGTGAAACTTGCATCGTATATATAATGTAGACATTTTTGAACAGAATTTCCTGTTCTCCGAAACGCAAACCCACGATCTTTATGCTAACAGGGTGTCTTAACCCTCACACCACGGATGATGGTAAATTAGTGCTCTCATAAAAGCGCATAATTATATGCAATTCAAACCCCAAATTTTTCAAAAACAAACAAATAATTTGTTAAAAGGAATCATTCTATTATTAATAACACCCTATCTACTATTGTACATATGTTTCACGGATTCACCGATCATCAGGCAGATTTGTGTTATTAATGAAACGATTCTTTCATAGCGTTTATCATATCATTTCGATACAGAAAAATAATGAATAATGCCACTTTCGTCCAATACAAAAATGTATTGACCAACTAAGCGAGAACGCGTCTATCTCACAGATCGGTAACTAAGTTTCTAATGTGTAATTGGTAATTAATTGGCAAGAAGCCGTGACGCAAGCGCCTGTCTATTACACACTGGAAACTTAGTTACCGATCTGTGAGATAGACGAGTTCTCGCTTTGTTGGTCAATACATTTTTGTATTGGACGAAAGAGGGAGGCAATGATATTATTCAAACAAATAATTGATTGCTGAGATCGTTACTTTGTAAAATTTCTTTACCCTATGGAATAAATAAATCACTTTGTATAAATTTCACACTATATCATATAATTACTGCGTCGAAATTTATCTAACTCTTCAGGTTAATTACCACTATTACATAAAGTATTCGCTTTTTTTGGACGTATGCTT